>JANSVA010000218.1:1811362-1823148 GCA_025504915.1 Erythroxylum reticulatum | reverse complement strand
GGATTGATCTACAGATGACCAGACCTAATCATCCACTTCAGGATATTTTGTCTGAATTCACTTCCAGATTCACTGGATATTTTCGTAAATTATGACATATAATGTTACAAGACAAAGATTTGACATGTATTAAAAAATTTATCTGTCAGTTAAAATATTAAAATTAATTTATCTTAAAAAGTGTTATATTGCATTAAAATAGTCAGATTTAGTCAAACTTATTTTAAGATTTATAAATCAATCCAAGTTTAATTTGAACTATTATGTCTTAATATAAAATTAACAAATTTAATTAGAATTTATCAATTTTCGAATTGTATTTAATTTTTAGAATTTTTAAGTTTCAAGTTAATTTTGGACTTCATTGTCAAATCTAGCTCGAATTCAAAGTATATGCACACAAAAAAGAGATTAATTATAAAAAATCTAAACTTTGCTCAATTTTGCAATTATAACCTGAATTTTAAAAAGTGACAATAAAATATTCGAATATTCAATTTTTTTAATTTTAGCACGAACTTAAAAAAGTGACGATAAAATACTTAAATTTTAAATTTTTTTAAATTTTAACTCGAAGTTAGTGTTTTTGTTAAGTAAAAAAACACCTAAATCAGATTATACAGCGTTAACAACCTCACACTTTGATTTTAATTCATTCCTTCATTTTCAGTTTGTTCTCTCGATACTCTCATCTTTCGATTTTCAGATTACGCAGCTCTGATGCCCTCATGTTGAGGGTATCGGAATAACGAGCTAAAAACGAAAAGATTGTTGGTGCAGTACGCAGCGAAGCGAGAGTAGTTTGGGGTGTCGGAAGAACAAACAAAAAACAAAGGGCTAGGCAGCATAAACTGATATAGGGATCCTATTTTTAACAACAACGTCGTTTCATTAATCTTAATTTGTTTTGTTAATTTTGATCTACGTGTATTAATAATTAGAGTTTCTAGAATATATGACATTAACATTGGGCTAAAATTAAAAAATAGAAATTTGAGCATTTTATTGTTACTAAAGTTCAATATATAATTACAAAATTGAAATTTTTTTATAATTAACTAAAAAAAATCCTAATTTTCTCTTCTTATGCATTAGCACTTGTCTCGTCTTTTCCATTATCCTCTCTTATTTTACCTCTAGTCCACTCCTCTCGCTCGGTCTGTCTGTTGTGCTCCTTCTCCTTACTCCATTTCCCTCTGGCCTCCACCATTGCGGCCATCTCTTCTCCTCTCTCTTCTCCCTTTATTCATTTGCTATAATTAACTCCACTTTCCTTTTTCTTTGGTTTATGGAATCCTTGGATAACAATTGGAAGAAAAGGAGCCAAAGCCTCTAGATTATAAGGCTTATCTTCTTTCTTTTGTTTTTATTGACAGAAGATTGATGTGCTCATTTTTTGTTTTCTCGTTCTTTACGAGCATTTGAATAGATGGTCATGGAAGGATTGAGTTTGTTGATGATCTGAAGGGTTGCTTGTTGGGTTGGCAGATAGGTGGCACGATTATTAATCTTGTTCAAGTTCGACCTTGAATAACATGACTTTACGTATTAACGAGAATCTCACAGAGTTGTTATTGTTGGATTATTGTTATTAATGTTATAATAAAACATAAAAGAATGCCTAGCAAAAGCAACTTTTATATTTATCTATTAGATTCCTAGCTTACGTTAAGTGTGAATGTACGTTATCATTCAAACCTGTAAAATGCAATTAGAGCAACTTGGCAAGACCGCCTGACTTTTCTCCACCTTTTAAGGAATTATTTAAATGACTTTAGGATTGCAGATTTCCAAATCCAATTCACCCCTCTTTTGGCCTCTTATGATGTGCTTTTTATAAGGATATATTGTATTGTTGTCTTTCACAATAAAGACTGATAAAGACTTTGTTAGTTTTGCAGATATGATAATTGTAAAAAATAAAGAACACCAAAGATTTACTTGGTTCGATAGCTTTAATGCTATCTACATCCAAGGATCTCACTGTAGTGGTTCCACTAGTATCAAGAAGAAGAGAACAGTTTATAGAGTTGAGTGTTTATCTAAACACTTGCAAGAGTCTATCAACTCTCCTAGTGCTCACAAATAGGTACCCTAGCACACTCTCAAACTTTTTACTCTAATTCTTACGCTCACTGTTTTTTGCTTACAAGGCGAAGAGAAAATGTAATAATCTGTCCTGGCGCTAGAATTGTGTTCCATTTATAGGAGCAGATTGCTTGGCTTTCGGCTGAACTTTGAATGAGTCAAGGCTTGTATACATACTCATCACATGATTAGCTTAATATATACTTCTGTTGCTTTTGCGTTTTGTATTGTTTTAAGTTGTGTTTAATGACTTCTGATGTGTGGAAGACGACAGTGTTTTGATCATCAGCATCTGACCTGTGTTTGTCACGTGTCTCTCATTAAGCTTTGTCTTTTATTTCTGCTAGTAAGAACTTTCAAGAGCTTCTCTCTCATTCTCTTTTCGACACCTGACATTTCTTCTTTTCTTCTTCAATTCTTCATGTCTCTTCTGTGTTTGTTGTTTCTAAGTGGAGATTGGAGGAGTAAAAGTGATTATCATCACATTTATTGCCTCCTACTCCGTCAATCTTCACTTAGATCATAAATCTGTGAGTGATTTACGAATCAAAAAAAAAAACCTAGTTTTATCAACCTAGTGAGATTTTATGAAATTTCCTTCAATTTCGTGGGGTTCACTTATCTATAAATAATCCCTATAGAAAGTGAACTTCTTTTGTGTTACTGCCTTGGTTCTGAAATCTGATGGGTTTTCTTCTCTTGCAATTTTCTCCAAGTTGAAGAACCCTTTTGCGATTCTGTCTCTGACAAAGTGGAGTCTGACATCTATGTGCTTAGATCTCTCATGCAACACAGGGTCTCTATTAAGGTAAAATACACTCTGACTATCCGTATGTAATATTGGCTTTATGATATCAATGTTGATTTCTTTCAATATGTCTGATAGCCAAGTTAGCTCTTTTACACCTTCAGTGATTGCATAATACTCTGCTTCTGTGATTGATAAATTACTACCGATTGCTGTTGTGCTTTCCAGCTGATTGTGTTTGCTAAAAATGTGGAAAAATATATAGAAATTGACTTTCTTGTGTCCTTATCTACTGCATAATTTGCATCCACGTAACCACATAATGACAAGTATTTGCATTTAGTTAGTTCATCTTTTGAAAAACATAGTCCGTAGTTAATAGTTCCAAATAAGTATCTAAGAACCCCTTTAAGCCCTTGCCAGTGTTCTAAACCTGGATTGGGCATGAATTTGCTTAGTATAATGATGGCATAAACTAGGTCAAGCCTTGTGCATAGCATAAGATACATAATACTTCCAACACCTAAATGTAGGGATAGTGAGCCATTGCTTTCTTTTCATCCTCTGTCCTAAAACTCTTACTAAACATCAACTGTAGGTGAGATCCCAGGGGAACAGAACTAGGTTTAGCTTGTTCCATGTTGAATTGAACTAAGACCTTTTTGATATAATTCCTTTAAGCAAGCCAAAGTTTTCCTTCCCTCTTCTTTCTGATTATCTGCATTCTTAGAAGCTTCTGAGCTTTTCCCAAGTCTTTCATGTCAAAGTAAATGCATAATTCAGGCTTTACCTTTTGAATTTTGTTCAAGTCTTTTCTCGTTATGATTAGGTCATCTATATAGACCAACATGAAGACTTCTTTAGTCATTCCTAGATCCTTAAAGTATAGGCAGTAATCATATGAACTTCTAATGAAGTTCATACTAGCAGTAACCTCATGGAACTTCTTGTTCCATTACTAGGTGCTTGTTTAAGCCCATATAGGGATTTCTATAGTAGAGACATTATCTAGCTTATTCTTGTCCTTAAATCCGACTGGTTGCTTCATGTAGATTGTCTCCTCAAGCTTTCAATATAAGAAAGTTGTCTTGACATCTATTTGATGAATTTCCCAGTCATATATAATAGCTAGGACTAGAATAAGCTTAATGGATTTGAACTTGACTACTAGAGAGAATATCTCCTTGTAGTCAATTCCCTCCTTCTATCTAAACCCTTTAGCTATAAGCCTAGCCTTGTGAATCCTAGATTCTGCTTCTGCCACTCCTTCTTTCAACTTGAACAACCATTTGTTCTCAATTAGTTTAGCTTTAGGAGGTCTAGTCACTAAAGTCTAAGTCATGTTCTTCATTAAAGAAGAACATTCTTTCTCACAAGCTATCTTCCACTATTTTGCATCCTTACTTCTCATGGCTTCTTCGTAGGTTTCAGGAGCCTTATATTCTATAGTTTCAGCCATAAGACATGCAAATTCAACTAAGTTTGAGTCTGTACACCTCCTATTGGGAATTCTTTTCCCTTTTTGCCTATCTCTTATGAGTTGGTAATATTGTAGATTTCCTTGTGGATCAACTGTAGTTGTGTGTGGGGTTTCTCCTTCACCCTCACCTTTAGTTTCTTCTATCCTTTGTTTATGATGTTTATTTTCTTGTATAGGCTCCACGTCATGATTTTGAGTTCTATCATCTTGGCACACAGAATGAAATTGAGTTATTTAGTGATCCTAACTATTCCTGAACTTCACTTTGGAGGTCTAAATTTGAGAGGTTCCTATTTAGCAGAGGAAATTCATCTTCCTTAAAGATTACATCTCTGTTTATAATGATTTTGAAGCCTTCCTTTTGTAGTAGTAAGATCTTATAACCTTTGACTCCTTTTGGATATCCTAGGAATACTCCTTTAATTGCTCTAGGCTCCAGCTTTCCTTCCTTCTGATGTGCATAAGCTACACATCAGAAAGTTTTAAGGTGAGTTAGATTAGGTTTCTTATTGTTCCACACTTCTTGTAGAGTCTTATAATCATTAGTAGAGGTCGGGAGCCTATTAACAAGGTAGGTTGTTGTCCTAATAGCTTCTTCCCATAGTGAGTGTCAGCAACCCGAAGATAGTAGCATGCACCTGGCCTTTTCTTGGAGAATCCTATTGAGTCTCTCAGCTAAACCATTATGTTGAGGTATAGCTGTCACTGTTTTATGCCTTAGGATACCTTTCTTTCTGCAATATTTTTCAAACTCTTTATTGCAGTACTCCAATCCAGTGTCAATCCTTAGGCATCTTAGCTTTTTCCTAGTATGATTTTCTATAAGTGTATTCCATCTTATGAAATTTTCTAGTGCTTCATCTTTTCTCTTTATCGGATATACCCAGCATTTTCTAGATTTGTCGTCAATGATAGACATGAAGTATAGATTCCTTTCTATAGCAGATACTTGAGCTGGCCTCCAGAGATCACTATGGGCATATTCCATGATCTTTGTGGCCCTCTGTGCTCCCTTTTGGAAACTGGATCTGTGATGTTTTCCTAGCACACATGATTCACAAAATTCCAGCTTCTGTAGGTTTTGATCAGGAATCAATCCTTGTTTAGAGAAGTGCAATAAACTTTTGTTCCCTGCAAGACCTAACCTTGCATGTCATTGCTTGGTTGATTCGTGATTTCCCTTCTCAGTAACTTGATTAACTTCTGTAGAACCTATGTCATAGTACAACCCACCTCTTTCAATTCCCCTAATGACTCTACCATCTTTTAGAATTTCTCTGAGTCCATTTTGATCTGATATGAAAACCTTGCTTATCAAACATGCTTTCAGAGATCAAATTCCTCCTTACTCCAAACACAAAGCTGACATTAGTGATGATTCTTTTCTTTCCATCAAATATGTTGATGGAGACATTTGCAATCCCTTTTATCATTTGCTGCCCAAAATCTGTCATTTTTACCTTGACAGTGACTAGTTCGAATGTAGTGAACCAGTCCTTGTGAGGAATCACATGCATTGTATAACCTGAGTCGAAGATCCATTTTCTACTTAGGTCTTCGTTCTCTTCAGTGATTGCCAGAATCTCATCACCACTTGAGTCTTCTCATTTCTCCACATTTCCTACATCTCCACTTTGTGCAGCTTTATCCCTTTTCTTTTTTTTGCAGTCCCTTGCAAAATGTCCCTCCTTATCACAGTAAAAACACTTATTTCCTTTCCCCTTTTTCTTCTTTTCCTCACCTTCCCTGGTGTGGTTATTCTTCCCACTTCCCTTTTGCCAACTCCCTTTCTTCCTATTCTTCTTATGTGACTTCTTGTCTTAATTGTTTTCTACAAACATCACTTCTGCCTCTTTCTTGAATGGATTAACATCTACTATTTCTTCCACTAGTGAGTCTAATACCCTCTTGACAGTGAGAGATTAGCCACTAACATGCTTAATTACCTACTTGAATGCACTGAGTTCAAAAGGTAAAGCCTTTAGAATCACTGCAACTTCATGCTCCTCAGAGATCTTTTCATCTGTAGCTTCTAAGTCTTATACTAACTTAAAGAAATAGTCTAGGTTATCATCTAGGGAGACATACGTGTTCATCTTGTAGTTAGCAAGATTATGGAGAAGAGTCATCTTATTAGGAAGACATCTCTTTGCATAAATTTCATCAAGTTTGAGTCATAGCTTATGTGTACTGTTACAATTATGCACTTTTCTTATCACAGTTGGTGATAAATGAAGCATTAACTTGCAGTATGCAAGTCTTTGAATCTTGAGTCTTTTTATCAGATCAATTTTAACATCATATTGATCATCGATAGCCCCACAACAATCATAAGACTCAAGAAGGGCTTACATCTAAAGTTTCTAGATGGTGAAGTCTTCCTTACTAGTGGAGACTTCCATTTCTTTTCCTACCATCTTGATTGTAGTTTAAAGAAATAAAGAAAAATATTTACTTATTGAAATTCTTGATGATCTTTGATGCTTTGAGTAGCCAACAAATGTCCCAGGAGGTTTCGGAAAGCTCTAATACCAATTTTGTTAGGATAATTGTGTTGTACTGTTGTCTTTCACAATAAAGACTTTGTAGTTTTACAGATATGATAATTGTAGAAGATAAAGAACACCGAAGATTTACTTGGTTCGATAGCTTTAATACTATCTATATCTAAGGATCTCACTATAGTAGTTCCATTAGTATCAAGAAGAAGAGAATAGTTTACTGAGTTGAGTGTTTATCTAAACACTTGCAAGAGTCTATCAACTCTCCTAATACTCATATATAAGTACCCTAGCACACTCTCAAACTTTTTACTCTTATTCTTACACTCACTGCTTTTGCTTACAAGGTGAAGAGAAAATGTAATAATCTATCTTGATGCTTGAATTGTGTTCCTTTTATAGGAGTAGATTGCTTGGCTTTCGGTTGAACTTTGAATGAGTCAAGGCTTATACACGTGCTCCTCACATGATCAGCTTAATATATACTTTTGCTGATTGTGCGTTTTGTATTGTTTGAAGATGTGTTTTAATGACTTTTGATGTATGAAATACAACAGTGCTTTGATCATCAACATCTGACCTGTGTTTGTCACGTGTGTTTTATTAAGCTTTGTCTTTTGTTTCTACTGGTAAGAACTTTCGAGAGCTTCTCTCTCTTTCTCTTTTCGACACCTTTAGACATTTCTTCTTTTCTTCTTCGATTCTTCATGTCTCTTCTATGTTTGTTGTTTCTGAGTGAAGATCGGAGGAGTAAACATGATTATATTCATACTTTTGAATCACATTTTAACTTTAAAGTCAATAGAAAAAAACACAAGACTATATACTGATAAGAAAGGAAAGTGTATGTTAGATGTAATGTAATGCAATGCTTAAAAGCGAGCGTCTCTTTACTTGCATGAATTATTATTATTAGTAGCATCAGGGTAAAAGATGAAAAATAATATAAGAAATTTTATAAAAATTTTATAATTTTTCAATTTTTCAATTTTTTTTATAGTTTTTAATTTTCAGGAAAATCACATATCTTATATTTGGATTAAAAAATAGCACAAAACAATTACTTATGAATATTAGATCTAAACTAATCAAATGTTATTGATATGATAACTTAATTTATAAACACGATCTAAATTATTTAACTTTAATTAAATTAATAATTTAAGATAATTATAATAAATTATTAGTTTTAATTGTATTTAATTAAATTCTACTCGAATCACAAAATTGGTTCAAATAATTTGACACGAAACATTTCAGACCAATGATTAATGCTCCAAAATAGGACATGATTGGAAATATTCGGAGGACCACAAATTGATAATAATTGAATCCCAACTTGGAAAAAATGCCATTTGAATCAGTCACACACCAACTTTTTGTCACCTTCATGACTTTGTTGATATTGGAGCTTTTGGATTCGAATCTCTTAAACTTCTTTGAAGATTTCGTATTAATTATTACATTATTAAATATTATTTTATACAAAATCTTAAGTTGAATGTATGCTAAATTCACTTTCTTTTCATAATTCAAAACGTACTTACCGTGCAGATGAAGCATAACCAGTTAGTCAAGAAAGATTGCTTAACTTAAAATCAACATTTATTCATAAGATGAGTCATTCTCAAAACGTTTTGACAGTTTGCAAGCCTTAGAATTTAAATCCTATTTTTTATTTATATAACAGTAGAATATCTAATTATTATACACTAATAACACATTATATATTTCTAAATATAAATAAAATTTGATTTCACATATGACATAACACCGAAAACCTTGATTACATTCCTAAAATATTACATTACATGACTTAACTCAGAGACCCTTCCATGGCCAAGCAAGGATCAAAAAGTACCAGCCAGACCAAGATGAAGGGTTGAGTTCTTACATATTGACATACCCATTACTCGACGTACATTTAACTAACTCAGACCTCTGCAAATGCCAAAAATTCCATTGCAGAAGCTACTGATGACACTAAAACAAACATCCAATATGACCGAAAGGAAAAAGAAGAACAAAGATGCATGATAATTTGAGTCTTTAGATGGCTGCCCAGTCAATCTCAACAGAAGGGTATTTCTCCAAGCCAAAGTAATCTGTTTCATCCCACTGTAAAGAATTAGAGAAATCCCAGAAGGAAATCTCAGATTCAGGTGAAAAAGATCCTGGAATGGACTCGTCTGATAAAGCTGGTGATGAAGACAAGTTCTCCACCTTGTAATTCTCGACTTCAGACTCCCTTTTCAGTTCACTTTCCAGAGGATAATCACCTTCCAATTTCGCATGTAAAGGGGATGAAAGAGTGGCCTCTGAATCGGAACGAGAACAGGACTGCCCTGTTTTCCCCGGTTTCTGAGAGTTAGCCAAGCTTTGACAAATAGCTTCCAACTTCGCATCGACAGAGGAATGGAGAGGCTTGTAGACACCAAATTCTCCAGAGACATGAGCTCCTTGGCGGCGAAGATTTGGAAAGTTGAGCCTCGCGAACTCTCCCCTTAACTTAAAAGCGGCCTGGTCATAAGCCAAAGCTGCTTCTTCGGCTGTGTCAAAAGTGCCAAGCCAGAGTCTTGTTCTGTTTTTAGGGAGTCTGATCTCAGCAACCCACTTTCCCCAATGCCTCTGCCTCACTCCTCTGTACAGCTTTGTTGGCTTTGGAGGTGAAGCAGATTGTTTCATGGGGACAGGTTTTGGACCCAGAAAGTTAAGCCTTTGCTTACAAACTACTGAACCTTTAGCAACATTAGCCAACTCCTGTTGCTTCTGAGCGTAAATTTGTGCTTGGACTTGTAAGATTTGTGACGAGGTAAGGTGATTCAGCCCAATTGAACCCGTTTGCTCGAACCCCTGAGAAAACATGTAGGTGCTCGAAGGGGAGCCAAAGTCAGGGTAAAAATTGGGCTGTGAAGAACAAGAAGGGTAAGAAGAAAAAGAAGAATCAGAAGTAGAGGAACAAGAAGCACTCTTCATAAAAGGTTCGAGTGCTCTCATCAGTTCCTCGTTACAAGAATCAGAGAAAACAGAGGATGTCTTACTATTATAAACGTCGATAGCTGTTGCCATACCTTCTAAGAAACAATAAACAACCAAAAGAACTTAAAGCCAAACTTGTTACTAAGCCAAAAAATAAACAACCAAAACCAAGAAAAAAGATGTTAACTTTCTACACCGAAAAAACAACAGAAAGACCTAAACTTGGAAGAGAAAACCACCTGGAGGGGCTCAAAACAAGCCTCAAAGTTGATGAAAACGACTAAAAAGGACAGAAAATCAACCTGGATCTCTATTCTGAACCACCTGGCTTTCAGAAAGGAACAATCTTTATAAGTTTGCTCTTGTATCTAAAGTAACACAGTTTCCAATTAAAACCCAACAAGAAAACAAGCCCCAGAAATGTCGAAAGACAGATGATTGACAGAATGGGATACAGAGAAGCGGGAAAGAGCAGATATGAGGGAGGAAAAAGTAGAAGACTTGAAAAGAAAACACTTTGTAGTGAGCTTGTGTGTGTGTGTGTGTGTGTCCCTGTTGTGTTCTTAAGCTTAGCGTTATCTCAGCTTATATAGACCCCGTTCAAGTTCAAGCCCATAGTTTACTTCCTCTCTCGAAACAATAGAACTAATCGTTTTCCAGTTTTGGCCTTACAATTTCGTTCTTATTACCATTCTCTTTATTATTACAGTTTAAGAATTAGCAACGACCTGCGAACTCTTTTATCGTTAGATTCGAAGTTCGATTCGTTCGATGTGAGTGGGGTGTTGCGAGGAAGCTTCATGACCGACCGTTGAAAGGTGAACCGTACACGTGGAGGTAGTTAATTTGCTGAGGTTTTTCAGTTTTCACTTACGAGACTCAGTTTCGGATGTCTGCTTTTGGAATTTAATGAAGCTTTTGTCGTTAGTGATGCTTAATTAAGGATAAACACAAATTAAACACACTTAATTAACACAATTTCTTATGTTAAAAAATGAAAGACCTTTATATAATTTTATTTATTAATAAAATAATATATATTACTCTCTGAAAAATATCAAAAAATTTTACCAAGTTTTATTAAGATATTTTAATAAATTTATATGATTATTTCACTTCCCTTTTATAATAATTTATGTAATTTTAATTTAATAAATATCAATAACATATACTAAAAATTTAAATTAGTATAATTATTTTATTTTTATAAATGATGACTTTCCTTAAACTTCTAAACCTAATATGCTTAGAAAAATAGATAAGGTTTATGTTGTTTTAATTTATCTCATCCATATATTTATGTAAGTCTGGGAGATAAAATGATTTAATATAGAATTTAAACAAGAAAAGTCAAATATTTGATCTGATCTTAAAAGAATGATTATGAAGATCTTATCCAGATCTATGACTTTTTAACGGAGGGCTTACTGATAAATAAGGTTAATTAATGATGACAACCTCTAACAAACAAACCATTACATGATAACAATAATTACTACACAACATTACAGGATAATAATAATTAACAATAATTATTACATACGGATGGATAGATGCGAGAAATCGCTCCCATTCAAGAGATTGAAAATTAAAAAATCCTTAATTTAAGTTTAAATATGATGATTAACAAAAAAAGACACTTAAAATGATATGTATTACTTAAATTAAGTTACTTAATTTTAAATAATTATATTAGTGACTAATTTAATTAATATACCCATGTATATATTAAGAATAGTTGTGAATAGAAATTGTAAATTAAGTTTCTGTTTGGTTGGGCTTATATTAATAAAGTTTTTGTTAGTAGGGTTATTTTTGTATATCTTTTATGAGAAGAACTTTTCTAAAAAGTCAGTTGATTATTTGACTATCATTTGAAAAAATTGAAAGAGCTTCATAAAATTGACTGTTTGGTAATATAAAAATAAAAAACATTTTTAATTTTAACTATATTTTATTTTGTAATAAAAAGTATTTATGCATATAAATA
>JANSVA010000218.1:1778426-1795957 GCA_025504915.1 Erythroxylum reticulatum | reverse complement strand
GCCTGACTTGCAAACCCCACTTGAGATTCCGAAAGACGAGTATAGAGAGCTGTGCTGGAGACAGCTCTCGGGTTTGGTAAGGGAAGCTGGGATTAGGCCTTTTAGGTATGTGGCGGAGGATCCTTCTAAGTATTTTGCCATTGTTGAGGCCGCTGGTGCCTTCGACATGTCGCTTGGGATTAAGATGGGTGTTCAGTACAGGTTTGTTCTTTTGCTGCATTGAGATCAGGATGAGTGATCGTGTTTGGAATATTCAGTTTTTGGTTAATACTTGGTTTGATCTTTTGTTCGAGACGATCAAATTGGAGATTGGATGTTTGTTTTTAATGCGGTTCACCTTATGATCTACAATTCCAAGCCAGTACTTGATGAAATTCTTTAGCTTCAAACGTATTTGTTAATATCGTGTCACTGATGTTTAGATATTGTTTGTGCAGTCTCTGGGGAGGCTCAGTTCTCAACTTAGGTACTAAAAAGCATAGGGAGAAGTACTTTGACGGTATTGACAACTTGGACTATCCTGGTTGTTTTGCCATGACAGAGCTTCATCATGGTAAGTTTTCATTTGATTCCGCGGAATGAGATATCTGTTGTTGCGTCTTGTTAAGTTTCTTCTGCTTGTTATTGTGAGTGATACATGATTCACCAAGATCAAACTTTTTTTTGGGGGGGGGGTCTAGAGAGATTCAAACTGACTATTGGTTCTTTATACCATTTGAGAATGAAGAAAAGATAGAACATTACTATGAGAAGATCAATTCCCTGAAGAAGTATCTTACTTGCTCCTTGTGAACTGTTCTGAGAACGAATCTGACATAATTTGTGATTTCAGATTTGGAATGTAAAATTAAAGATGTTCCTGATATGGAATGTGATCTGAGTTCATCTCTCTACTTTTTTTGTTGCAACTAGGAATGACTACAGGACGATTATGGTCATTCATTGTTCCTCTGCACTTCTGTTCTTTTATTGGGTATATGACTGTGTGCTCGTTTGAGTAAATCTGTTTTTGACCTTGCATGGTGATTTAAGATTGAGAGTATGCATTTGACCTGATTTGCTTTGTATATCTTAGGTTTCTCCTCTTTATTGTTTCTTTTTGAAACACAATTATTGACTTTTTACTTTTATGCTTACAGGTTCCAATGTTCAAGGCCTTCAAACCCTTGCAACTTTTGACCCAATTACAGATGAATTTATAATCAACACACCAAATGATGGGGCCATCAAATGGTGGATTGGCAATGCTGCTGTTCACGGAAAATTTGCCACTGTTTTTGCCAAGTTAATGTTGCCTACCCATGATGAAAAAGGGGTCTCTGATATGGGTGTTCACGCCTTCATTGTTCCAATAAGGGACATGAAAACCCACCAGACACTTCCTGGAATTGAAATACATGATTGTGGGCAGAAGGTTGGCCTGAATGGGGTAGATAATGGAGCACTGAAATTCAATTCAGTAAGAATTCCACGAGATAATCTTCTTAATCGGTTCGGAGATGTTTCACGGGATGGCAAGTACACCAGTAGTCTTCCTACCATAAATAAACGATTTGCTGCTACATTAGGGGAGCTTGTTGGTGGACGTGTTGGCCTTGCATATTCTTCGGTCAGTGTTTTGAAGATTGCGGTAATAATTGCAACCCGATATTCTTTATTGCGACAGCAGTTTGGCCCTCCCAGGCAGCCTGAAGTCAGTATAATTGATTATCAGTCTCATCAGCACAAGTTAATGCCCATGCTGGCTTCAACTTACGCATTCCATTTTGCCTCTGTGCATTTGGTGGAGAGGTATTCTGAGATGAAAAGGACTCAGGACGAGCAACTGGTTGGAGATGTTCATACACTGTCTTCAGGTCTCAAGGCTTATGTGACATCATATACGGCAAAATCATTGAGCATTTGCAGGGAAGCATGTGGTGGACATGGATATGCTGCTGTCAACCGGTTTGGGAGTTTGAGAAATGATCATGACATTTTTCAAACATTTGAAGGAGACAACACGGTTCTGTTACAACAGGTTGTGCTCAAATCCATTACATTACTCGACGCTTTAAAATCAACTGTGAACTAATAGCTTATTTATGGCATAATTCATATATCCAATTTTGGGAGTTGACTCTGGTAGGTTTGAATAATTAGATAGATCTAGGGCAAGAGTTGACACTCTGCATCTACACTCACCCTGAAAAGGCAATGGGTTTGAAGAAGCCGTTTGAAGAAGTATGGTAGCTAGAATCTTGTGGTCATCATTGTAGCATGTTCCTTTGAGGTATATAATTACAACTAGAGCAAGCCCTGGAGGCTTTCCCGTCATATTTCTAGTTATTCAAAAGCTCTGGAATTAGGTCATCTCATGGATGGTATATTTCAAGAGTATGTGAAGCTATTATTTGCAGACTGGAATGCTGGTTGACGTCAATCACTTAGGATGGTATTGATTGGGTTCTTTCTTAAAAATTGCAGCTCGATGGTAATCCTGTATTTAATTTGAACAGGCAATTATGAATGCTTTATTCTCTTTTTTGAAATCTTTGTTTTGGTTCTGCTGGAGACTTTCTGAAGTAGTGTTTATGGAAATTATAATTAAGAAGCTTCTTTATCTAGCCACTTACATGAGAAGTAATCTGACACTGAATTTATCTGAGGATTTACTTGTAATGCAGGTTGCTGGCTTTCTTTTGAAGCAATATCAGGAAAAGTTCCAAGGTGGGACTCTGACAGTTACATGGAACTATTTGAGAGAATCTATGAACACATATCTGTCTCAGCCCAATCCTGTAACTGCACGTTGGGAAGGAGAAGAGCACTTGCGAGATCCTAAATTCCAGTTGGATGCCTTCAGAGTAAGTTCTGAATTGATGCTGTGTCTGAAAAATGCTGCAACTGGCAGAACAAGGTGCCTGTATTTACAACTTTTATTACTGTTTATGTTTCAGTATCGAACATCTAGATTGCTTCAGAGCGTAGCTGTACGACTTCGGAAGCACAGCAAAACTCTTGGTGGCTTTGGTGCTTGGAACAGATGCTTGAATCACCTTCTCACACTTGCAGAGTCGCATATCGAGTCGGTCATCCTTGCAAAGTTTATTGAAGCTGTACAGAAGTATTTCCTAATCTTGGAATCAGAAATTCTCTCTATCTAATTTATGCTGTTAATTTGCTGCTGAACTTGTCTTTACTATGCCAGCTGCCCTGATCCATGTTCTAGAGCTGCTTTGAAACTTGTCTGTGATCTTTATGCCTTGGACCGAATCTGGAAGGACATAGGGACCTATCGTAATGTCGACTATGTTGCTCCAAACAAAGCTAAGGTATTGATATACACAGAATCACAAGGTCGCAGGATTGTTTTCCTGTTTTCACATGATAATAGGAAGGAATAGGAATTTTAAAGAATATTTTCCTCTTATGCAGGCAATACACAAACTCACTGAGTACCTGAGTTTCCAAGTCAGGAACATTGCAAGAGAGCTCATAGATGCATTTGATCTTCCACACTTCGTTACTCGTGCTCCAATTGCCATGCAGTCAGAAGCTTACAGTCAGTACACACAGTATGTTGGTTTCTAGTTTCAAGAGAACAAAATCTCAACAACCGTGAAATTCAACAGCTCCTTATGAGGAGTTTTGCTTGAAGGGTTAGTATATAGCTTCTCTCAAGCCTTACTCTGAACACTCATGTTGGAAGAATAAAGGAATTATAGAACTTTCATGTACATCAGTACATGTCATTGTGATACGTTGGACAGAAATATGCAACTTACGATTCTTACTGGAAAGCCCCATGGTAGTTGTTAGTGACCTCACCCTTAGTCGGTCTTCCAACGCAGAAAAAAAAAGTTAAAAGAGTTATATGGATTTTGCTCGCTTCAAGAATGTGTTGTTCAAAAGAATTATGATTTTAGTGTAGGAGACCAAGTGACATATTGGATTAAAGTTTTAAAGAAATTTGCAAGTTGCTCATATGCAGAGTTCTACAGAGAACAACTGAAAGGAAAACACAGCTCACTGTTGCTATCTCTGGTTAAGTTATATTCTGCACTACTGAGAAATATCTGTTTTTTTCACATGAAGTCTTTGAAACAACACTTTGACATATACATGTTTCTATTTCAATCTCCAACCAAAGACTCAGAAATGATTACATATCACACAGATAAAAGCTCTAATATCTCACTGGCTTGTAATTCAAGTATGCCATTTGAGCTGCCTCACCTTTTTGTCTGATATCCTCGTACATCTTAAGTGATGCCTCAGAGAATTTATTCAGTCTGTCAAGAACCTTTGTCAAACTAGCATGTATACAGGACAAATTTGTTGATACGTTGGAATTCTTCTCATCCTCTTTGCCCTCGGATTCTGCGTTGTTTGGATCGACTACTTTCTCCTCAGTTTGGGTCTGGTCTGCGTGTTGCTCAATTAAATGGTTCAGATCAGCTAGGAAGGCCTTAATGGCATTTCCGAGTTCTTCAGATGGCAATGCTCTTATTCCTGCAGACCAGTCACGGCATAGAACAAATATAGGAGGGGCTAGGAGCCGACGAGGGGAGAAAGGCCTCTTGTTCTTGGAACGCTCCTGTGGCAGCAAAATGCAGTTCTGCAGCCACCCATTAAGGGCTTCAACATAGGATGCATGGCTATTAACCCAATTGGCAAAGCTCAAGCCAAACCACTCGATCTCCTGCTGAAGCTCAGCCATGATTTGTTTACGAGTATCTCCCTGTGGAATTCCTGTGGTGCTCCGTGAATGGTATGCCAACGAGATGGTTATGTACTGTGTATGATGACATTCAAGCATGGCCTTCCACATTCTGATCAATCTGCACATGTTTATTGATCATAAATCTGATAATTCCAATGAACTAATTAATCATACCCAGTACAGGGATTTAGTCCACATCTTTAGAACATCAAGGTCCCTAACTTCTCTTTCGGTTTGTAAGGAAGTTTATAGGATCCACAAACATTTGAATCCCAGTGAAGAGAAGGCATTTTTACCTTCTCCACCACTGAGTCACAAGCTCATCCATAGAATCACTAAATTAAGGTCAGAACAATGAGATAGAATATATATGTCATAGTTCTCAGTTCCCCAACTCACCCCTGAATCAGCTCTAGAAGTTGTGGCTGCAACTCTTCATCTCTCATTTTCTCAATCCGCTTAGATATTGATTCTACAGAATGAATTGCAACTCTTATCCGAGAATGCAAATCCTTCACAACTGCTCGGGTCTTGTCAATGACATTAGGACTAAGATCCTTGGCAAACTGGTGCCTAAGTTGGTCACACTTTCGATCATACTCTTTCCTTATAGATTCACTGGCCTGCAGAAATTCGTAACAGAAGTAAGCACTAAAAGAGGTGCAACATAAGCCACTATTCATGACATTTTGATAAACTATAAGGCCAAATGCTGGACATTAGATCTTCAAAAGAATGAAAAGAACACCTCTAGACTTTATGACAAAATACCTTAACTTCGTCATGGAGTTTTCTTTCCCAGGCATACAGTCGGTTGAGTGTGGAGGAATGACTACCTGCAATCATGCAGAATTCTTCCATAAAATCACTACCACTGTCAGACACATCATCTTTTGTTGTCGTAACAAGTGGACTTTTTGATGAAGATGACCTTGAAGATGTTGTTCGCTTCCAGGTAATGACCTTAGTGGCATGCTCCACAGGTTCTGCAACAGTATTGAAGAATTTACATAACGTAAAAACAGAGAGGAAAATAACTTTATATGAATGCACGAAAACAGAAGCATTCCAAATCCAAACAAGTTCCGCTGCTGGTTAGAAGGTAAACATCTAACTGCTATGGATTAGCGCCATGTTCTGAAATACATACAGCATATACCTCCCTAAAAAATAACGTAGAAGTCAAGAATACTTACAACCCTACATTTTTCACTTCAAGCGTGACTTATGGAAACCTCGAACTTACCATGGGAAACAAGAGCAGTATTAACGCGACAGCACACAAGTGGCAAAGCAGCTAACATGTCTAAGGTGGATGTGCTCCCTGCAAGAGACAAAGTAGTCCGAGAGTATTAGGAGAAAGGTCCACATAAAAAGATAACCTTTTCACCACCAACAGTTTGTAAATAAAGATACCAAAGTCATTAACTGTTTAGTCATCCACCAAAGTAACTCTACCTTTTGCCTCTGAATATCCAACTCTGATGTTGCTTGCTTCAAGCATCCTGGCCACTTCCTTGCCAGATTCTGAGGCTCTAAAGAAACGGTGTTCAATATCCTTTATGCTCGAAAGAAAATCCTTGGCTCTATGGGTAATATATTCTGATGGATCTTCCCTGTCAGCAGATAAATATTTTGCTGCGCCAGGTTTCTCCCTCTTAGAACCTGATTGCTCAAGAACCAGACCGCCACCATTTTGTACTGTTTCTGCTTTCCTCACTTGGCTATCAAGTGCTTGTCCTGTAGAACCTTTAACTCCCATCAATTTATTAGAATGGGCCTTACCTTCTACTCTTATACCAAAATTTCCATTTGAAGTTGCTTTCATTTGCATGTCAGAGATTTCAACACTTTTTTCCTTTCCCTGAGGTCTCAAGCTTCCTTCTTGTAATTGTGTCTTTCTTTCTAAACCAGTATTTGGGCAGTTTCCCTTCACATCTACCACATTTTGGTGAACACTAAACTTTTCAGTGTTAAACTCAGCCCACCCTCCCATATAATCAAGATCCATATTCAACTCATTGTGCCCAATAAACCTGAAGCTGTCACAATTATCACTGGGATCAAAATAATCCCAAGATCTACCTGACTCGAAAGGAGGTGGAGGTGGCGGAGGCGGCATTGGCATGGAGAATCCAAGACAATCATCCTCCACAAGACCATCAACACAATTACTGTTCAAGTCAACTTTAACAGTCACTGCATTAGTACCACCACCAGCTTTCATGTAATTCATATTCACAACCTGAGGAGAAACAGGGCTTTCGTTGTGCAATGGTGAATCCGGGACCTCTGCATTGTGGGAAGGAGAGGGAGAGGGGTACGAGGAATGTGATGGAGTCTTGTCAAGCTCAGTGGCTGACGTTGTAGATAGAGAGGACTCTGTTACAACTTCAGCCTCAGCAAACCTTCGCAGAGCTATTCCAACGTTCTTAAGAGAATTAACGTAAGAGACATGAGCTGCTGCAAGATTATACCTTGAATCAATTGCTTGCTTTATGAACTTCATGCGTTCTCTGCATAGACGCAAGGCGTCTTTTCTCTCTGCTTTTGAGCTCGCTGAACCCATTTCCTGGAGTGACTATTAGGAGAAGCTTCACCAAATCAACCCTAGCTTTTGGAAGCTAAGTATCTATAGATGAAAAACGAGCCTGAAGAACCAAAATTTCACGAACTATCCAGCCCAGTTCATCAGAGTATCTGCATTTCTCAGTATCAAACAGAAGTCTCTTAAAAATGGCCCTGTATGAGCTCAATATATCCACCAAGAGTTCGAACAACCCAACTCTTCACTAAAAGTAAAGCATTTCATTTCTCAAAAAAAAAATCAGACTTGAACAAACTCACAGACACACCAAAACAGTATAAACGATAAAAAAAGATAAAACTCAAAACCCTTTTCTGTCCAAAACCCTCACCTTTCTCTAGAACAGAGCAACCTTTTTCCAGCCACAGACGTTCCTGTGTCGTGCGTTTAACGAGAAACCTACTTGAATAAAGCCTTCAACTAGGGATGGTGACAAGACCCAGGCAGTGCAAATCGAAGAAGAAGAAGAAGTGGGACTGAACAGAGAAGCCAAAAGAAAAACAAAAGAAAGCACAGAGGAGTAGTTGTTTTCAAAGAAGATGAACAAGCATTTAACACCAAAGAACAAGCAAAAGAGAGTAGAGTAGTTGGGGAATCATTAAACCACAACCATTAACGGAAACCTGAAAGATTGAGAAAACCAAAGCAATTAGCGCACGAAATCCTACAAGAAGTAATGAGTCTCCAAAAAAGTTCAGATTTTGCAGGGAAATGCATACATATCTTCGAGAGAGTAATACACCAGAATGATGAAAAACAAGAAAAGTGATGTATTGAAAGACAGAGATAAACAGAGAGAGAGAGAGGAATCTGCAAAAGTTGATAACAGAGAAATTGTCTCGATTTGTGTGTAACATCTACGTTCATTCCAATCCAACTAAGACCAACTAGACAGACCTACTGAGCCACGAAAGATGCGACCTTTTTACTCACTCTGGTGCATTTGGACATTTTCACTCTCAAACAACTGAGCAGTACAATGTAGGATGAAAATGGGGTGGCACTAAAACAAGAATTAACATCATGTGTTGAGTTGGTCAGTTGTTGCTATGACTGATGCTATGAGATAGATGAGTGTGCACGAGAAAAGGTTCAGAGGTGTGTTTTTCTTGGGAAATGTGCAGATTGACGAGATTGCCCTCTGTTTTTCCCCCGAAAACTCCCAAACGGCTCCTGAAAATCCGGGCCTTTTGGGAATTGAATCACAACTTTTTCCATTTTCTTTCTATATACATCAGTCGCAAAAGAGATTTTTGGAGGAAATTAAGGGTGCCTTTTTCTTTTCCTTGTAAGGTTAATTATGTAATATGTATTATTATAACTATTTTTTCTATTTATAATTTTAAATTTTATTTTATCTAAATAGATTCTATTTATAATTTTTTCTTTTTTCTTTTTTTCGTTTCCTAATTCTTTCCATTCTATCTCCGAATAATCTATAATAATTCATAGATCCAGATCGACTAATTATTTTTGGATAACATCGGCTCCAATAGAAATTTATCGATTTCGAAATGGTTTTACTAGTCAATGCTACTTATATGACTATTTGATCCAATTAAAACTTGAACAAAATTAATTAATTTAGACTCAAATTAATAATTTATTATAATTATTTTAAATTATTAATTTAAGTTAAATTTAATTTATTTTAATCAAGTTTAAAATGTAGATTGAGTTATCATATTAATGATATTTGCTTGACGATTGGCTCTACTTTTGCTTTTCTATTGTAGTTTTCAGTTTTTAGTTTTCGTTTTTAATTTTTTTCTGTTTCTCTTTCAAAAAAAACAAAAACTTGCTTAATTGTTAATATTAATGTAGTTATATTTTATCACTGATAATAATTACATTTTAGATAAATCTTAAAGATAAATTATTTTTAATTAAATGAAATTATTAAATCTCTTATATAGTATTTATTAACAAATTATTAATAAAATAAATAATTTATAAATTAATATTTATTTGAAATATATTTTAATTATTAAACCAAATTTTATTTGAATAGTTATATATTTTAAATTTAATTATAAAAATAAAATAAAATAAAATAATTCATAATTTTATTGATCATTAATTGAATTTATTAAATATATAAATATAATGTTGAATTAAATTATTCATATTTTATTAAATAATTAAAATATGTATTTAAATAATAGTAGATCAGATTATGCAAAAAAACAAAAACCATTTTTTATGGTTTTTATAAAATTTGAAAATAGGAAGAAACCAAAACCAAAAACAAAAACTCAAAATTCAAACAAACAAGATTTTTTTCTAAATATGAAAACAAAAACAAAAAATATAAAATAAAAATGCAAACAATCACTCCTGACCAAAGCCTACAAGGGCAATTCAAATTTTATCTAACCCAACTGCGACTTGGAAGGCCTTGCCAAAAATAAAAGTAGCCCTTAAGGTATGAATTTGCTAATCTAATAGGAGCTAGGAAGCAAACCAACTTCTAGTTTGACAACTAGTTACCTTGTGGACCTTTACCTTTATTCAATTTATCAGAGATGGATTGCCTTAAACCACTTATATACCACAAGATGATAGTTGCATAGGCTTTGAGAAACAACACTCTATTCACTCTAGATACCATTCCTACTTGACTTTCTTATGAAATTCTACAAACTAATTTGCTTTGAGGGGACAACACTATAATCTGAAGCATACTGATCAAGGAGTCTTTACCAATCAAATTTGTAGACAATTCATGCAAAGGAACTTCACCACCACTCTATGGTCTAAGGTAATCTAGATTGAAAAACACACCTTGAGTAACCTTTATACTTTGGACAACTATGAAAGAACAATTTATGACAGTGGATAGGTTGAAGTGTTTCCTTTACATACCAATATGGTGCATCATCTGTTAGAAAGTGGAAGAAGGCCATGATCACTTGCTCTTTAAATGTGAGTTTGTTAACTCTAACTGGTTGTCCCTTCTATACATATGTTTCATCAATCACTACCCTAATAATTAAACCTTGATTAAGTTATGGAGCTGTCAGTTTATTGGGGCTTCTGATAATGATATTAGCTGGTTATTCTGTTTAACTTTTTCCTTCCTTGTTAAGGTCATTTGTAACATCCTGTTACTTATATTAAGGCTAAAATAGTGTTTATAAGAGGTTAATTAGGAAGCATAATTCATGATTATGCATAATGTGACATACACATACACGATAATATTGATTTTTGCACATTAATATGATTGTACATGCATTCATTGACATATTCAGGGTAAATATGATTTTTAATGGGAATTGAGGATTTTATTGTCTTGAAAATTTAATTGAAGTGTATTAATTGTGGTTTGGCAATTTTGATCAAATTTTGGGTATTTTAAAAATTTGGAGTATGAAAAATGTTAAGTGATCATGATGTGAATTGAGTTTTGATATGCCTTGAATTTTGGTATGAGTGGATTTCAAGTAGAACATTTGGAATTAAATGTTAGGGATTAGAAGATTGATAGATGAAAAGTACATGTGGACTAGGCCAAATGTCAAGTGGTAGGATAAATTGATGCATAAAAAATTTGAACGATTTAGCCTATAATTGACTAACTCTTGGCATAGTTAAATTGGTGACAAATGACCTAAAAATTATTTGACAAATAGATCAATCATTGTGTGACAAATGGGTTGGTAAGTTGATGAAAAATGGCATAGTTGATTAATGGACAAGTGACCTAGTTAATTGGAGACATTTGGTCACCTATGCTTGATAAGTGCTGAACATGCCATAAGACATATGGCCATTCCTTTAGTTGACATCTAACACCTTAGGTGTTAGTTTCAGCAGGAGCAACTCCAGCTATGGTCATTTCTCTTCTTCCTTCCTCTCACACACCACAGAAACACTCTTCCTTGCACCTCCTTATATTTGTTTATGTTCATGTCTAATTATGCACAAAAAATTCGTGCTTCACCCTCACAAAGTTAAGTAGAGAATCAGAATATAGTTGCCTTGTTGTCCTAGTTGAAATCCTTCCAAGTTTCACCTTGAATGTGCGATGCTTTTGCATATTTGGAGTACTGATTTAGAATGACTTTTGAGCTAGGATTAGAACTAAAAAAGTAAGTAAATATTAGTGTTTATGACATGTTATAATAGCAAATTGATGATGATGAATCAAATATGATGTTAATGATTGATTGTGTTGGAATATGTAAGTTGTATTGTTTCTATTGAACATGGTTCAGTTTTTTGATTATATCTTGAACTGTAGATAACCAAATACATTGATTCTTGATTCAAATTAAATTAGAGGCATATGGATACAACTTTTTTTTGAAGAATTTGAATGTTAACTCTATCTCTAATAATATCAAAATTTGGCTGGAAATCGAGATAGGAGTTCTGTTATAGTTTAAAAACAGTCTAAAATGATTTGAGTATAACTTTCAGTATACTGAATCAAATTGTATGATTTTGGTGCTATTGGAAACTGGAAACATAGTGGAACAATTGTCTAAAAGAAAGTATTACTGAAATACACCATTTTTCTTATCATAATGATCATGCAAAATTATCCCGGAAGGGGGTGCTAAGATGAAAATGTTGTGGTGTGTTGAAATTTAATAACTGGAATGTTTTTACTGAATATACTTCGGTATTTTGGATATATTTTAATCTGTAGACTTCCAAATGAAATTATTCTTAATTTAAATTGAATTAGAGACATCTGGATACAATTTTTAAGAAGAATTTGAATTTTAATTCTATCCTTAAGGGTCTTAAAATTTAGCATGAAATTGAGTCTTGGCTTAGGTTGTAGCACTACTAGGGACATAAATTATGTCCTGTTGTTGTTGAATAAATATTAATGTAGACCAAATTAGGCTAAGGTTTCTATACTAAAGTTGTATCTTATTCTCTTAGCTTTAAATTGATATAAAGTTTGTAATTTTTGGATATTAGAATTGAGAGATATGGGTTGTACAACTTGAATGCATGATCATGCATTAGTCAAATTTTCAAATATACGCAGTCTGTGATGATTTGAGCATAACTCATAGAATAATGAACCAAATTGAATGATCTTGGTATCAATATAGATTTAAGACATAGGAGAATAATTTGTTAGAAATAAGTGTTACCAAATTCCTTCACTTTCCTGTTGAAATTAATTGTGCAAAATGGACCTAAAAGTGTACCTTTGAACAAATATGAGTTAATCAATTGAACGTGATATCCTAATGATTATTGTGACAAGATTAATGATAAGAAACCCTGAATTGTCATGAACATACATTGTACATATTAAGTATACATGAGTGTGCATTAATTAATACATAATTGTGCAATATTGTGATATATGAATGTATTGTCTATATAGAGAAGCGCATTGAACGACAACATCCAGATATTGCCGAGACTTCAAGGCAATAGCTATTTGGAGCATACTGTAAGTAACCTAAGACGGTCTCATCTTATTGTTTTGTACATTGTTGAACTGTATTGCTATCTTATTGAACTGAAATGTATTGTGCTGATTGTATACTAGGTTCCAGACAATATTTGTCCGAGGCGTTTTGATGCATGAGAATGATATTAGAAGTGCTATTTGTATATGAATGATAATGTACTGTATTTCTATCTTATTGAGCAGTACTGAATGGTACTGATTGTGTACTGGATTTGTCCGATGCATTTTGATGCATGAGAATGATATTATAAGTGCTATTTGTATGTGAATGATAATGTACTGTATTGCTATCTTATTAAAATGTATTGAATTGTGTTAATTGTGTATTGGATTCCAGATAATATTTATCCGAGACGTTTTGATGCATAAGAATGATATTGGAAGTGCTGATTGAATGTGAATGTGTCTACTTAAATGATTTTCTGGTTCTCAACTGAAAAGTTAAATGCCGAACCTAATTCGATGACTACTGTTACTGTGACTGTTACTGTAATTGATATTGTGACTGATATAGTGTTATATTATATGCAAATGAAAGTGATTGAATTTGATGACTGAATTGTGACATATGCTTCATTCCAATGCATGTAATATAAAAGAGTTGTGACTGATGTTGCTATTAATACTATTACTGATAAGAGCTTTAAGCTCCCACATATGTGGTTCGAGCCTATGGCTCACTGTGATATAGGAGTCACAGACTGACTGATTGATCCCGATAATTTGGGATACTATAAAAGCACACAGTCATAACAATATAAAAATAAATGTGAGTCTCATATATATCACATCCACATATGATTTGAATTCATTGAATGATTTGTAAAGTTGTGTGAATGTCATTATATGATTGAACTGTGTAACTGAGAAGTGATTTATCTGTGATAGTGTTTGATACTAATCAAGCGGATTTAAACTATATGATTATATGCTATATGATTGATCATGTTTTATGATATAAGTGAACCATCGAGAATGGTTACTCTGCTGAGTTTGCAAAACTCATTAAAATTGCACCGTTGCTTTTCAGGTTCAAGAGCGACCTAGCTTTTAAGACTCAGTAGAAGCATATTTTGTGCAACTGTTACAATCAGACTTGACTCAAAGGTTGGTCAGTTGGAGAATGAGGACATAGTTGTTTCTTTCATGTTTATAGTATTTGGTGTGTACTGAGTTGTTTATGTTCATAGGACGATGTTGTATAAACATGAATGGTATTGTATTATATAAAACAATGTAAATTATGGTTTTTCATATAAAATGATGAAATTTTGGGTTTAGAAAATGTGTGATTGATGGTTTAGTTTATAATGTCATGTTATGTACTGTGAAGGTGAAATAGTTAACATGTCATTTCAGTCAGGCATGTACATGTGTATCTGATGGAAGCATGTGCATATGTCAGATAGAAATAGGGTGTTACACCATTTAAGATGAAAGAAACTCTCGTATATGTCATAATTAACGATCCACCAAAGAGTTGTTCCAAACATAACTTGACTCAAGAAGTCCTCACCTACATCAGCATACACAAACACAAATTGTATAACCTTGACTATTGGGTAATAATACAACATATCTAGCTAACTCGTTGTATTTGAAGGTTGCTTTTTGTGCTATTCCATTCCTAACTATGTATGTTAATTAGCTTCACAATCATAGATACTCTCAGTACCCTGTAAACTTTAGTTTTGCCTTTAATGGCCAAATTCTTTGCATTTATAAAAAAAAGAACAAATATTTAAAAGATGCATATTAAAATGATAAAAAATAATAACTAAAAAATATATAAATAAAAATAGACATAAGGATAATAATAACAATAAAATAAGTAATAAAAATAAGTATAAAATGATAAAATAAATACAAAATAAGGTAAAAATTAAAAGTGAGAGATAAAATAAATAAATAAATACACAAACAACAAAGATGATAAATAAATAAATAAAATAAACAAATCATTAAAAAATGTTTAGACTAAGTAAAGAAATCATTAGTTTTAATATCTAAGAGAATTGTTTTAATTTATAAACTAAAATTTTTTTAATCAAATTAACGTTATTTTAAAAAATAAAATCACAATAATATTATTTTAAAAGGGTTTGAATTATAATAACAGATGAGGCCAAATGTTATATAGGGTTAATTAATATAAAAACTCAAATTTTCGTCAATTTTTCTATTATAGCTCGAACTTTAAAAAATAGCAATAAAAATACTAAAACTTTCAATTTTTTTCATTTCTTGCCCAAACTTTAAAAATGACAATAAAATGTTCAAATTTTCAATTTTCTTCAATTATAACCTGACATTATCTATTGTGTACTCGTGCCTTCAATCATTTGTTTTTTGTTTGTTTTTCTGACGACTCAAACTACTATCGCATTACAACGCACTATATTAGTAAGCTCATCGTTTTTAGTTTGTTCTCCTGATGCCCTTAGTGTGAGGGCGTGAGGGCTGTGTAATATGAAAATCGAAAGATGAGGGCGTTTAGAGAACAAACTGAAAACGAAAGGAAAAACTGAAATCAAAACGTAAGATTGTTGAGTCTGCGTAATCTGAAAATCAAAGGGTGAGGGCATCAAGAGAACAAACTGAAAAACGAAAGGAAAAATTAAAATCAAAGCTTAAGGTCATCGGGGTTGCATAATCTGATTCATATCATTTTAAAACAATATTGTCGTTTCAATTATGTGTGATTAAACAGAGTCGTTTTATTAATCTTCATTTGTTGTGCTAATTTTAATTAACGTGTATTAATAGTTAAAATTTTTGAAACACGTAGTAAATTACGTCAGCAAACTTAATATAAACATTAACGTTGAGCTGGAATTAAAAAAATTAAAAATTTAAACATTTTATTACTACCTTTTGAATTTCAGACTATAATTAAAAAAATTAAAAATTTGAATATTTTATTACTACTTTTTAAAGTTCAAACTATAATTAAAAAATTGATGAAAATTTGAACTTTTTTCCGTAACTAATAAATGTTATATATATATAGACAGGAATACACCTTCTAAACAACTGAATATCTTTTGAGGTCTCAGATTCATCAACATACCTTATATATATATAGACATCTGCAGACAAGAATACACCTTCTAAAGAACTGAATATCTTTTTAGGTCTCAGATTCATCAACTTACCATTCCTGTCTACAGACTTCTTTAAAGGGGACAGAATCAACGAACAGTGGATGATGCTTTGTTTTGTTTTGTTTTATTGATATGGAATGTCACTGAGGCCATGATTGCTCATTTAGCGAGTCTTTCTATGATTAATTAATTAATTAATTAATAGATGTTGTGGTCAAAAAAGAAAAACAAGCAGATGGCCCATAAAAAGTTCCAAAGTTGAAAAACGATGTTGAAAATAATACATTAGAACACAAAAAGCATATTAATCTGCTTCAGTACCAAGCCCTTTGTAAGCTATTGAAGACTGGATTCGTCACCGTGGGCTAAACCCTGAGGACCATCAAGCTTTCAACGTTCAACCTTCTGCTAGGACCCTCGAGGATCTCCCACGGGCTTTAGCTGTTACCAGTTTGGATTATTATAAATTCGATTTAATTGTAATCTGATCTTAGCAAGTAAAGAAAAAAGAAGGTATACGAAATATGTCAAGTGCTCAAGATTCAATCGTCAAGTATATGGTTAAGATCATGGAAGCATGCAACGACGGACAAGGATTGGTCTATGGGATAGCATCAGAGACAGGGAAGCTTGTAACTTTGTCATGTCACAGTTTACGTCAGTGGTGGAAAAAGACTGTCCGATTTGATACAAATGCTCCTATAGCCATTGCCAAGTCCTTGCCACAAGCAAGCGAGCAAGTAGGTTGGATCCAAACTCTTATATGCATATCTACTACGACTTGCAAGACACTACATAGTGGCCAACAGGAGTCGATGTTTAGTGGGTTGAGCAAGGATCTTCTTCCCAAGAACATGGTCCAACTCCACGAAACCAGAGAGTCTCAAGAAAGCTTGGAAGGTGAGTGTTCTGACTGCTGTAATAGAGCACATGTTGTCTGAAAATGGCTCGTGTGAGAAGATTAGTTTAGCATTCCATGTGTCTACAAGACAGGATGTCGTTAATGGGGTCTCTGATAAGATTAACCTTCAGATCACTGCTAACTATTCGTGATCCAGTGGAACTGTTAAAGTGTTGCTGATTGGTGAAATGGTTTTATATTGACTCGTTATTGCGATTTATCGTAATTTTGACCGTATTTCTCTTAATTATGTTTACATTATCCGCATTTACCGTAATCAACTCAATATAACCTGCAATCTGCAATTTAAAACCTTTGAAACAAAGCCATGTCAACTCTGTGAGTGAATCCTGTGAAAACATTGCTAGAATTATGAGCATCATCTTCATCATACTAGACCTAGCTAGAGATGGAAACGGGATGGACTGGATTCAGATTTTGCAGAATTCAACCTCAGTGGGATTTTTTTTTACTAGATTCCAATCTGACCCGGAACTCCATCTCTGAAAATACCATACTTGTAATGCCAATTACTCCCCCTGCTACCCTCATCAACATGTCCTTACCACCGTATATAACTTCAAGTCTTTTACTGGATATTCTCTCCAGGATGCAGCCCAAAGCAGCAGCACCTGAAGTTTTCCCCCAACCCAACAAGTGAACTCTGAACTTGAAGTTAGCTCCAGCCCAACAAATAAAGGCAAAAGCATCAATGAAGATGATGAAGAGGAAGATATTTACCAATCTTTACAAGTGAAAAATGAATACGAGACATTAAAATGTTGAAC
>JANSVA010000218.1:1752689-1764224 GCA_025504915.1 Erythroxylum reticulatum | reverse complement strand
AATTTTACAATATTGAACTCAAGTAGACTGATCACATACATGCCCAAATGAAACTTCATCATAAAACCATTTAATAATAGGAGGAATAACTCACTAAACTTATATGTATGTTCAAGGTCATATATTTTTTCTATGTGAGACAAACTTTCACTTATATTTCAACACGTTCTCTTCACGTGTGGGCTAATTTAAGGCTAATACTTGACACAGTCTATCGCATTGACGTGGTGACGGCTCATCCAAGAGGAGCCTACTTTGTTATCATGTTAAATTTTATAAGATTAAGTTCAAACAAACTGAACATATAAATACCGAAATGAGGTTTTATCCTAAAACCAATTGATAATAAATGGAGTAACTCACTGGATTTATATGCATGCTCAAGGTCATATATTCTTTCTACGCGGAACAAACTATCACTTATATTTCAATAACTTTCTGGCATTATAATTATAATATTAGACCTTTGGCACAAAAGGGATACCACAAGTTCTACCAAAACTTTCACCTGCAGACTAATTGGACCCATAGTTCTACATGAATTGATAGTAAATCTCTACAGATGAATTGAATCAGCATTATAATCTCAGACATTAGATGTTAAATGATTGATTTAAAAAACTTAAAGAGTGAACTTAATAGTTTAATGACAGTTATCTTTAAACTAATTATACTACCATGTTAAGGTGCTGTTTTGAATGGATAACAATTAATTGGACCTGTGATGGATTTCAAAATGGGCTCCAATCATGTCATAAGATGGGCTTGGATTAAGACAAAACAGTCATAAACCAAGTGTAAGCTTAGTCCAACTCACACCTTTTAAGACCAAAAAAAAAAAAACTCCATTTCCAAGTATCTACGCTCCATTTCAATTTTAATATTTCTTTTATCATATGGTGTATAACAATTTTTTTAAAATCAGACCAGTTAAATCAGTAGACTTTTATAAAACCTACGAAGCATCGAATAAAATTAAAAAAATTTAAAATATGATTGAAATAGTTTTTTTCTTCCATATCAAAAATTTTAAATTTTAATTAAAAAATAATTAATTTATTTTCATTTATAAACATTATTAATTTACAAAAATTGGCTGATTTTTAATAGAATTATTAAAGTAAATCTAATTAAAAATGGAAACCGGACCAAAAAATTATCTGATTCAATATTTTTACGGTAGAATTGCCGAAGGGTAAAGAATACCTTTTAAAGTTCACCAAAACAGTATAGTTAGTTATTAAGAGATGTTTAGTCTCACGCTCACGCTACGCGTAGGAAGTCCAACCTAACGTCCTTTCTGCCTTTTGTAGGTGTAAGTCTTGGAAAAGGCTTACGGGCCTATAACTTGGCTTCTCAAGACCTATGTATGGGAAAAAATCCCGCGAGGCCATCTAAAATTGTAGGATTGTTATACCTTCAGAATCTCTGAGTAAGGATTTCTAACTTAACTAGAGAAAAGAAGAGCCGGACTATACAACTTATTAGGTACTAGTAAATTTGGACTCCATCATTTTTTTATTGTATTCATTATAATTTTATTTATATAATAATTTAGTGTGATAGTTTACCAATTTATTCTTTAACTTATATCACTCTATTATTGTTGCATGTGGTTTACCGAAAATAGCCTTTTTATTATGTAAGAGTAAGGTTGGGTAGTATTAGATCTCTCTAAATTTTACTTTATTGTAGAACTTGGGATTGGGTGTAATCATAAATGATGACGTACGTGTTTCTTTAATAGCTATATTGTAAATCCCTACATGTTGGGACCATCATCTTGTTCACGCCCATGCTCCTAAAGAGGTAATGTCCCCTTACTGATGTAGAAACTATGGAGGGCAACTGTTACCCTTTAGACTACTCCACATGTATGGCTTAGGAGAGACATGGGACCATTTAAAATTGACTATATCAGAGCGCTAAATTACAAAGTGGAAGTTGCACTTTCTCAGACAGGAAGAAGTAACAGTGCTTGTTAATCTTACTGCACATTCAAGTGATGTATAAAATTATAACTTTTGTTTTGTTATTTTAATTGGAATTAATTTTGAGTATTTCAACATCCCTATTGATTTACAGGTTTTAACGTACTTTAAGTGATAATCAATCATGATTCAACCCACTTGAATCACTTTGTTGTCCAGTTTGGATGTAAAAGATCTAATTAGGGTTTTGGTTCAGTGCAAATGTAAAAGATGCCAGGAGATGAAGAGTCGAATAACTACACAGGCCTTTTTCAGCATTAGATTTATATACTGTTCGACACAAAGGATGAACTTGGTCGCTGAAGAGCCTTAAGTGAACGGGCGGCAGAAAACTGAAAACATATTACATACTTTCATCACATAAATGGGAAGAAACCAACAAAAAACAAGGAGCAATGACCCCCACAGGTCTAGTGAAAGATGGGAAATTCTGGGACCAGTCTTCTTCATCTTCCTTCACCAATTTACTTGTACTCTAATATCATGTTATTTTCAGGAGCCAAACCAACACAAGCTCTCAGTATGTTCTCAAGCATTGCACGCTGCTTTGAGAGTGCATTTACCACTGGGGTGCCTGGGGGAACCTGTTTTTACCAACAAGAGGATTTAATACCACAATGAGTGATCAAATAACTGAAATGGTTATAAGATATAGCAAGAGATTAAAGCAAGAACCTCATCTAACATCATATAATTCCCATCAATTTACTTTGTTACTTGTGATAAAGGTAAGTACTTTAATGGATCCTGAGCCATGAGTTGCATGAATAAAAGGGCATCTAAGGTCACATCACATATTCAATTCCCCATGGCTTTCATCCCATTAACACCATATAAAAAAGCATAGTCACATCAAGTGCGAAACGGTTTTTGGTTAGAGGAATGGAACTTACAAGAGGAGCCTTGGTGAGGTAACTCAGAATGGTAGCCACAGGATGGAAACCGTGAAACTTGCCCTGTATTAGGATAGAAAAAACTTTAAATCTTGTAAGTGAAACAAAGAGATTCAACAAGCTTTTTCTTTTTTTTGCAAGCATAGAAACACACCTCTCCTTCAGCTTTGAGCTGGACTCTAGTGCTGAGCTCTGCAAGGAGCACAAGATCCAGGATGATGGGTGCAGCCAAGAGGGAGTCCTCACAAGTGTTATGCAACACTATAGTGTTCTTGCCACCCATGAATATCTCTGATGTGTACTCATCCATAGCCCTCTTGCTGTCTCCAACATATGGCACATACTACACGAGACACAACAAATCAAATTTGAACCAACTACACGGACGTCATTTTGATGGTATCATCATAACTAATATTTGACTAAGTTCTCTCTGCACACCAACAAATGATTTATGACATACAAGAGTAATTCGTGCAATAATGATGGCCTGAGGGTCACCAAAATATGATGGTTCCTATATTTTTCCATAATTTAATGAACTTAATTTAGGAGATGGAGAGGAGAGAATACCTTGATGACCACAACATGATCAGGATGTTCACCAGGCTCATAGAGGATGGCGTTGCTGGAGACCATGTCATCGACAACATTACTTTTCGAGATCTCCTTGGAACGGAAAGTTTGGGGTGCAGAGAGATTCATGCCGTCGTTGTTTCCCAAATGATTGTAACTAACTATTGATGTTGGCTGCATAATTACCAATATAATAAACTTCTCATCAATATGATGTCAATAACTGAACAAAGAAAGACAGACATAGTTGTTGAAGAACTGTCGAATTACATAAACAACGAAACTCTCATACCTTAATACCAGCACCAACGAGGAAATCAACCAACACAGATTTCATCTTGGTCTGACCACTCTTGAAGTCATCACCACCAATCAAACTGTTCCTCTTAATAGCCAAATCAATAAGCCCTGTACACATGATTATAGCAAACAGACTGTTCAACACTTCCCCAAGTAATTGGATAACTAGCTTCTTTGTAAGAGAACGTTAATGCTGAAGTACCTGGAACAAAGGTGTTCTGCGGGCTGCCATTGATGAAAGGAACATCTTCGAAAACACATGCCAATGCATACAAAGTTGATGGAGAAATCTCAGCTTCATTCTTATCTAAAGAAGCCAAGAGGTTGTCCTCAGTGTCATTTAGCCCCACAACAACATTACTGTACCTTTCTGTGTTTGCTGTCCACAGAACAACAACCTTTTCCACTTTGTTTTTCTCCTTAAACTCCCTATATAATCATGATGGTCACATAATGGAAAACAAAAGGTGACCTTTAGAAGATTAAAGATAAGAAACTTTAAGTGATTACAGTACCTGATATCTTTGACAATTTGCTGAACTTGTTCTTTCTTGGTGCCCTTGATCACATTGTTGGCACGTGAGCCTTGATTAGCAGCAATGAAATCAGGGTCATAAATTCCAGGAAGCGGGACCATAGATTCCATGTAGGGTCTAAGTTGCTTTTGCAAATCAATGTCCAGAACCCTAGCCCTGGCCATGGAATCTGCCAAGTTCATATCACTTATGTCCCATCCTCCAAAAACAATATCATCTGGGTTCACCTGTATTAATTCATTCAACCATATGCCATCAATCAAACATCTAACCAGGAAATGGTACTAAACAGAGCATATCAAATACCATGGGAAGGAGGCTCTTGAATGGAGCGTAAATTTCATCTCCATTGAAAGACCCAACACGAATTGTCGATGCCTGGGTCAGCGAGCCAAAGTAATTAGCCTGTTGAACTTTGTCCTTTGTTGCCCAAGAAATTCCTCTGTTAAAAAACACATCAAATCCAACACCCATAATCAAAAACGAGACATAAAAATTGAATACAAACAAATTTGTAAATCTCCACGAGAAGTCAAGAACCATCCCACTCGTAACAAATTTAATATTCCAGGTATAGCCCCACCGACCAAAGATCCCAACTTTATACCGTTACTTCCCGTTACAAACAACAGGGTAAGCAAACTCACTCTCTGTTCGCTATAACACCACCGGTAAGTGTTGACCCATTGTTGCCTCCCCAACCCACGAGCATAACCCTATAAGAAATGCATAAATTCAGAAATTTGACATTAACCCAGATAGAATAATCACGAAAAACGAAATGGGTTATACGAGGATTTAGTGACAGACCCTAGTTTAGGGACATGGGTATCGGTCTTAAATTCATATTTAACAGTTTTTGGCTTAACCACCCATTGATAGGCACCATCTCTGTTCTCATGAACAACCTCGGTGGTCTCGTAGTTGTACACAGAGTGAATCTCGCCCTCTGAGTACTTCACATTAGGAGACTCAACCTTAAACTGCTCGATAAACATTTTTCTGTAATGAGACACAGAGACTGATGTATCCAAGCCAAGAGAAGAGAGAACAGAGAAGAAACAATAATCTGAATGTGTAAGCTGTACCGATCAGCAGTAGTAACCCAAGCGGTGTATAAATAGACGTGGCAAAAGCTAGGTGGGCGTGGACCCTACATTACCACTTATTATCGGCCCTCGGTTCATGAGCAAAGCTTGACCATGCAAAAGGAGAGTCATATGGACCGCACGTACCAGTGGACACGTGCGAGAGTATCGTTCTTGGTGTGGGCGCCAATGTGTAAGAAGCGGGGAGTAAATATTGTTAACTTATTTTTTTGTTTAACTAGCATTTAAAATTTTATTTAAATAATTATATTTTTAATTTTTACTAAAATTTTTAAGGCTTCTATTAAAAATTATTATGAAATAAATTTTTATGAATAATATGCATTAATTAATTAAATACTATTAACATAATAACTCAATTTAATTATTAAATTTGAATCTAATTAATTAAAATTTATTTTAATAAATAATTTAAAATTATTATTTCATTTTGATTATTTTTTATTATTATCATTATTCCTCCTCCTCCTCCTCCTTATTATTATAATTATTATCGTACTTTATTTACTTATTTATTTATCCATTCATACTATTATTATTATTTAATTATTTAATTATTAATTCATTACATTAACATATACAAAATATTTAATTCGTAAGTTATTATGTGTATACGATAACTTTTTATTGTACACTTAAAAATAATTATTAATTTTACTATTATTAACATATATATTAATGACAAAAACATATAGAATTTAAGAAGAAAGTGATGTAATTTTATATTAAGTTTATTCTTGTTCATTAATAAATATATAAAACTATTATTTTTAAATACATGAGAATAATTTCTAATAAATTATAATTTTAAATTAAGTGATAATTTAAATTTCAATAATTAATAATAAAATTTAATTGATAGCAAATTACTATTTTCAACTTGAAGTTTAAGGGAAAAAAAAGAATCTATAAAAACTCACAATAGTGATGAATTAAAATCAGTAAAGTTTTAAAAGATTCAACTAATATTAAACTGTTATAAAATCGGTTAAAAATTAAACAAAATCAAAAAATTTTGAAATATAATTAAAAGAAAATTTCGTTATTAATAAAATAATTTAAAGTTTAATTAAAAAGAAATTATTAAATAAAAATTAATTATTTATTAAAAATTATTAAATAATTAACTGATTAATTTTTAAAATTCGAATCGAAAATGAAAATTAAAACAAAAAATTAGATTTTATGATTGAAACCATAGGATTGGTTGGAGTTTTTAATTATAACATAATAGAGTTGTAGTTTTTTTTTTGGATTAAAGGGAGATTATCGTAACAAAAACAAAATAGATTACAAAATAATTATGAGGAAATAGCTCCCCAACATATCCTCAAATAGGATAAGTTGGCACTTGATGGGTGCAGAATCAAAATATGTTACACCAATATCGGAATGATCGACCTGAGTGACAAGCCAATCTGCACATCTGTTATTTTTTCGGTAAACATATCAATGAGCAACAGTCTAATTTTGAGTGAGTAGTTCGTAGATACCTGTTACGATAGGGTTGAACACCATAAAGCAGTTGTCGGAGGATGAAAAGATCTTGTACACCACAAGCGAATCTACTTCTAGTTTTAATTAGCGGAAGCTCAATCTCTTGGCTAGCGAGAGGCTTATAAAAACTCTCCAGAGTTCAACAAGCAACGGAGCATACCATCCTAAATTTTGGGTGAATCTTCCAAGTCAAGTGCCGTCGCTGTCTCGTATTAGGCTCCTTGCAGTAGTCGAGAATTAAGAGCGATTGCTTACTCCATTTGTATTTAACTTGACCCATTTAAATAGCGGTTTGCTCCAATAGATGAATTACCCTTGTCAAGGACGAAATCCAATGTCAGCACTGCTTCCCAATCAGTAGACTTGTAGTTTTTTATTTTATGGGATGATTTTGTTTTTGAATCGTGGGGGTCTTCCTGGTGTGGTTACCATTCAATGTTTAGTTTAGTTTAGTTGGAGTTCAATTATTGCGTCCCATAGTTAGCTTAATATGGTAACTGACAAAAAGTACGGAACTAAACATTTTATATCGTTGACTACTTGATTTGATTCGATTCTAAAAAAAGTTGATTCGATGCTCATTTCAATTCACAGCACATATATTCTTATTCCGACAATTTGATTCTCATGAAACTACCGGTTGGTGATGGTCCGGTGCAATTTAACGTTTTTAATATTTTGTATCTTAGTGCTTAACTTAATTTTTTAACACATTAAGCTTATATAATTTGATCATTTGCAAAGAGCCGTTTAAGTATAAGGTTACGTATTAGACCTCTTCAAACTTCTTATTTTAGCAAAATTTTTATCGAGTGTTGTTGTTGTCGTAAATATTATTTAATTATTATATAAATAAATTTTATCATATTTCATTAATTTATAACACACTATGATCATAATCTCAATGACATTGCATTAAAATTTAACGTGGTTTTAAGTTAAAAAATAATAAAATTAATTTTGCATTTTTTAAACAATAATTCAAGTAATAAGACCAACAAGCAGCATCTTTCTACTCCTATTTTATAAATCAAGTTTCAAAAAAGAAAAAAAGGTTTGTATGTATTTACCTAAACCTTTGTCTTATTCTTATTGCTGTTGGCTTCCAAAACTTTGGGTAATTCATTAGGATTATATGCAAGCTTAATGTCATATTCTTTCCATGTGGGATAAACTTTCATTTATATTTTAACGGGTTCCTTTCACGTGTGAGCTAATTTAAGGCCCAATACATAACACAATCTATCGTGTCAACGTGATGATGATTAATCTAAGAGTAACTTACTCTCCTATTATGTTAAATTTTATAAGATTGAGCCCAGATAAACTGAGTTAATATAAACCTAAAAGAGATTCCATCATAAACCTAATTGGTGATAAGACGAGTAATTCACTAGGCTTATATACATAGTCAATATGGTATATTCTTTCTATGTTGGATAAATTCTTACTTATATTTCAACAATATTGTCACGTAAGTTTGATCGAGGTAGTTCGAATTCGACATCATTTGACTTGAATTATTCAAAACCATATTATTTTAGCTTTATATATAATTTTATTTCATTTTAGTTTCTTAAAATTACAAAACAAAATAATATCATCTTTTTCCAAAGAATTCAAAACATTTGAATTAAGATTTAGGTTGAATTTTAAATATAAGATTCGCATCAAATCTATAAAATTAAATTATATAATTTCAATTTTCATCATAAAAAATAAAATTAAAAAAAACTAAACAACACAATACTATTTCCAAAATGCAATCACGAGACTGTAAAGGGGTCAGGGTCATGTGAACATCCAAAGGACTGGACCAAGAACCACTGACCACAAAAAGTGGTTTGTGGCTTATGTGAGCTGCTTCGTGCACATGAGCTGAGTCACTCGCAGTACACACCACACCAAAATTTGCCTTTTCCCTAGCTCTTTTCGGAGTAATCCCAGGTTGGTTTTAAGTTTTGAGTTGAGATATAACGACTTAGTTACATATGGACTCACTCAAATTCGGTTCAAAAACTCCTTTATTGATATTAGAATTAAGTTGGTAACATCTGATGAATAGAAATTAATTAGATTTAGGTTAACATCATGAATAATTCATGATGTAACTCAAATAGTTTCGCATGAACTATGAATTGAGAAGAAGCTAGTCCGATATGGATGCATCTACTTGTAACTTAGGGAGATTTAAAAATTTACAAGTAGAGTAATTATACATTAAAAAGAAACAGAAGAATAGAGTGACTTACATACAAAGATACGATTCGTAACTCATTGCTTTAAAGTTTTTAGTTGAGATACGATTCGTAACTCATTGCTTTAAAGTTTTTAGTTGAGATACAATGTTTTAATTTAATACAAAGAAGGTTGAGGTATTTAACTAGGCATTTGCTATCTCCTGAGTCTTCTAATTGTGTGAGTATGAGAAAACGGTCAGTGGTCCATGCATGAGACTAAGGTTTTTTTTTTTTTTTAACCCATAAGGTATTACCTACAAGACTAATTTCTGTTTGAGCCGGACAGATTTTTTGTGAGAGGCAAAGTTCTGACTCAAAATTTTAAACAGCTATATATATGAGAATGATTCGAATTTACAACTTCACTTAAGTCAGAAGAGTTACTTACCAACTCATCTACGCATTAGAGATTCGTCAGAATAAGTTCTGCTTTGTTTTGTGGACCTTTGAAGGTTGGCCTTAAAAGGAAGATAGAGAGTCACACGAAAGGTTTTCTTCTTCCTATTTTTAGTTCCGAGCTCTAAGCCTTTGCTTTCCTTATCCATCTTGAATTTTTCTTTTAATCTCAAAATCACTCTTTCACAATATAGAAAAATATTTTAAAATGACAATAGTCTAAGAGATAAGTATCAAATTTATAACACTAACCCAAAATTTTAAAAATAGATTTAAAATGTTTTAATTTTTAATTTTTAATAAAAATAGTCCGATGATAAATTTTTCTTTGATGTAAATGAAGCGACGAGCTACATAAGGTTAGTGCTTTTTGGTTACATAACTGTTACATATCATATTTGTGTCGTGTACAAATTTTATTATTTAATAAATAAAAAATAACAAAAATCTTAAAGTAATTATAAATTATATGGAGTATTGTAGCAAAAAAATTAATCTTATGTGCCTCGGGACGTCATCTATATTAAATAAAAATTTAATGTTATGTTATTTTTGATAGAATTAAAATATTTTAATTTCACTTTTTTAAATTCGAGTTAATATTATAAAATTAAGCAAATTTTAATATATTTTTTACAATTACCCGTGTAAATTTTGTTAACTTAGTGCAACATTTGCTATATTACATTTCACGTCTCCAATTTAGTTATACTACTTTGGCTATTGTAGTAGAATTGGTTGTTAACTAAATTGGTTGGCGCAAGTGGTTCAACACTCTCTTCTCTTAACTGCGAGCTCTAAAAATGGAACGACTAGTTTAACCATCATTTTATCTCTTATAGGCTAATTTATTACGAGTGAGAATTAATTTGAGTGTGAACAATTTTAAAGTACCGTTTTCATAATTAGAACTTTCCCATAATACCTCGTTACTAAGGCTGAACCCAAAAAAGTAGAATTGGTTGTTTACATGAACTTTGCATTAACTTGGGCACACCAACTCAAAGAACAATAATGCACGATCACATCCCTTTCTCCATAATTGAGAGGTGTTACGAAGAACGTCACTATCCAAGTGGGTGACATTCATTGTTCAAGTTTCGATAAGGTCACATGCTATTATCATTATACACTTTAATTCTCAATAGACCATGTGGTCCTCCAATGCTTATAATTTGATTCTGACTCACATTTCTAGCAACCCATCATCGAAAGGCTGTATGAGTATGATCTCATCTTAGAAACACGTAGTTTTGTATGTCAGAAAGAAAAAAATTGCCTCTTTTGGTTTTGGAAGGCTATTAGTACTAATTCTCAACAGAATATCTGTAATTATAACATTTTTTAATTTTTTAAAAATAATTTTTTTAAAAGAAGTCAGTTAATTATTTGATTGTTATTACTTTTTTAAAAAAATTTCATATAGTAAATTATTTGGTAACATAAAAATAAAAAGTATTTTTTACTTTTAACTATATCTTATTTGGTAATAAAAATTATTTATGTATATAAATATTATTTAAAATATATTAAACAATATATAACGCACAATATATTAATTATATAATTTTAAATCATATGAAACATAAATAAAAATATATCTAACATAATCTTTTATATAAATTATAATATAAGTAAAACTAATATAAAAAATAAATATTAAAACATATAAATATATAGAGAAGATGAGTTTGCAAGATAAACGTGAAGATGAATTTGTGGGTATTGTGAAAATTATGTTTAAAATATAAAAATAAAAAGGGATTAAAAAAATAGATCCATTAATTGATCTGAAAAATCAACTCAAAAAAATTATTTAAGAGATTTTTTTAATAAGCTTTAAATTTGAATTTTTTAAAAAGTTATATTTTAAGTGCTAAATTTATTTTTTTATTTTACAGTTAAATATTCATTAAAAAAAGACTTTTGTAATTAAAAAAGTACATATTAACTTTCTAAAAACTGATCTAAAAGAGACACTAACTATAGCATTTTAA
>JANSVA010000218.1:1729163-1739518 GCA_025504915.1 Erythroxylum reticulatum | reverse complement strand
TATGAAATAAGCAAACTGTTGAAAGTTTTGAAACACATTAATCAATATATATCATATTATAAATTCTGAATTTTTTTTCTTAATTTTAAATTTTATAATATATATATGTCGTGTCCTTGTCCGCCAAATTTTAGAAGTTGGTGTGTCCCCGTGTCCATGTCCGTGTCTGTGCTTCTTAGAAGGCGGCTCTTCTGCTTCTGTGCGGCCTTTCACTGCTCCTGGTCTCACCATCATCGATGTAGCTGGCTCATTCTGACTATCCGCTTAAGGTGGGCGTTCCTCATCAACACTCTTACGCTCGGGGCATGTGGCCGTCGGATTTCCCACCTTCCCGTAGTTATAACATATTTGAGGAAGTCCCTTATGGGTGACCTGTAAAAGTTCTTCTTCGAGCTCCACGCTTGTTTTCGATGGCAGGTTTAAATCAATGTCAATTACGATGCGGGCGTATCGTCCCCTATGTGCTTGTATCGTCGTTTCATTAATTCAAACCGTAGAACCTACCAAGTTCCCCAACTCTATGAAGATCCGTGGGTGATATCTAGAGATAGGAAGATCCGGGAACCGTATCCAGGTGACCGCCTGAGAGATTTGTCCTTGCTTTGGCCTGAACGAAGGCGTCCACCGCTGCACAGAAAGGGCTTGTCCATAGATCAGCCACGGACCACTTGTTAAAACGTGGAGGTAGTCAGTTTCTTTTATCAACCTGACTAAGTAAAAGTCTTGCTCTAAATCCACGATTTTCAGGGGTCCGCTTGGTTTCCATAGTGTCCGCAAGCGCAAGCTGATGGTTTGGAATCATACTTTACGTCCCAGCAATTTAATCACAACAGCTCGGTTTCACTGCTGGTCGAGTTTATCTTTAAACGTCTGTGACAGCTTGAGACCGACGCTTGCTCCCCTACTAGTTGTTCAATGTCTCCTTCCTCAACCGCAATGGTCTCCTCTGTTGGCCATGGCTTGTCTTCCCCTGTACTTGAGACTGCCTGATTTCCTACAACTGTGGCTTGGTATGACATGGTGTGTTTGGCTAGGAATTCGTCTTCTCTCTTCCTCGTCCTTCCTCGCTTTGGCTGGGTCCCCTCTGGATTGAGGGTCGCCATCACGGTGCTACTATTCTTAAAGTATCAGTCGATCCCTCTTAGATCCTAACACAAATCGGTAACGCCTATTATTATTTTTAATAATACGTAATAATTTCTTATTCGTATGTTAAAATAATAACTTAAAAAGTTAAAAAGTCAACATACCTAGTACACAATAGAGAGGGTTATGATGTATGTAGTCTTTCCTTTGTATTTTTACAAAGAGACTATTTTCGTGACTTGAATCTGTAATTTTATGATCACAAAGGAGCAACTTCACCAAATGCTCCAAAATTCACTCTCTAATCAAAGTTAAAATACTAACTTAAAATTAATGGTAAAAGACGTAGACCTTATGTAACGCCCCAACATATACCCTGGAAGTGTTATAGCATGTCTAGGGTGTATGAAGAAGTGAACATAATGAATTAAGTACATTTAAGTATATTAAGAGATATAATGGAACTTAATGTAAAAGACAAGGGTAAAGGATAATTTGTTCGTTTTGACATGGACATGTATACTTAGACGTGAAAGATATATGGAAATTTTTGATATGTTTGCTTGGATTTATGATTGTGATGTGAGGGGAATTGATAAAAGAAGTACTCCATAAGTAAATAAGATAATTTTGGTTAAATTGGATATATTTTTGTGATGCTCTTGTATAATAAGATCGAAATTAGTTTATTTGGGATGTGTACTTCACTGAGTGGATAGGTTCCACTGAACAAATTTCTATAATTTAGCTATATCTTGTCCTGAAGAACTCCAAATTGAATAATTTCAATTGTAGATTAAACTAGAGATATAGGTCTAAAACTTTAATGAAGAAATCAAAATCTAATTCTGCCTCTACGAGTTTTGAATTATGTTTTGAAGTTGACTTCTAGCTACTATCCTTGTTTTCGAACAACTTGTAGTTTTTGGGATATAACTCCCGATATAATTAACTAAATTGCATGAAATTTATGCCATTAAAAACTTAAGACATAGGGGAATGAAATAAATTGATAAGATTATAGGCTAATATGGGAATCAAAGAAAGAAGAAGGACCAATATGCAATTTTCTTAAAGTCAGCTCATGGATTAATAAGATTAAAGCATGTGTGTCCAATGGAATTGTAACACATGGTTTAATATAATTATAACACATAGTCCAATATAATTTTAACATATGGACTAATAGAATTGTAACACGTGGTCCAATGGGATTGTAACACATGGTCCAATAGGATTGTGACATATGGTCTAATGGGATTGTGACATATGGTTTAATGGGATTGAAAAATGTGTCTAAGACTAGAAAATTTATGAAAAGGCATATGGAAAGGGGAGATGGATGATACTTTGATGGATTAACTTCAGATTTTTCTCCTCTCCATTTCACCTTCTTCATCCCATCATTTTTCACTTAGTAATTCAAGCAAAGCCAAAGTGGAAGGGAAGGAAAAGCATTAGAAGAACCACTTTGCCAATTTTAAGGTTTAAGACTTCATTTAGTTTAATTTCTCTTTGTGTGTATATTTGAATAGTTATAAAGATTCATTTGGATATGGAATAGTTGCAAGGATGATTTTTGGTGTTATTTTGTTCTTACTTTGCATGAACTTGGTTGTATATGACAAGAGAGTATAGTGTAGTGGAATTCTGTCTAGGGTTTGTTTGAGTCATAACTCAGCCTACAGATCTCCAAATTGTGTGATTTTATTTTCATATGAAACCTAAGACATAGATATAAACATCTCTAGAAGGAAATCTAACTTAATTCTTGCTTTATGATCTTGGAAATTGCGATCGAAAATGATGACCTGATATTGCCCTTGTTTTGGAGCATCTTGTGATATTTGGTCTATATCTCACGAGTTAGGAGTCCAAATGACTTGACTGTTAGTGATATAGAAACGAGAGACACAGAGGGAGAAATGTCTAGAAGGCCTAAAAACACCAATTCTGACGTTTTGAATATGAATATTAAGAAACAAGTAGTGGTGTGAATAGAGAAAGTGTCTATCACGACTGTTGCATAGTTTTTGTTTCCAATTTTTATCAAATCTTATCCGAGCCTTTTAAATGTGTATGAAACTTTTCAAATAACTAGAAATAAATGAAATAGGACTTAACATATGTGAATTGAGTAATTGAACATTGGAATTTAAGATTGAGCATAATGCGTTCCAAAAAAAACTTACACGTACATAAATGATTTGTATGCTATTTATCGCTCATATGTGTATAGTATGATTATACAAGTGTAATTTTGACACCTTTTTAGTGGTGATAAGTTATGACTTGCATGTCTAAATACATATACATATTTTATGATTTGAAATGCATATCATATGACTTTTCAATATATGAATTTTGAAATTGACAAATGGTTAAAAGAAATGTTACAGTGCCTACTCTATTGTCTTGGTGGTGGATAGATGGGCACTCCTATAGGGTTACAGTACAGCTACTACAGTTTGACACTACCAGTGTTCACAGTTCAATACCTTCAGGTATCTAAAGTTTGATACCTTCAGATATCTACAGTTCGATACCTTCAGATATCTACAACACTTGTTATTCACATCCATATAAAATGTACAGGTTTAACACAGAAAAGAAACTTAACAGTCATAAATGAGAAATACAGTATGTCAACATAAATAATTGGTATTGATGAGCATTTGTATTTTTTTGTAATGATGAATTTTAATGATGTGCAATTATATTGATAATTTGTATCAATGAGCGTTGAATATTAATATTTGGCTTATAAATGTTCATTTTCAGTATATGGAAAATAAGTTAAAGCATATTTGCATTATATACTTTCCTTAAGTATGCCGTCATTATTTACATGAGCATTGAGTATCAAATTTTGGTTAATAAATGTGAATGTATGATATATAAGTTGTGATGTTTCTGAATGTGTGTGCTTGGTAGATGACTGCTATGAGTGGTCATCCAAACTAAATGTTTTCTCACTAAGCTTTCAAGCTTAGCTCATGTGTTAATCCGTGTAGGTCCAAGTAATAGGAATGAGATACAAGGAATATCTGCAAGAACCAAAACCAACAAATAGAAGAAAAAGTACTTTTAGAATGTTTTTTTTTGTTACATATGATTGCACATATAATAAAAAAGGAAATTGTATGTTTTCTTTTGGATTATCATGTAAATATAAAGATGTATTACTACTGTTGAATGATAGTGTTAAGCATTGGAGAGTTTTGTAATCTATATAGGTATAACATTGAATAGAATTGCATACCTTAAATGATTGTATAGTAATTTGGTTGCTATGTGTGTGGATGGTTGTAAGTCCTGTATAGGGGTGTTATACCTTACTTGTAACATAATTTTTTTTCAAATAAGGTCTTTTTTTTAAATCTTGATCTTTAAAGTTTTCAAAAAAAACTCCTAGTTTTCAAATTTCTAAAAAACTTTTTTTGTTGAAAAATAGCAACGAAATACACTGTTATAAATATTACATTTATATTAATCAAATATTATTTACACGATCATTCGACCTAACTCTTAAATTTAAACCAAACTAATTAAATTTGATTTAAATTAATAATTTATTTCGAATTTAATTGATTAGGGTCAAGTTTAAGAGTTGCTTTGAGTTACTATATTAATAAAATTTGATTAGTCCATTATCATGATCATATAAGATATGTTTCATTATCCTTTTTTAACCGAAGTCTAAAAGAGAAGGTTTTAAGCATTAGAATGAATCTTTTCGAGATTTTTAAAGATTAATGAGTTTTTAAAAAGGATTTCTTAAAAGGATGTTTATTAAAATTAGCTAAAATCAAATAAAGAGATTGAATTGACTACCAAGATTCGAACAACTTAACAATAAAATAAGTCATTAATGAAATTCCTCAACCATCAAACTTGGTAGCCTCTATTTATACAAAGTGCTCTCATGGTCCATGCACTTTAGCATCACACCATCTTGTAAAGCTCTGGTGCTCCTCGGAGGACTATTCCTTGGCATGATAATGTTTTCTCCTTCAAAGCATGAGTGAAGAGCAGAGAGAACAGTCCCAAGTTCTCCCAAACACTTCAATTAATGGATACTTTTGCTGTTGAAACAACACCAACAGCCCAGGAAATGCTTGACCTCGAGAAAAATGAGGGGAAGGCAGAGAGAACCAAGTGGGTGCTCAGTGCTCCTGAGCCACCGAGTCCATGGCGTGAGCTCATGGATTATGTTCTACCTGAAGGTGGCAAATTTCACGTAAAAACTGGGTTCAATTCTGTCCTCACTTTGTTGCAACAAATGTTTCCGATCCTTTGCTGGTCTAGAAACTACAAGGCAATCAAGTTCAAGAATGATCTACTAGCTGGCCTGACTCTTGCTAGCCTCTGCATTCCTCAGGTGAACACTGTCAGGTTTTTCAGTTATGAATTTGAAGGTTCTTTGCTTGCTGATATGAAGTTTCATGCAGAGCATTGGGTATGCTACTCTGGCAAGGCTTGATCCTCAATATGGTCTCTGTAAGTTACATTGGTTTTACCACTTGAGTTCCAATTTGTTTGCAAATTTGTTACGTCTGAAAATACTTGTACTGCTCAGACACGAGTATTGTCCCGCCTCTGATATATGCTGTCATGGGAACTTCAAGAGAAATAGCCATTGGACCTGTAGCTGTAGTTTCTCTTCTTCTGGCTTCAATGGTTACGAAACTGGAAGACCCTGTGGAGAATCCAGTTGCTTACAGGAATCTTGTCCTTACCACAACTTTTTTCGCAGGAATATTTCAAGCTGCCTTTGGGCTACTCAGGTTCATGACCCCGATTAGATTAGATTTTAACATCTTTTTTTTTTTTTTTTGTTCAATGCAATATGGATCAGACTCTCTTCCTCGGTTTTGGGTCTTCAGGTTGGGATTTCTGGTTGATTTTCTTTCCCATGCAGCAGTTGTTGGGTTCATGGCAGGCGCTGCGATTGTTATTGGCCTTCAACAACTAAAGGGTCTTCTTGGGCTTACTCACTTCACAAGCAAGACTGACATTATCTCTGTCCTTGAAGCTACTTGGATAGCAGTTCATCAATCTGTAATGATATTTCATTTCTGACTTGTCTTGCTGTTATAAATTCTTTGAACTGTTCCGTTTACCTTGGAACCGTTAATTCATCCCATTTTCCTTCTCTGATTCACAGTGGAATCCCCAGAATTGCATCCTCGGATGTTCTTTCTTATGTTTCATCCTGATTACGAGGTTTGTGGTAAGTTCAGGTAGCAATTTCTGATACCCATATTCTCTTCAAATGTTGTCACGCTCATTAGTAATATTCTAATTCTACTAGGGAAAGAGGAACAAGAAGCTCTTCTGGTTGGCAGCCATTGCTCCTCTGATATCTGTGGTACTGTCAACTCTAGTTGTGTTCTTGACAAGAGCTGATAAACATGGAGTCAACATCTTAAAACACATCAAAGGGGGTTTAAACCCAAGCTCAGTCCAACAGTTACAGTTTCATGGCTCACATGCTGGGGAAGTGGCTAAAATTGGACTTCTTGTTGCAGTTGTTGCACTAGCTGTAAGCATCTATTACTTCAGAATACAACTTCTGGGAAGTATCCAATCTGAATTTCCATGATTCTCTGCATTTTCTGGTTGCAGGAAGCGATTGCGGTCGGCCGGTCTTTCGCTACCATGAAAGGGTACCACATAGATGGAAACAAAGAAATGATTGCAATGGGATTCATGAACATCTTTGGATCTTTCTCTTCTTGCTATGTTGCAACTGGTGGGATCTTTGAGACTAAACTCAGTCTTATATTGTAGCTGGTCTTCATAAGATACTCATGAATCGACCTTAAAAAACTTGTCGGTTTTGCAGGTTCATTTTCTCGAAGTGCGGTGAATTTCAGTGCAGGATGTGAGACTGCAATGTCTAACATTGTTATGGCCTTGACAGTGATCATATCCCTGGAATTGTTCACAAAACTCTTGTACTTCACTCCCACTGCAATCTTAGCTTCAATCATACTTTCTGCTCTGCCAGGACTAATTGACCTGAACGAAGCTTACAAGATTTGGAAGATTGATAAACTAGATTTCCTTGCTTGCATTGGAGCCTTCTTTGGAGTGTTGTTTGTATCTGTCGAAATTGGCCTACTTGCTGCAGTAAGATCGTATCTTCCATCAAAATTTCAGGACAGAACTTGTTCTTTTGAACAAACATACACTTACGTGTGATGTTTCAGGTGACAATATCATTCGTGAAGATCATTATCACATCAATCCAACCTGGAACAGAAGTTCTTGGAAGAATCCCTGAAACTGATATCTTCTGCGATGTTCATCAATATCCTATGGCAATTAAGCCCTCTCCTGTATTAGTACTCCGAGTCAAGTCCGGGTTGATTTGTTTCGCAAACGCCAACTTCGTTAAAGAAAAGTATATTTAAGTACCTTGTCTCAATCTGCAGAGCCATTAGCATCAATATTGTGCTCTAACTTTTGTTAATCTTATTCTTCTTTGCTTTAAGGATCATAAAGCGGGCAACTGAAGATCAAGAAGGAAACGTCGAAGAAAATGGGAAAAACAGTGCTCAGCTTGTGATACTTGACATGTCCAGTAAGTGTCCAATAAGATAGTTTTAAATTGCGGATTGAGGATTTACATTACGGTTCTCTGAGTGCTACCGTTCATCAATTGATGTATATTTCGCAGATTTAGTAAACATCGACATATCAGGAATCGCTTCCCTGGAAGAACTTCATAAGAATCTTGTGTCAAATGGCATCGAGGTATGTTTGTAATGTGCTCGGACTGGTCCAGGCTCGGAAAACCTGAGCCTGAGTCTAAATTCATTTAAACTTAATTTTTAATATAACATCATTTTTAAAAAATTAACAAAATACAAGGGAAGAACTTATCATACTTGTGCCATTTTTATCTCTCAGCTGGCTATCACCAATCCAAGGTGGCAAGTGATTCACAAGTTAAGACTTTCCAACTTTGTGGGAAAGATTGGAGGAAAGGTCTTTTTGACAGTTGATGAAGCTGTGGATACATGTCTGAATGCTAAAAGTGGGACACTCTAATTAATAATTATTACATAAGCTTTTATGTTTATGTTATGTTGTCTTGTGTTGTGTTGTGTGATCCAATAAAAGGGTAGCTTTTAGATGAGTCTTGTGAGATGATATCCCATGACTCTGGGAATGTACTCCTGTAATATTGTTAGACCCAAAAAAAAAAAAAACAGGGATTTATGTAGTAAGTTTTATGTAATTAATGAATTATAATATTGTGTGTGGCTTTTCTTAAAAACATTTTATGTATAAATACTTTGTCGCTTTACTTATATTTCCTTGTTTATAATATTCATTTTATTATTTTCTAAACAGTAGTTAAGTCTCGAATATCCTGACTAGAAGGTTACAGAAATAACAGAAAATCATCAGTGATGTAATAGATTATATCTCTATGAAAGCTCTAAGATAGATAAGGAAGACTATAACTAAGATCCTAAACATGCTAGTCGAAATACAAGTTCTTTCTCTTCAAGAGACATCAACTTTGAAGGTGTCCCTCTTAGAAATCTAAGTTTTTTTTTCTTCTTTTTCTCGATTTGAATCTAGATTGAAGTTTAGTTAATCTCAAGTTGAATTACTTAAGATTAGTCTATTGAATTTGAATAATTTTAAATTTGATTTAATCGATAATAAAATGATATTATTTTAACAAAATTTAACAAAAGAACTTTATTTTTTATCAATAAAATTTTAAGTTATTGAATAAAATGACATTGTTTAACCTGAACCATCTGAACCGAATCAACTGACTCTCCTAATCTCATCATCCCTATTCTATATTCATCTTAGATCAATTAGATTATGAATTTTTAAATTTAATTTCTTTTTACTTTAACTCGTTTACTTCATTTAATAATTTATTGAAATTTATAGTCTATTAATTATTCTATTTGTTAGAATTTTTATCTAATGTAAATTTAAAGAGTCGCACTTGAAAATTCCTTTGCTTTTTATGATTGGGTTCATAAATTTGACAAATTGTACTTAGCAGTCAATTTTTTTTTAATAATGGATCCAATTTATTATTATTTGATTGTCAATTTTAAAGTTTAATAGTTTGTCTATTTGTTTTAGTTGAGGTTGAACTTAAAATGTCAACTAAAGTCTTTTCATTTTTAGGGTTAATTACAAAAAAATCTCAAACTTTACTCAATTTTGCAATTATAGCTCGAACTTCAAAAAGTGATAATTAAATATTCAATTTTTTATATTTTTTCAATTACAATCCGAAGTTATATCTGTTAAGTTTGTTGACATAACTTGTCATATGTTCTAGAAATCTTAATTAATAATACACGTCATCTAAAATTAACACAACCAATGAAAATTAATGAAATGATATCGTTTAATTATATAACTAAAATGACGCAATTTAATCCCTAAATCAGTTTATGCAGCCCCGACGCTTTGACCATTTATTTTTAGTTTATGCTTTTCGTTTTCAGTTTGCTCTTCCAATGCTTTAAAAAACTAAAAACAAATTGCACAAATTGAAAATAAAAGGTGAGAGTGTCTGAAAACAAAGAGAATAAACTAAAAACGAAGGGTGAGAGCATCGGGACTGCGTAAACTGACTTAGTGATTAAATTACATCATTTTTTAACAATGACATCGTTTTAGTTATTTGATTAACCAATGTTATTTCCTTAATTTTCATTACTTATGTTAATTTTGGCTGAAGTGCACTATTAGTTAGGTTTCTGAAATACTTAGTAAGTCACATCAACAAATTTAACTAAAATATTAACGTCGAGCTAGAATTAAAAAAATTGAAAATTTGAAGATTTAATTATCACTTTTTAAAGTTCGAGCTATAATTGTAAAATTGAACAAATTTTGAAATTTTTAATTAACTTCTTTTTATCCAAAATAAATATTTTTGAAAAAGTTATTGTTATAATTTGTCTTTTATTTTATTTAAAAATACTTATTCTTATGATATTATCTCTCTTATAATGTTATTTAGTTGTCACATGACTCCTTTTGTCATTATATTCATTGAGTGCCTGTTTGGATGAGCTTATATCAGTAGAGCTTTTGTCAGTAAAGCTTTTCTGAGAAGAGCTTTTCTAAGAAGTCAGTTGATAGTCATTTAAAAAAGAGTTTTTTTGAAAGAGCTTCATACAACAGACTGTTTGACAACATAAAAATAAAAAACAATTTTAATTTTAACTATATTTTATTTTGTAATAAAAATTATTTATGCATATAAATAT
>JANSVA010000218.1:1694453-1705802 GCA_025504915.1 Erythroxylum reticulatum | reverse complement strand
AACATAACTTTTTTTATTTTGAAAAAAGAAATGTTCACTTACATTAAAAAATTGAGAAAGGTAGTCAAGCAAAGATACTTTAAATTATTATTCTTTATTAATTCCTCGAGCCATGTGAGTGATTCATTGACTCTAATAAAACAATTATATCTAAATTAATCATATTAAAATGTTAATATAAAGTTTGTTTTACGTAAAATATAAATAGAAATAACATTAAAATTTGTGACAATTAAGTAATAATATAAAGTAATTATAGTTTAAAATGAAATGAAATAATAAAAGAATTTATAATTTTTAATCCAAGATTTTAAGATATTAAATTATGAAATAATAAATTTTATTTCTACCTAAAGTTAATTATATTCCATTAACTTAATTAAGATTGTAAAATCCATGCTTAATACCTTTCATTAAATTATGCTAGAAGCTTACCTGGTCTCTGTTGAGAAGTCAAAGTCAATGGAGCGGTGCTTCATTTTCAAAAGCAAAACCAAAGATGAAACTTCCATGTTAGTTCTCTGATTCTTCACCTGTTAAGACCTCCAAAGCCATGTTCTTGGTTTTTTTTAAAAAGTCAAAGATCTGGCGCTGCAAGTGGAGCCTATATATATATATATGGCTAATATACAAGTCTATCCACGTTCGTTTATGAACAGATACTCACTGATTGAGCTTGTCCTGGTTTCTGTTTGTCTAGTTCCTATTGGCAAGTTTTGCTGCTGAGGAAAATGGCAACAACTTTGAAGTTGTTTTTAGCTCTGTGTTGCTTCATTTCTTTGATCAACATCCCGATTACTGAGGCGAGAATTCGGCAATATACATGGGATGTGAAGTACGAGTACAAGTCTCCTGATTGCTATAAGAAGCTGGTGATTACAGTCAATGGCAGAACTCCTGGACCAACAATCCTGGCTCAGCAAGGTGACACCGTTGTTGTCCACGTTAAGAACAACTTGTTGACGGAGAATCTGGCAATCCACTGGCATGGAATCCGTCAGGTAATTTATAGGGTGTTATTTTCGTTTTCATCTATTGAGTTATCTTCAAAGTTTTGTTTATGACTTTGTTCTTGTTACAGATTGGAACTCCTTGGTTTGATGGAACAGAAGGAGTGACTCAGTGTCCGATCTTGCCTGGAGACACCTTCACGTATAAGTTTGTTGTTGACAGAGTAAGGAATCCAGGATCCTGCAGCCATATATGATCTTATTTTGTCATGTACTGAACATTCCTAGCTTGTATGTTTCAGCCTGGAACTTATCTGTACCATGCGCACTACGGGATGCAAAGAGAGGCTGGGCTATATGGATCAATCCGTGTGTCCCTTCCTGACGGAAAATCTGAGCCCTTCGGATATGATTACGACCGTAGTATCATCCTGAATGACTGGTACCATAAGAGCACTTATGAACAAGCTACAGGACTAGCCTCTATTCCCTTTGTTTGGGTTCAGGAGCCTCAGGTAACCCCTTATCAGTTTCTTTTCATAATCTGCAGTTACAATACCTAGGAGAGAATTATATCCTGACAAACAACTTCCCTTTTCAGTCACTTCTGATACAAGGAAAAGGAAGATTCAATTGCTCCTCTCCAGGCATGACAGGTGATGTTTGCAATACAACCAATCCTGAATGCTCTCCCTATGCAATGACAGTAGTCCCTGGAATGACGTACAGGCTTAGGGTCGCCAGCTTGACTGCCCTATCTGCACTCAGCTTCCAAATAGAGGGTCACAATATGACAGTAGTTGAAGCAGATGGGCACTATGTGAAGCCATTTGTGGTTCAGAATCTGTTCATATACTCCGGTGAAACCTACTCTGTCTTAGTAACAACCGATCAGGACCCGTCAAGAAACTATTGGTTAACAACGAACGTTGTTAGTAGAAACTCCACAACTCCACCAGGCGTAGGCATTCTCAACTACTATCCAAACCATCCTCTAAGGTATCCTCCTACAAACGCACCTTCAGGTCCTATCTGGAACGATGTCAAGCCAAGGTTGGCTCAGAGCCAAGCCATTAGAGCTCATCAGAGCTTCATCATACCACCTCCTGCCACTTCCGACAGGGTCATTGTACTCCTGAACACACAAAACAACGTAAATGGATACCGTCGATGGTCTGTTAACAATGTCTCCTTCACCCTTCCTCACACACCTTACCTAGTGGGACTCAAGCAACACTTGCTTCACACCTTCAACCAAGTTCCTCCTCCTGATAGACTGGACCTTACCAATTACGACATTCGTAGCCCTCCACCGAACCCGAACGCCACCATTAGCGACTCCATCTACCGGCTCAAGTTCAAAACCACAGTAGACATCATTCTGCAGAACGCAAACTCTTTGGTTCTTAACAACAGTGAGACACATCCATGGCATCTTCACGGACATGACTTCTGGGTTCTGGGGTACGGAGAAGGGAAGTTCGACATGGCCAATGACACAAAGAAGTACAATTTGGTTGATCCGATCATGAAGAACACAGTTCCTGTCCATCCTTATGGATGGACTGCTTTGAGGTTTAAAGCTGACAATCCTGGAGCTTGGTTATTCCATTGTCACATCGAATCGCATTTTTTCATGGGAATGGGAGTGGTTTTTGAAGAAGGTATAGAGAAAGTTGGTAAATTGCCTTCCTCCATCATGGGATGTGGTGAAGCTAGACATTACAACAGGCCATAGAAGTAAATATACCTTCTATGTCAAGATTATTCTGATCTTCACAGAATAACATCAGATAGAGGATCTGATCAAGTAAATTTTTTTCCATAATTTGTTATGGAGCTGATGTGATTTTTTTGACTATTCAGAGTCTACCAGAGATTCTTGTCCAACCATAGTTAAAGTTCGATGTAAACATTTTGTTTTCGTTTCAGTCTCGCAATCACATATAAAAAATCGTGACTTGAATTTGCTGACTTTTATATATATATATACAAAAGTAATAAATGTTTATCATGATCAAGTAATATCAAAGTGGAAAATATAAAACAATAATTCCTTTCAAGCTGCCATTAAAAGTGTTCTAAAGTGCTGCTATTTATTATTTTAATAATTTAAATTACTGTAGATATAAATATTAATAATTTATCTCAAACATATAATTTATCATCTATTCATTTTAAAAGATAATATTTACAAATTTTACTAAAATTGGTTTTCCCCTTACATGCGTCATTAATTACGTTCCCAAAGATTTGGCCCGAAATACAAAATTTTAGCATACTAACGTACGGATAAAAAATATCTCATAAAAAATCAATTTAATTTTCTTAAATATTTTAAACATTTTCTTTCCAGATTTTAATTTTATAATTGGCTTTTTTAAAAATAAGTAGTACTTATCTCGTAATTGTTTAGTTTAGATAGTCTCTTACTTAACCTAATTACATTTTTGACATAGCGGATTTGATTTATTATTATACTTATCTTTTTCTGTGTATTTATTTAATTATTTTATTTATTATTATTAATATTTACCATTTTTGTATATGTACGATAATATGTATTATGTATTGTATATTTGTATATTTTTATACATATTATTTTTTTATTTTATTTTTATTTTATATTACATGTAAGTCTCCTTTCTAAACCCTATATTTTAGTAAGACTTTCAGATAGTGTTGTTATTGTTGCGTTATTACGGTCATTGAGTTCCAATCTCTAAATCCTGATGCTTCTTGCAAGTTTCGGCAATGTTAAAAACGTTACGGCAGCTCTAAAAATGTCAAAACCAAAAGTAAAACGATTATCCATACATCATACAAACACGTAACCAAGTTCTGATCAAACGTACTGTGGACTAGTCCCCAATCTAGTTCTTCAAACTATATTATCATAGAAATGATATTATAATTTAAATAATTAATTAGTGATTTCTATAGGGTTTGCTTATATCATTCATCCTTCTTCTGCATTGTTTTAGATTTATTCTCTATCTTATCATCAATTTATAAGTATGACTTTACAAATGTGGAGCTAAATGGCAACTGCAAGTCTACAGCTAATTAAGAATAAAAGCTTTATTAATATCAATAAAGTTAGTTTCTTTTTTTTTAATATATTAAATTAATAATGAATATTTAATTATTTTTAATCTTAAAGTGATAATGGGTTAAGTCTAGCCTAGTTTCATTAAGACTCAAATTCTAACTCGAGTAAGAATTTGATTAAATCTGTTTTATTTTAATAACTATAACTTGATCTCACTTTAATTTTGTAATTGATCAAGATTGAAAATTTTGTTAAACTTATACTCGAAATTAAGTCTGCTCTAATCCCGATACGTACATTTTGGGTCTATATTTGATCAAATTAAACTTGAGGTGTTAATTTTTGAATCAAGGTTAGATCAGGCCTAAACTTTTTTATCGTACCTAAATCCAACTACTCCCACGAGACGTAATAATTATACTACAACTCGTGATCTTAGTCGATACAACGTAGGCCTGGCCCTGATCGAAAGGAGGAAGGATACTTGCTCAGGGCTCACTATTGATCTTCTTCTATTTTGTCTTATCTTGTAATTCATAAGAATCTACTATTGACATTCATAAAAAATATATAAAAAGGCAAAATGTGAGGGTTAGAACATAGTAGAGGGTACAAAGGATCATGTCTCCTAAACAAAGCAAAAAATGATACCCTCTACTATGTTCTAACCTTGCTCTACTTCATCTCAGCCATATATTTATGTGGGTCTCATATAAATATAAATATATGATTGAGATAAAGTAGAGCATAGTTGGAACAGAATAAAGGGTATAGAGAATTCGAGGGGTTTGTCTGAAGTCTATAAAATATTCGAAATGAATCTAATGTAACGCTATATAACATAACCCAATTTTTTTTTCCGATTTAGCAAAGAAGTTGATATTTTCAACAAATTTTCAGGCAAGAAATTAAAAGAAAATAGAAAACAAGTTAGCTCTTAAATTCGAATTAAACTAATTAAATTTAATTCAAATTAATAATTATTATAATTATCTTAAATTATTAATTTAATATGAAATTAATTACTATAGATTGAATTTAAGAACTAATTTAGGTTCCAATAGAGTTGAAAATTTTGGTAGAGAAAAAGAAAAAGTGCTTTTGTTGACAAATTACTTCTCTCCTTCAAAACAAAAGTTCGTGATCAAATTGCAAATTGCAAAATTTGTTGTGATAATTACAAACAATAATAATATCAATAACTTGGTAAAAATCTATAATTTTGAGAAAGTTAGGACCCATGATTGCAAAGGATCCTGAAGGATCTTTGTCTATGTCATGTATTGTAATCGGCAAACTTACTATCGTTCATAAAATATCAATACAGCTATGAACAAACCAAACTCACTCAGACACAACAGGGAAACCATTACATAACCAGTGAGGACAAAACCACAGATAGGGACTATTAGGTGCCTCATGACATCCCTCCATGTTTCTATATCAAGTACCTAAAACCCCACCATAACCATTACAAGATTCTGACATGAAAGACTGCTTGAAGGAAAAAAATTTACCAAAAAAGAAAAGAAGAGAACATTGATCAAACTGACTACTCTGCTCTTGATGATGCTACATTACAATGAAAACCCAGAAAGCAGAGTGATCGTGAATGCGAAATTCGTTGGTCTCTACATACGAATCTTCAGAACAGCGGAAGCAAAACGTTCCTGATATGATATAACGCCGGATAATCTTTTTATATATATATATATAATCTTCAGAATCCATATTACATGATGGAACATGCATTTGGGTTATCATCACTGAACATGGTAATATATGGATCCTCGTATCTGGTCACGGTACCATTTGTGGCAATGTTATCTACCTTCCTGACATAGCCAGGAGGTGCTTTCTTGTCATAGGACTGAGCGGCATAAGGCTGAGCCACCAAATTGTATGGAACATAAGGCCAAATCTCTGCCTTTTTCCCTGTCGACTTTGCCTTATTTAACACCTTGTTTGAATCAACATAACCTGAAACTGTCACCTTCTGTTGCTTCCTGTTTATCTCCACCTTTTTAACACCTTGTTTCAATCAAAATCAATGCAACTTAGCTTCTCATTACACGCAGAGTCAAATAACAGAAACACCAAAAAGTCATCAAGAAACATACCACTTAGTGAAGAAAGGGTGTTTTTGACCTTAAGTTCACACCCATCACAGTCCATCCTGACCTTGAGCTCTACAGTCTGCAGTTGTTTCTTCTTCTTCTTGAGTTTCTGGCTTCCACTTCCCATCAAATCAGATAAGTACTCTAAGGTACCTCCAATCCCCATAACTTTGAACTAGTATGAACACAGAAAGTGCAAAGAAACAGAGGAACTTCCCTACAAGAAGAAAAGGATTCATGTTTTTGCTACTGCTTATATAGAGCTGTTCATCCGATTCAAACGGAGATAAAGGTCGGGGGCCCCATTACACCATTAGACAAGAGCTTTAAACGAGATGATATTTTTAAGCTCTGTCTCCATGACATTGCCTTAACAACTAACTATATAATAAACTATTCCATAACAGAGAAGAAATTCTGCAACATCAGTTCAATTCAAGTAAATGCATTACCTACTCTGTAGACTCTAGGCATAGACCACCCATTAACATGAACTTTTAGTAAATATTGTCAAAAGATCCTTGCAGCTGTAATCACTCATGTTGTCCTCAAATTCAGCTATATGACAATTTAGTTTGTGTCATACATGCCAGTGGAAAACAATTTCAGAGCTTGTTTATTTTTTGAGTGAAATGACTACTTTTTCAATCTAAGAAAAGTTGACTTTATTAAGTGAAGCATCAATAATTTCTTAAAGGCTCCTAAGTAGTGATCATATAACTTGTGTTCAACTCCAAATTTGAAAAATAATGATTGTGGTTTTAATCAGGATAATAAGATCTCAAAGTTTATAAAGAAATGCACGTCTCCTTTGTTTTAATGGTGGTGTCTTTAGGTAGAGGGTTGCTTTGAGGAAACTACACATTCCCAGCTGTATCTTAGCTTGTTCTGGTCCAAAGACCACCAAAGACTTGTGTGGTTCCTCAGTGTCTCCCAACAGCTTTGTGACCTTTGAACCTCCATTGTTTATTGTCTTGAAGGTCATTTGTTTTAAGTTTTCCTAGCCTTACATGCATCTCCGGCTTAATGTTTTGTTCTATTGCATGTTGTTTTGTTGGAATCTTATGTTGTATATTTACTTCTCTAGCTAATAAGCATGGGGCCTATCTTCATTGAATTCTTATTTATTAGTAAGTCAATTAGAGTGGTTCCAAAATATCTTTTATGTCTTTGAAATCTCGATTTCATATTTTAAATTGAGCCACTTCGAGTTTTAAAAAGTAAATTTTATAATAACTTTATCTACAATTGTTCGAGAAAAAATCTAATTCTTTATAAAGGATATAACTACGTCGAATCAAACCAAATTTGACTCAACTTTGCTCATAACTTGAAGTTAAGTTATATTTGAACTATTTAGAATATGAATTTTTTCATTTTTAATTATGCTAACTAAATTTTCTCCATTATTTGAATTAACTAATATCAATTAAATCAACTTTAAAAAATGTATTGTGGATTCTTCTCATTCATATATGAAACTTCAAAGTATGTAGTTGCTTTCATGTATTGGGATCAATTTTGAATGGATCATTATTAGTAAGTCAAATAAGAGTAATTAATGCAAAGATTGATGTTATTGTCATGTAGTTGCTTTCATGTGTGTCCACTCCTCTGTACTCTATGGACTAGGCAATCAAACATTAGGGGCATGAGCAATTATTGGACTCTTACAAAAGCACTAAGTCCATTATATTGGGACTTTTTGAAAACCTTGACAAGTGTAGGGTCTTTGCCTCTTTGTCCGTATTCATCAAGAGGGTAGTGTTTGTACTCAAGAGTAAGGGTAAATTTGTGAATTTATTGAATAATAATCAAATTATTATTACATGGATGTTGAAAAAAAAAGGTAAAAGATAAGACACTTTGCTGAAGTTGAACTAAAAATTAAAAAATTTTAATATGTTAAATTATCAAAAAATTTGTAAATTTTATTTTATTTTATAAAAGTTCTATTCTCTTAAAATTTTGTTAGATATAATAGTAAAAAAGACTTATTGTGAATAATATGTATATTAATTAAATATTCTTAACATAAATATCTATCTTGATTTGAATTAATTAAATTCAATCTAAATTAATAATTTAAGATAATTATTAATTTGATGTCAAATTTATAATTGGGTCGAGTTTAAGAGTTAGGGTAAATTATTGTATGAATGACATCTAAATGGTTTAAGTGTGTTATTCATACTATTTATGTTCTACCATTATTCCTTTAATGAAAATTTAAAAGAGGGGAATTTTATGGAAAATTAAAAAATAAAGATGTGATAATTTTAAAATTAGAAAATTAAAATTAATTAAATTACAAGAAGCTCTTATCTTTTACTGTAACTATGAATAGGTCATACTCCTTAATTCTATTTTTCAATGTATAAAAAAATATATTTGATAAACTAAACTTGAATTTGATTAAAAATCTTTAATAAATGTATTTAGCTATATTAAACACAAAGTTCACTTATACTACGTTTGGTTGAACGTAAGGTTTTTAATAAAATAGAATGAAATATAAATAGATGTAATATTAGAAAATTATTATTTGAAAGAGACAGGAGAATTCATTATGTAATATAGTAAAATATTGTTTGGAAGATTCACGGAATAAATGTATAATAATAAAGAATTACTGATATACCCTTGATAGATCAATAAGATGTATTATCTTGTTGCTTATTATTAAGATTGAGGGTATAATTGATATTATAAAAAATGATTGAGAGTATATTAAATAATAGATATTTATCATTTTATTATTTAGAATAAAATAAGATATAATGTAAAATTCTCTTTTTTTTTAATCGTATTGCGCTCTATTTTATTATAAAAATTCTTTTTAAATAATATAATAATATTATATTCCAATGCAATAGAGTTTACTCAGTGAATTACAGTCATTGCAAGTATATGCGTACAGGATTGAGTTGTCAAATAACTACAGTAAACAGCATATTTTTTCACGGAACCTGTCTCTCGCGTTGTCTAAATCTAAATCTAAAATGTCATTTCAAATCTCCATGTCTTTACATTCAAAGATTTCGTATCAAAACAAATCTCACTCGGCACAAAATTAGTAAATTAAATATAATTGAATTAAATTTAAAACTCAGATATTTATTTTTAATTAAACGTAATTTCAATTTTGAATTTAATATTTTTTCATGGCTTTCAAAATAACTGTTATTATTATTATTATTATTATTATTATTATTATTAGTATGATGATAACGAAGATGATTATTATTTTAATCATTACTATTATTTATATATATTAGTTATTTTATTTTATTTTATTTTCCTATTATTAATATGGTTATTTTATTCTAATTTTGGTTTTATTTAATTTTTTGTTTTTATTTATTTATATAGGTCATTTAGAAGCAATCTTTCTATTAATTAAGAGTAAGATTGTTTACTATTGTACTTTTTCAAACTTCGCATCTGATTGAAATTTTTACTAAATATTATTGTTCGTTAAAATTAATAAGTTATATTATACTTATATTTAGGATAGAATATTCGAAATGACTCGGGCTTAAATTTGAATTAAAAAATTTTTAAAGTATAAATTTAAGTCTTTAAGAATTCTAATTAAGTGCAATTCGTAATTTATTATTAACTAAATTTATTGTTTAATTTTAAATTATTAACTTACTAAATAAATTATTTAAAATATATGATTAAATTGATATATTATTTAAATTTTTTATTTAATATTCTTCTACTCAATCAACACCTGTTGTTCTCAAGTATGGAGAGAATTGATGGAACAATTAGATACTGAATCATCTAACTACACATAAATAAAAACATTGTCGTTTTGCTCTTTTTGATTAACAAAAGGTCGAAAGATTAGAAGATTAAAAAGAAGGTAATAGGATCTGTTGCTTTCGTATAACCACTCTCTTTTATACGTATTCGGTCCATTTTGTGTTAGTGTTCTTTCCTGTACCTCTTTTTGGGTTGCTTGGATCGACCCTTTTCAATTCTATACAAGAAAACGACATCATCTTTTTTCTGCCATCGAAGTGGATAACATACAACTGTCCACCATTGTTATCTTCATCAACAACTCCTGTAGTATATAGTCCAAGAACTTTCTTATCGTTTACTTAAACAATTGACTTTAAAAATTGACAAAAATTAGTTAATAAATAAAAAGGGTGTTCTTAGAGGTTACATAGATTTGTTTACAATGGAAACTAGGAGTAGATGGTGCATAATCAAATCAAGTGTAATGTATATGATCTTACAGGGTGGGTTTAAAAAGATTCCATGATTCCAATTAGCTTGAATTTGTTGCTTTACTTTGAATTGTTAATTTATCGAATGATTTATTCAAATTATGTGATTTATCCGGTGTATATTTAAAATAATGTTGAATTATGCCAATACAAAAACTAGGGTTAATTATTTAAAAAAACTCAAACTTTCGTCAATTATTTAATTATGATCTAAACTTTAAAAAGTATAAATAAAATATTCAAACTTTCAATTTTTTTTTAGTTTTAACCCAAACTTCAAAAGGTGATAATAAAATGCTCAAATTTTCAATTTTCTTCAATTCTAGCTCGATGTTATCTGTTATTTTCTCAATATCCTCAGTTATTTATTTCCTGCTTAGTTTTCGAATGTCTCAAACTACTATTGTATTATAGCGTACTGTATTAGTAAGCTCTACGTTTTTAGTTCATTTTTCTGATACCCTTAGTATGATAGCGTCGGGGCTGCGTAATCTAAAAATTGAAGGGTAAAGACGTTGAGAGAACAAATTAAAAACGAAAGAACAAACTTAATTCAAAGCGTAAAGTTGTCGGAACTGTGTAACGTGATTTAGGTCATTTTTAAACAACAACATCGTTTTAATTATGTGATTAAACGACATCGTTTTATTAATCTTAATTTGTTGTGTTAATTTTGACCAACTTGTATTAATAGTTAAAGTTTTAGAAATATGTGGCAAGCCACGTCATCAAACTTAGAAACACACATCATCAAACTTAATAGAAACACCAATATTCAGCTAATATTGAAAAAAATTCAAAACTTTAATATTTTATTGTTACTTTTTAAGTTCATGCTATAATAAAAAAAATGAAAGTTTGAACATTTTATTACTATTTTTTAAAATTCGAATTATAATTAAAAATTTGACAAAAATTTGAACTTTTTGGTAATCAACCCTACAAAGTATAATGTAGCTTACCCTAGTACAAAAAAGAAAAGC
>JANSVA010000218.1:1665830-1683747 GCA_025504915.1 Erythroxylum reticulatum | reverse complement strand
TAGGTCTATTTGGGACAGACGTTGAAAGGGTCTAGGGTTTTTATGTGGGTTTGGAGGGGGATCTGGTTTTGTTTTGTGGGTACTGGTGGAAGAACTCGTGGGTATGGCCTGTTTGTATGGGTTGGAGGTGGATATTGAGCTTGATTTGGATAATAAGGATGGTGAGGGTCTGGGCAAAGTTGGTGCGCTGTAATACTCCAATTTGGCTTGAGCAATAGCTTCAAGTAAGGTTCGTAGGTTGGCTTTTTCCACAGCATGTTGTAAACTTGGTTTTAGCCCTCCCATAAAAACCTGCAAAGCGACATCGTCTGGTAGGGGCACTCGAGTCCTCATATCCTCAAATTGGTTGAGATAATCATAAAAATCACCTTCTTGGATCAGTTGTATAATTGTTTTGATGGGGTACTTATTTGCTCGTCGACCAAAACGAGTAGTTACGTCTTGTACATACACATCCTAAGGCACAAATGGCATCCCCTGTCGTTCACGCATATAGTTTTGATGCCATTTTATGGTCGTACCAGTCATATGAACAACAGCCACCTTCACCTTCACTAACTCGTCTATTCCTGTCACTTCAAAATATTGTTTGGCACGAAATACCCAATCAAATACGTTGTCCCCCTCTCCTGTGAAGTTGGGAAAATTCATCTTGGGTGGTTTAGGTAAGTGGGGTCCATAACTAGCACAAGACCCATTAACTCCAGATCCCATATTGCTCAATCTTCCAGACCCATAGTGTGGCACCACAAAACTAGGACACATCATCGGGGAAGAGGAAGCAATCGGGGAACTTACAGTTGGTATAGTTGAGTTTGAGGGAATCACTGGTGCTGGCATCGTCAAATTTCCAGGAGCACCTGTGGTTTTGAAGCTTGGATGGGGTCTCATGAATATTGGGTCAACCGGTAGCATGTGAGCTGGCCTAGTGGTCCACGATGGTTGGGCATCATTAGAAACTCCCCTGGTTGAAGGTCCAAAGATTTCAGGCGCAAAAACAACTGATGGGGTAGGTGTGAGGTGCTCTGAAACAGCTGAGGAGGTATCGCTGTATAATGGGTACTGGTGGGTGTAGCTGGGTTCGGTCCCACGCTGCAGGGAAAGTTTTTTAAGCTCATTCATAATGGTCTCCGTTGATTGTTGTGTCTGCTGGCGGAAGTCGTTAAACGACTGTTGGAGTTTATCGTGTTGTGCTTGGGTCTTTTCTTGGTGAGAGTTGAATTGCTCCCAGCGTGCGTCCCATTGATCTAATCGTGTCTGTGATGCCTTGATGCTCTCTTCCAGCTTATAGAATCTCGTACCATTCGCCATTTGGCCAAGTACCCGCAAGCTCTGATACCAAAATGGTAAGAGTCGCCTGTGAGAGGAGCTAAAACAAAGGAAAACAAGGAGGTAGAAATAAAAATTGTTCATTCACTGCCAAAGTTGTTACACGATTGTTTCCTATATACTGAACAAGCTGTAACATAATTAAAAGTTGTCCTATGAGTTTGTGCCATCTGTCCTACGACTAGCTAGCTAATTATTCCTTCAGGAGAGCATCACCACGTCTGACGCCTGCATTCATCAACCTCGGGTCACTGCTATAAGTCTCTCCCTTTTCAACTCATTGACCTGTATCACTTTCTCACTATGGCTTGGTACATTTTCTTTGATCAGATGCTTCAAAATTAGGGGACTTTTGGAATCTCATGTATGCATTAAGCAGACTTTTAAGGGATACAAAAGACTTTGGAACGAATGCCCTCTTCTTTTTGTGCTTAAGGTACTAATAAGCTGTTCTAGTTTGGCTTAAAATCTAATCTGAGTTTTGAAAAGATAGGCCTAAGCCTGAGTTTGATTAATTAAGATTCAGGTTAGATTAAGTTTAGTCTTGACAAGTTAGGTTTGAAAAACTTTTTTAGTAGATCTGAAGTTTGATCAAATTGAATTTTACTTATCGAGTTCGACCAATTAGACCTTCTTACCAAGCTATTAATCACCCTAATCAGTAAGGGCTAATTAATCTATTCATACAATGAAACATTAATTTAGTGGCAATATTAAAAAGCCCCCAAAACTTCATTAGATATCCAAGGTTGAGACACACTGGTGTAAGGGTATTTTGGGCATTCTTTCCATGAAAATCTGCAATGCAAATTCGTCATCCACTCTTTTATCGGTTATGCGGACACTAATTTACCACCACACCCTCCTCAAAACCCTAATCCCCAAATTACAAATGATAAAGATTCGATTTTTCTCCTCGATTTTTCTCTATCGAAATTAAGGAAAAAAATAAATTTCTTTCTCTGGGCTTTCGTCTGTATTGAAAGAAACTATCTTCCGTTTGCTTTTTCTCACTCTTTCTCTGTCGTTTGTTTGTTTCTATTGTTTTCCAGGAAAATAAAACTTGTGCTTTTGGTTTTTGGTTCTTGAATTCGGGGGTCTTTTTTGGAGCTGTTAAATAATTATCTGTTTGGGACGGTTTTTTGTTTTGTGATTTGTTTTCTCCGTGGCATTTGGTTCATCGATCTCTAATGGCCGGTTTTGTGTTGTGAAATTTAGGGTTTCGCACTATTTGTTCTTCTAACTTTTCTTCTCCTTGCGTGAGCCTCCTGGAATCGAACTCAGAGAGGTATTGCTTTTTTAGTTTTAATATTAATTTCATTCTGGATTTTGCTCTGCTCTGTTTCTACATTGTTCTTTTTTTTTTTTTTCATATGGTGTGTATTTGGGTGTTGTACGAATTTGGGTTGTATGAAAACTGAGCTGCTTGTTACTCAGCTAGCTTTTTGTTTATATTTTTAATCTCCTTCGGGTTTGGAATACTACTCTGATTTATCTACATTGAAGCTGGTTTATATACAAATTTAAAAGAGAGAAGGGGAAGTTTTTCAAATGTGTACTGGAAGGGCGTCGATCACTTTGAAATGGTTAAACGAAACTAGCACGAACAAAGAAGAAGGATCTTTCTTTCTGGGAAAAGTATTTTGTACTTTTCTGATAAATCAGATGGAACATTTTAGGAAGCTCGTGTGCTTTTGAGCAGGATGTGATGACTTTTCAGTGTTAAAGCAGGGTTCTTTGTTTTATGTTTCGTTTCTGATACATGGGAAAAGGGGAAAAAAAAATTGACATTTTTGTGAGTGGGTTTATGAAATTCTCCTCCACTCTTCACTTCTAAAGATGCTTTTGATGATGTTGTTTTCAATTTCTTCATTTTTGTACCTTTCACATTCCTCTTGGAAAAACGTTGTTATTTCAACAGCTCATAACTTATCTTCCCTGCAAGAATGCTTTGTAATTTGGTCGCTATTTTGTGCTGTGACCTTTCTTTCCTTAATTGCTTTTAATGCATATCATTTTATTCCTTCACCTCTGGTTATCAGAAGTAGGTCTGTTTTTTAGCTACCTAGATGTCTGAGTGGAAAGTGATTGATTTCCATTGCACTCTTTTCCTTTATCTTCCTATTTTCTGAAGAGTCTGTATGGTTTGGATGCTTTCTCTAAGTAGCTGATTTTGAGTCAAATTTATGTTTTCAGGTTGTGAATGTGACATTAGTTTGAAAAGATGTCATCACGATACCCAGTACTTGACAATCGACCAATAGATCAATGGAAGGTTACAGAGTTGAAAGAGGAGCTGAAAAGGAGGAAATTGACAACTAGAGGTTTGAAGGATGATCTAATAAAACGAATGGATGAAGCTCTTCATGTTGAGAGGGAAAATGCTATGAAGGATGCAAATAGTGGGATAAATTTTGAGTCCCATCCTGTAATTGTAGATCAATCAGAATCAGTTTCTGTTGTTAGTAAGAAAGTTGATGGGGTTGGTGATGCCCACAAAAAGGAGGTGGGTAATATTCCAGTGAAGAATCTCCAGATTGACATCAATGATAGCTTAGAAACCGTGGATCATGGAATAGTTCAAGAAGGTATCGTATGTGAAGGAGAGCTCAGACCTAACACAAGTACAGTTGAGACCAATGTTACAGTTGCGGAGAATGTGGGTTCTGAAGTGGCTGTGGACACTAGCGTTGCAATTAAAGAGAAGGTGGTTTCTGATGTGGAGATGAGTGGGCAAATTGCACAAGGTTCTGGAACACAAGAAATTTTGGGGATTGATGATTCAAAACCCCAGCTGGAGAATGTGGATACAAAGATCCAGCTGGAGGATAAGTGTTTGAAGTCCCAGATGGAAAAAGAGGTTTCAAAGTCCCCACTGGATATTGAGAATTTGAAGCCTGAATGCGAGGATGTCATGCTTGACCCTTCTGCAACCGGAAACCAGGTATCTGAGGTCAGCCCTAATTTAGGGTTTCAAGTAAAATCTGATTCTATTTCTACTGATTCTCTGTCAATTAATGAAAAGATAGAACTTAAGGATAATATAAATGCTGATAATGTCAAATTAGAACTAGATGTTGTTAAACCAGAAATTGCCAAACCGTTATCAGATAATGTTGTCCCAGTTGGTGGTGAATCACATCCAATGGATGTTGAAGAGCCACAAGAGAATCCACCGTCTTTTGATGAGAAAGATACCATCAGTGGTGCAAATGCAGATATGAACAAGAAAAATGATAGCATAGAAATAATAGATTCAGAAAAGTTAAATTTGGACAGAAGTTCTGGTGATGACTCTTTGGAGGATGATGTACTGGAGAGTAAGCCGATTGATTCAAAGTATGATCCTGATGAAGTTGGAGACAAGACTGAGAAAAATGAAGTGATTACTGGGATGGTAAAAAATCTTGCTGAAGGTGTTGGAAATGACTTATGTACTGAGCAAAAAGAAGTACATGATGATGGCAACATTCTCTCTCCTGCACCACTGGAGAAAAGAAAATTTAATGGTGAGCTATGCGTTCTTGATTTCTCTCCAGCACCTTATTGACTCTTACAGATTTTGTTAATATATATCCTCTGCTTTATTGACATTTTTTTCTCTCAATTTGCTTAAAGTTTTACTTTTGTTGCAAAATGAATTGTGTGATATCAACCAATTGTCTTGAAATTCTTTCATGATCAGTGATGCACTGGAAAAGGGGGATGTTGATCTTTTTAGTGGCAGATATTTTGTGTGATTCATATAATTTTGGATGGTACCAGTAACATTATACATTGACTCTGATGTGAGCTATAAGAGCTTATTGCCATGGAGATAATTTCTATTGTTCTATGGAGAGACAGGGCATTTTATTCCGGTCAACACACAGCAAATCTTTTTAAGCTAATTCTATTTGCAATTTCATGCACTTAAGTTATACTAGAATTTACCATACTTTTTCTCGTTCCTTATATGTTCTCTTGATTTTGGTTGGTCATGTTGTTCCAAGTAATCTGGAGTTGTGACCAGGTACTGTGTTTGACTGAATGTCTTTTATAGGTAAAGAAAATGTTGGAAATGAGCCTTTAAAGAGGCAGCGCAGATGGAATTCTGAGAGCATCAAGACTTCTGAAACAGAAACTGCTGATGTTGAACCCACCATTACGCCTAAAGATGCAGTTCAGCCTGCAGCTACGAGAGGAAACTTCTCTCGATCTAACTCTTCAGTTAGTGATGATACGCCCAAGGCGCGAGTTGGTAAGTTGTTTTTTTTTTCACATTTTAATAAACTTTAGTGACAGTTCTTTTAATAGCTAGTAACGCCTTGCTCTATGTCTGTTCTTTCTCAGTTCCACCATCGCAAAACCCTCCAACAAATTCCCTCAAGATTGATCGATTTCTTCGTCCTTTCACCATTAAAGCTGTCCAAGAACTTCTAGGAAAAACTGGGACTTTCACCAGTTTTTGGATGGATCAGATTAAAACCCATTGCTATGTTACTGTAAGATCTCTCTCCCTCTCTTTGTCTCCGCAATTACTTATGGCAGTGTGGTAGATTTATGGAATCAGCACATTTGACCTTTTCTCTGTGATGACACTTGTGAGAGTGCAAATTTTCTTGGAGAGTCTATACGTTACTTTGAACTTGTTATTGATATCAGAAATTGTGTGATCCAGTATTCTTCTGTGGATGAAGCCATAGAAACTCGAAATGCTGTATACAACCTACAATGGCCACCCAATGGTGGACGCCTTCTGGTGGCTGAGTTTGTTGACTCTCAAGAAGTAAAGATGCACGTGGAAGCTCCTCAGTCCCAGACTACAGCTGTTACACCTAGTGCTCCTGCTGCTACATCAACTTTGCAGGCCCAGCCCTCACCGCGCCAGGTTTCCAGGCAGCAGCCTCTACCCCCTTCTCCTCTTCCACCGCCACCACCACTATCTAACCCACCAAGTGCCAAGGAAAGGCTTGCTCGTCCACCACCCCCATCACTTGAGAAGCACGAGCCTCCAATTGTTACCCTGGATGACCTCTTTCAGAAGACCAAAGCCACCCCTCGAATCTACTATCTTCCATTGTCAGAAGAGCAGGTTGCAGCAAAGCTTGCAGAGCCGGATGGAAACATCAAGCAGTAGGGATCAGGCTATTACTTACCTACGAGGCTGCTCTTAGGAATTTGTTATGGTTGTCCAGTTTGTTAGATAATGATATAGATTAGTATCACATAATTGCGTCTTTGCAGGTATGCAGGTGTTGCTTCTAGGAGGGAATTGGTCCAGCCAAGCCACGAGATGGTCTATAGTGACTTTAGGTCTTTGACGACGGGGTTATATTATGGCTTTAAGTTTTCTTTAGCAAAAAACATATTTGCACTCAGAGCTCTATATCTCACTAAATTCTCCATTTGTGTGTACATATTTTTCTTACAAATTGCAGAACATAGAACTTTTCCTGGCTTAAATTGGTGGAACATGTTGCTTTTTTTGTAGGCATTCAAATGTGTATGCGAGTTTGATAATCTGCAAAAGATGCTTCCTTAAAAATCTTCTGATTAAAGTTGAAAAGTGATTAATTTTTAGGAACAGATCAAATCAAGTGTAATATTACAAAATATGATTGCAATTTGAATAATGAAGTCATGATCTTTATGTTTTTCTTATCAATTATCATCAAGAACTCCAGGTACGATTCATGGTTATTAGTTTTATGCCCTCTGGTAGATTCTGCGGCTGAGACAAATGTCACAAACATGTGTCAGACATTGGACAGGCAGAAATGAAACTGTAAAATATAACAAACTAGGTTAGAATGATATTTTATCTGTATAACATTAACAGCGCCGTTTTTAGACAATAGAGACTTTTGATGTTTCATGGTCTGCCCAATTTTGACGAGATCTCTTTAACGTCCTTTTGCTCTGCTACTTCTCTCTCTGCCACTTCTTTGATTAAAGACACGTTCTTTCTTGGATACGCGTCTCTTTCCCAGAACTTTCTCTTCTTGGGTTCCTCAAATTTCATAAAGCCCAGCTCTTTGATTCGCATTGCTTGCTTATCAATCTGTTTCTAGCTTTCTGCTACTCTTCACGCCGTCGTTTTGGTCTTTTTTTTCCTCACCTTTCAAATTTCAGGATTCGGTCGGATGAGAGCTGTTGTTTATGTGTTCAATTAGGGTTTGTCCCTTCCCTGCATTTGTTCCGAATTCAGTTGATTACCTTCTTCTAGGGGGTAATTAGTATTGTCAGACAGTTGCTGGCATCTGTTTCAGGGCCAAAGCTCATATCTTTGGATCAATTTCAGCTGGTTTCTGGAGTTGTCACGATTACTAGTTCTTTTGCTCAAATGGGTACTTGAAGATTCAGGAGTCTTTTTTTAGGTTTTGCTCTTAGTTGGTGATTGGTTTGTTGCTTGGCACGCGAGGGGAATTCTTGAGGTGGGATGAATAGTTTATTCAGTGAACAGATACTTGCAGACAAGCTTTCTAAGCTCAACAGCACCCAGCAATGTATTGAAAGTATCCTTTCTGCGTTTTTCCATTTTCAGTTCCGAAATATGGGATTTTATCATTTGCATTTCTTTAATTTTACTAGTATTTTTCTCCTCCGTTGCATTTAAAATAAAAATTAGTGTTCTGTGTTGTTTTAAGTTGATTGTAGTCGTAGCACAACTGTAACAAACGATTGTGGTTGGTATGCCATTATAATGTTAGAAACTACTAAGAACTTATTGTACTTCTGGTGGCTGATTTGGCAATTACTGCTGAGTTCATATTATGTTTCCCTACTGTTTGTCATTAATCATTTTTTCGTTTAAAATTTTCGGAAACATCCTCTCTACTACATAGGGATAAGAATGTGTAATGTTGGACCTCTATCTTACGACTTAGCGGGCTTGCAACTGGGTGTTGATAATGATGATTAGAGCTAAAATTTGAAACTCAAAATTTGTTCCGACCTGTCATTTTACTGGATTTTCCAAATTATTCTGAAAGCAGTTCTTGATTCGTGTTCACAGTCTGATTATGATCCTTTGTTGGTGCTTACTTATCTAATGTTATCACTTCTCAAGTTAAAATGGTGATATTGAACAACCTATGTTTCACCATCTTAACTCTACTTCTATAGCTTTGTCACATTGGTGCATATTTCACCGAAGCAAGGCAGAACAGGTTGTTGCAACATGGGATAAACAGTTCCACAGTTCACAGATGGTTCAGAAAGTTCCTCTTCTCTATCTCGCAAATGATATCTTGCAGAACAGTAAGCGTAAGGGAAATGAATTTGTCAGTGAGTTTTGGAAGGTTCTTCCAGCTGCACTCAAAGATGTTTCTGAGAAAGGCGATGATCGTGGCAAGAATGTGGTCTCTCGACTGGTAAGTCAATTATCTGTGGTTTCACTGTATTGGACACTGAGAAATGTGCCATTGTATTTGCAACTACCATATGAGTATAATCTCCACACCTGGGATGCAAATCCTTGTAAATTTTGGTTTTGGATCATTTTTATTTGGTTGGATAATGTGCTCAATTAATCAGCTCATTGTTTACAAATTTGTCAGGTCAGTATATGGGAGGAGAGGAGAGTATTTGGATCTCGTGCCCGAAGCCTTAAAGATCTAATGCTTGGTGAAGATGCAATGCCACCTTTGGAGTTCAGCAAAAAACGATCACGCTCGGTTAAAATTGTGAAACGAGATACACGATCCATTAGAACGGTTAGAACATGGCCCTTGATTGTCATTGTTTTCCTTTTTATACAGTATGCTGGCCATATTTAATATGATATTTTTGCGTCTCCTTTTCATATTTGTTTATGTTTTGTAGTGTAGAATAGAACTTACTTTTTCATTGCACTGGAAAACCAGAAACTGTCTATTGGAGGTGCTGCTGAAAAAATAGTTTCAGCATATCACTTGGTCGATAGTGAACATTCAACTGAAGAAGCAGAGATGAGCAATTGCAAGGCTGCAGTTAATCGTGTGAGGAAGATGGAGAAAGAAGTTGATAATGTTTCTACTGATGGTACGTTGAATATCATATGAAGTTATTACCATACTGCAGATTAGATTGAGTGTCTGTACTCTTGAGCCGCTTTATTGTTATTTCTTTTTCCTGTAGGGCTCTCAAGGCTCGGCTTTGACCCAAAATGTGTGGCTACCTAAAGCGTTACTTTTTGCTATTCAGGAAAAGACCCTAAACGGAAGTCTTTGGCGAAAGAATTAGAGGAGGAAGAAAAGCTTTTGAACCACTGTATTGAGAAACTCAAGTCAGTTGAAGCAAGTAGAGTTGCTCTTATATCTCAGTTGAAAGAAGCTCTACACGAACAGGTATCAATCTTGTTATGACCTTTAGTGATTGCGTGAATGTTAGCGATCATGTCTTATAAAATCATTATGAACTTATGCATTAGATATTATGTGTGATCTTGTATGTTCATTATTCATGATTTTGTGCCCTTTGTTTTTTCCTCTAGGAGTCTGAACTGGAGAATATCCGAACTCAGATGCAGGTACGAGTCTTGTTTTTTCATTTCTTGGAAGTGTGTCTGTCTATAACTGTTTTATACAGGCTTTTGTTGAATTATGGACAATTCATCTATCATATCTATGTTTGTATTGTAGTCATCTAGATTCTATTTCTGACAAACTTCAAGCAGTTATCCTCTAATTTTTGCAATTTGAACTTGTTTGTGGGGCTGCATGCTAGTCCAGTTCAGATTTTATAATGAATTTTAGAAGACAACTGTGGGCTGTTAAATGCATTTATTAGAGCCTACTTGATGCCACAGTTTTCCTGTAGGCTGGAAACCACCTTGAATGCCAAATTCTGTTTCCTGCTCAATCAACTTGGTGTCAATTCTAGTAGCTTATAGGAGGAGATTATTTCTCTGCATGAACCTTCAGTGTAGTTTGTTTATCTGAGTTGCAGCCCTTGACTTTTATTGCTTTTGAATGTGGAAATGTTTTTGGAGTTGCCTAAATTTTGCCGGAAGACGTTGCAATATCCATATATCAATTCACAGGGTCGAAGAAGTAATCGGTCTTACGATGCAGCAGTGTTAAAAAGATTTATTAATGAATTGTGTTTGGTGAACTTTAGGTAGCCCATGCACAGGCAGAGGAAGCAAGCAACATGAGAAAATGGCTCGACGATGAAAACTATCTAGCAAAAGCGTTGATTCCAACGAATCAATCAGTTGAACAAACGCAAAAGAAGTCTGCAGCTGCCATTGCTGCTGAGGTTGCAGATAAGCTCGCCGCTTCCAGCTCCTCTCAATTGATCATGCATTCTGTTCTTTCTACATTTGCTGCAGAAGAGGCCAAAAATGCTGCTTTAATAAAAGCTTCGACACCAAATCCATATGCATCCATGCCTGTCAATTCAGCTTCCGAGTCCTCAAAATCTGAAAACACCTTGACTGTTTCAGAACCTAATGTGTTTGTGCCAGCACAACCGACCACTGCTTCGTTAAACCATTCATATCAATCGGTTCGCCTGCCCCAGGCCACTGTGCAGAACCAGACCCCTAGTTCACAAGCTCAATATCACATGCTTCCAAGCCCCCCCTCCCAACAATATATACAGCCGTCGGGGGGGATTATAAACCCTTACGGTTATGGTACTATTTCACCTTTACCTCCTGGACCGCTGCCTCCACCACCCTACATGGTCAGCCCCATGGTGCCTTTAACTCATCAGCCTTCTCAAATAACACATCAGCAATCGCTACAGTTGCCCCAGCAGCAGCAGCCTATAGCTCAGCAACAATCAATGCTAACTCAACAACCACCACCAGGCCCTAGTTTCCGACCTCTTCAGCCACCAGGCATGGTGTACTATGGTCACCCTCCTCATTCTTAGTGACAGTTACTCTTTAGATAGATAGACACACCATAAACTAATGTGATTGTAACTCCAAGCAGGATCAGTTGAGCATTTTGGAATTTTCAGTTGGCTCCTTCTGAGACTACTTCCAAATTGTCAATTCTCTGTAACAGCAAGAATGTTGCTTGCGTACGTCTTTGTTAGTACCTTCAGCTTCAGGGAAATCGTCCCATATCTCAAATACCAAACAAAAGGACCTATGAATTAAAACGAAAATATGAAACGCCAGAATTCAATAACAACAATTTGGGAAGTATCATTGTAGTGCATCTGAAAGCAAAAATGTATATAGAAAAGCATAACAGAATGTGCTATCAAATTTTAACTGTTTGTTACTTCAACCTTTCTGATTCAGTATGATGCAATCGACAGACTCCCACCCAAAAATTGCTAGGAGAAGGTATGTCTCGTAAACCCTTGAAACAGTACAAGTGTAACCATCTGAAAGTCGGAATCTTTGATAATTTATATCGAAATGTATCAGTTACAAGCCTTCACTATCTTCTGCCAGGTAGAACTGACAATGAACTTTATGATTGTTTTCCTTCAACGAACCATGTTCTTTACTTTCATTTTGCTTCTTCCTACCATCAAAATAGGTTCTTCTGTCTTGGTTTCCTATTCCAATGTAACCTTAAAACCTGTGATTTAGACTGGAAGTTACCAAGTTGAGAACAGAGTACTAGCAGTACTTACCGCCTCTCTTGCTGTTTTTACCCACTACCCATATCTGGATGATCATGGTTTATACTGTGTAGACATGGTTGTACATCGATGTAGGTACTCGCAGAGGAGGATCATTTATCAGTCTCTCTGTTCATGAACGTAAAGAAAAAGGTTGATCGCGATATACATAAAGACAAGGTAATAACAGGGTCATGGCCAATATCTTCTAACTGGTTTAATCAAACACAGAAAAACAGAAACAGAACTTGTTTATCTTGTTCTACAACACGTTCAAGAAGCAAAGCCTATTGAATGGTACCCAAAATCATAGCTACTTAAAGGCTAGACATCGAACTAGAGATGTCTGCAAGCGTTGGCCATTCAAATCAGATATCATTTCGAGTTTAATTTGAAGACTCGTCGAATCATGAAATCTTTAACAAAGAGTGGTAAGTGATACATGATTGATGCAAGGGTGGAGAAGTAGCCGTATGAGAACCATGCTGGTGGATGTTTCTTTAGAACAGTAGCTACAGTCTTTCTTGCAAACTCTTCCGTAGGGGTGGACTTGCTTTGTTGTGAGAAGCGTGCCCTCTGTCTAATTGCTGCTTCAAATGGTTTGTATAGCTTCCACTCGGGCATTCGATCATAGCTGGCTGCAGCAGAATTGCCAATGTTCGATCGAACAGCTCCTGGAACAACATTAATAACATCGATCCCTAAAGGCTTGAGTTCCAACCTGCACTTAAGACGGATTATTGCAGGTGTTACTATCCACCAATGGGCAAGAACATAAATTACAAATCAATTTTTGCATTGGTTTTTTTCTCTTGTATGGGGCCTATACAATAGAAATTCAAAGCTTTTATGCAGCTATGAACCAGAGCTGAGACAAAACATGAAACACACGATAGAATATACGAACCTCAGAGTATCGGTCAATGTATGAAGAGCAGCTTTGGTTGAAGTATAGACACCTGCCCATGGTGTAGGGATTGCAACAGTTACACTTCCAACATTTACAATTTTCCCCTTTCTCCTAGATGCCATATGAGGTACAACGGCTTGAAGCAGCCTCAAGGGCCCTGCATGTGTACAGGCAAAATGAGAAAAAAATATTACCGGATCAAAGTCTCTTATTAGTGGCATGCAATAGTCGTATCTTAGGCCTTTTTTAACAGAAACATTCTTCAGTACAACTTAGGAGTGCTCTGAAGATGGATTTGGCTTTACTCCTAACATCAGCAGAAGAGCAGAACGTGAAATTTACAAACAAGATCCCTTTCTTGTAGGTGAAAAATTCAAGGAAAACAAAGCTAACCAATAAGTTAGATAGTGTACAGGGGTCTGTGAACAAAGCATGGTAAGGTAGCGTGACAATTCTTAGGCTCCATAAGGAAAACCATTATTTTCATTTCCAAATTAACCTGCAGCCTCTTAAGGTGAACCACTTAAAAGTGTTCATGCTCCAAGATTAGTATGCTTGGATGACACATCAGCGATAGAGCTCCTCATTCCATCAGAGGGGGTTATTCTGATCATTCTAGAGATAAATTGTATCAACTGTGAAGGAAACCTCTTTAAAATAGCGAGTTTGTTAATTTAACATAGCATCTTCTTATTTAAGTTGCAGAGTCCGCAAAATTAATGTACTTCTCAACGTTGTGGCAAATCAATTTAGGTTGAGGAAATCAATAACAAGAAAGATCACATGAATGATGACTCATGTTCTATGGAAAGCAAATAGGGTGATGCAGCTTATATGTTAAAGTACATAAGTGAAGGAATTAGCTAGTGATTTATGGAGAGCAACAACTAATATTGCAACAAAACGAAGATACATCCAGACATTGCATCAATGACCGAAATTGTGGGATAATATCTCAAATAGTTCGAAATAGCACAGATACAGCATTGGACTCAACAATGCAAAAGCACATTCAGTAGCTCTCGAAAAATCATAGAGGGTAGAGCAAAAGCACATTCAGTAGCTCTCGAAAAATCATAGAGGGTAGTAGTTTCGTAAACTTTCTAATTTTACTGTGGACGTCTCTAGCACAAACGAAAACAAAAGCAATAAAAAACGAAATAATAAAAAGCACAAAAAATTTGGTAATGTAGTTCGGCACACCTTGCCTACGTTTGCGAAGCCCTCACCCAACTTAATACTTTCACTAAAATATAATAGATTTACCCAAGACTTTACTGAGTCAACACTACTCAAACCTTGACACAATCTCTCAACCTCATTTTCTGTGAAAGAATTTCACACCCAATCGTACGACCGTCTCGTACTAATCTCAATAGAGAATTTTTCCAATCAATTTTTTAACGAATAAATAATAAACAAATAACTCAGGTGATCAATCAACTAATAACAAACATAATACACTTGAGACAGAAAAGAAGACAACTTCCTAATCAGTTCAGCTCCATTGAAATAAATCTGAAAGTCGTCGCAATAACAATGGGCTGATTCATATAAACACCAACACGAAGCCATAGCTGCACCAATAACACATTCACCAACCAAAGTTTACGCAACCCAAGAAATCAATTAATAATCGTTGAGCCAATGAAGAATGATGCAGCCAAGAAATCACGCATATTGTCCAGCTTGAACAACTCCAGTTAAACCATATGAGACACTTCGCACACCATATATATTTCATGCACAATCTCAAAACAACAACTCTAGGAAATTAGAAGATAAACCACGATGTATCATCCATAAATTAATTTACGCCCACTACACCCTTCATTAAGCCAACACCGAATCCATGCCCACCAAACTCATGCACCACATCAGCTATATATTTTTCATAAAACAATAACTCCCACTATGTCGTTGATACCACCCACGCCGAATCCACCTCTGCCATACCACTTCAGCTGTGTTTTTTTTTTCAATCTTCAATTAACGCCTACTGCATTAAATTACAGTGTATATATGAAAACATAACACCCACATCACATAAGTTATGTTTTTCAAGTATATAAATAACGCCCACTGCACTGTTGATTGCAAGACTCCCACACAATGTACACTTCTTCTATAGATAGAGACATACACGATATTCACTAGCAAGAGCGCTTTGCTAACATGCAACAAGCACTTGCCTTTATCTTATATTCTCAAAATCACTTCATTTAACAGTTGAAGCACACATCCAATCTCCCTAAATCTCATAATTTTCTACACTTGGCCACACCTTTTAAAAATTCCACAAACGTTATCTGCACATCTAAAAACCCTTGACCATATCTAAACTTTACACACACGTAATGTATCTCATCCCCTCTCAAGATAGACTTCAAACCAAGATAAGATTTTTTTCCAACTATAAGATTATCCATATAGCTTTTGAATCCAAGTCATTATCCAATTAATATCTTATATGTTTAATTAATAAATAATGTCAAAACTAATTACTTAGATATATAACATATATTCTAACAATCTCCCCTTTTTTGACATTGTTTGTCACAAATATGAAACTCCCCCTAAATAACATACTTGGACATATAACCATCAAATGCACAAATCCATTCTCCTCCTTGGAAAAAAAGATGTTAAAAAGCACAACGAATAGTCACGCATATACCTTAAAATCTCCCTCTGAATGGAACATTTATCATAAATAATCTGATGTCTCCCCTTTGAGACAAAACATTGTCAAAACTAAGAATGCCTTCAACACAATCAATCTTAGTGAATAAAAGAAACATAAAAATCAGTAGTAGGTTCAGCGAAAGAATAATAAGCATGTCAAGATGACAATTTACCACTAGTTAATATACATACCAACATATCATTACATACTTCAATTCCATCTTCGTAAGACTGATCCAATTCATAAACTCAAACAAATAAAGATGAATGTTGCCAGTGTAGTGAGAGAGAGAGATGCCTGAGAGAAAGACCCACACTTATAAGAGAGCTGAAGAGTCCAAACTAGTTTTTCTGTGCCTCCATTCAACATTCTCAGTCCCTTTTCGATACTTACTAATTTCATTCTAGCTTTATCAAGTTCATCTAATGTAGACAACAACTTCTTCTCTAGATCTTGAATGATGTTCTTCATGGAAGTGTTTTCCTCCTTCAACTTCTCATTTTTCTTATATGTTTGGACTCATTTATCATACATTAACTCATAGGCTTCATAAATACCTTATTTTTATCATCTGAAGTATTGCCATCACCATCATAATCTAAGATTGAGCTTTGACCCGAATCATCTGTATTTTTTTCCAAAATTTTCCGATTTACTCACTTTTTCGTCTTCAGTTACTTCCTTCTCGGTTACTGTTAAACAAGTAACTGAACTTTTACTGTACAAAGTAACTAACACAACACTATTCACAGCTTCTTCACTTTCGGATTCGTTATCACTCCAAATGCTCGTATAAGATTTTTCTTTTCTCTTCTTCAAGATGATAGCACACTCCACTTAAACATGTCCGAAGCCTTGACACTCATGGCATTGAATTCTCTTTACTTTTTTTCTCCCTTTTGAGTTCTGACTTATTGTTTTAAATTGTTGTTCGATGAACTCCCGCTGTTTTGCCTAAACTCGAGTCTGTTCTTTTTCACTCTCTTCAGCCGCTTATTGCACTCTTGTATTAATAGCTTCATATCCTCATTCTCGTCGAATTCTTCTTTTACATAATTCATACCTTTTCCAGTTTCAACTTGTAGTGTCAATTCTTTGTTTCTTTCTTGTTTACCTCTTAAAAGATTCATTTCGAAATTTGTAAGAATTCCAATTTTCTTCTCCAATGACAGATCACTAATGTCGTGGGCCTCCCCTATTGCTGTAATTTTTAGAATAAATCTCAAATGTAATGATCTCAACGTATTCTTGACTAATTTCAGGTTGGAATATTTCTTCCCAAGTTGATGTGCTTGATTCGTTATATCTCACAATCTTTCATGAAAGTCTCCATTAATCTCATTTTCATCCATCTTCAGTTCTTCAAACCTCACAACTAATATCTGTAGTTTTGACGCTATCACAAATTTAGATCCTTCATGAATCGTCTACAAAGTATCTCACGTTTCTTTAGTCGATTTATAAGTTGATATCATTAAGAAGCGTCTTTCATTAATAGCAATGAAAAGTGCGTGCAATGCTTGTGAGTTTCTAAGTGCTCTTTCTTCTTCGGCTCTTGTCCATTCAGATAGATCTTTTAGAACTCTCTCCCTTATCGTCAGTAATCATCAGATGTGTCTAACCATGTAACACAGAGTTCCATGCTCTTGTTCCCTATGCCTGAATAAAGACTCTTATCTGTGATTTCTATGTAGGATAATTAGAATCGTCCAACAAAGATGGCCTGATAATTGATGTACCTTATCTTATGGTCATAATTGCGAAACCCGGATCTACACCAACTTGATGTACCAAGTTTTGAATCGGTGACCTTGCTCTGATACCAATTGAAAAACTATAGGGGTAGTAGTTTCGCAAACTTTCCAATTTTACTGTAGACATCTCTATCACAAACGAAAACAAAAACTATCAAAATAATAATTAAAAAAAAGCACTAGAAATTTGATAACGCAGTTCGGCATACCTTGCCTACATCTACGGTACTCTCATCCAGCTTAATACTTTTACGAAAGTACAATATATTTACCCAAGGCTTTACTGAGTCGACACTACCCAACACTTGATACTATCTCTCAACCTCACTTAACATTAAAGAATTTTACACCCAATCGTACGGCTGCCTCATACTAACCTCAACAACTGATTTTCTCAATCAATTTTTTAACGAAAGAATAATAAACAAATAACTCAAGTGATTAATCAACTAAGAACAAAACATAATACACTTGAGACAGGAAAAAAAAAAAAGACAACTTCCTAATCGGTTCAGCTCCACAAAAATAAATCTAGAAGTCGTCGCAACAACAATAGGCTGATTCACATAAACACCAATACAAAGACACAGCTGCATTGATAACACATTTATCAACCAAAGTTTATGCAACCCATAAAGAAATCAATTAATAATCACTGAGCCAATGAAAAATGATGCAGCCAAGAAA
>JANSVA010000218.1:1647359-1662093 GCA_025504915.1 Erythroxylum reticulatum | reverse complement strand
ATTTATAAAAATTGATTAATTTACGAAACCAACCGATTAATTAATAAAATGGTCAATTTTTAACAATAAAAATTATTAAAATAAATCAAACTAAAAAATTAAAAATCGAATCGTATAGTTAAATCAACCGAACCTATTAGGTTTTTAATCATTGCTTATTATCTTAACATTTTTTTAAATTCACCTCTAATGATGTTTAGTTATCCTATAACCTCTAAGTCATATTTTATGAAGGTTATGTATTTTGATTTAAAATAGCATAGTATTAAAGTTATTAAATTTTAATACAACGTGGTTTTGAAGATATTAATGAGAAATTAATAAGATATAATAAAAAGTTATTTAATTATTAAATAATATTATACTTATAATAATTTCATATTATAGCAAGTTGATGATGAGCAGTTCGGGCCTCTCTCAATTGAAACCATTGTTATGTATCACTTGTGCTCTAAGTTGGTGACTTTCCTTGTGTTTAAAGAAATAAGATTTAAGTACTTATCATGGATAGAGCCATTTGGTTGTCCATTTTAGGATGTGAGAATATTTTAATATTTTATTATTAATTAATAATTATATAAGGTTTGCCAATGATTATGACAATTATTAATAGAACGGATGCAATTATATAATAATTATTGACATTATTGAAGTAATTATAGTTAATTGTAATACTATAATTAATATAACTATACTATAGTAGTGATTATATCATAATTAATATAAAGCATAACGACTTAACTCATGCATGTCACGACTCTATTAACGAAATTTCAAAGATAAATACCAAGAAGGAAAAGAACAGGAAACACATACATACAAGAGGAGCCAGAAACCTAAAACCTCAAATCACTTGCTAATGGAGGTTAACTTAGATAAGTGACTCATTTATTTGGAGATGTCATACACAAACTTAGAACACTCACACGTGAAGATAGGGATGAGACAGAACCCATCTCTGTACACACCGAACCAATCAACCCATCAATGCATTTTATTGATTCTCAGCTGTGGAAGTGAAGTTACCAGGATGGACCTTATTGCTCTTCTTCGACGTCGAGACACTCACGTTCAATCCCCTCTCCTCAGCTCTAACTATCCCACTTCGCACTCTTTCCTCCATTATCATTGCTTTGAGCTTCTTCTCATGGTTCTTTTGCAGCAAGTAAACTCTAGCATAAGACGTTCCAATACTCGACATGGCTTTGATGTATACTTAGAAGCAAAGACGAAACTATAAATGGAGATGTGTTGTAGAATAACTTGGCTTGAAAACCCAAGACCAAAAGCAGGAATCTCTATGTACTTGGTGCGAGGATGAGCTTGGAAGCTTCAATGGAAGTGAAGGACCATTTTATAAAGAGATTGGGGTCACGAGGAGGTGGTGAACAAAGGGCATGACGAAGAGTGATTTGCGTACTCACAAAACAGAAACACACACAAACAACTATTCTTTTTGGCATTATTAAGTCATTGGAAAACGGCTAGCACACGGATATAAGCAAATAATGGGGGCTGCATTCAAGGTTTTTCCAAAAAGTAGAACCTAGACAATACAAGAAAATTACCGATTGCTAACGGACCATTACGATGGAAATAATACAGTTGAAATTTAGTGACAAAAAGTCGAATTCTATTGGTAAATTTGCGATGGAAAAAACATCCGTCGATAAGGCCAGAGGGAAATTATCTCGCTAATTTTTGTGATAAAATATAGCGACGGAATAAGAATTACCGTCGATAAAAGAGGCGCGAATGATAAGCGACAAAATAACCCTTGTAGTTTATTGACAAAAATGTATTACATCGGTAAAGATGAAAGTTAAACATCGTTGTTTGCTTCGATTGCAATGTTTTTGACAAAACGTAAACGAATCGATGTAAACTGACGGAACTGGATTTCGTCGGTGATTTACTGACGAAAGAGTTATTCCGTCGGTAAAATTTAAATTTAAATGCCACCATTACCTTCGTCTTCAACATTTTTGATAAATTGAAAAGGATGTCATTACGTTACCAATAGTTAATAACTAATTAATTTGAAGATGGGTCCAAGTAAAGAAATTTGAAGAATATGCAAATACATGATTGAATTTGCAAGAGAAAATAATTAATTAATATTGTAGTTTATCCCTATTGTGTTTGTTGATTAATATGATGTAGGAGTATGAATGAAAAATTTGAAATAACAAAATGCAACGATTAAAAAATTCAACATGAAATCTTTGAACAATCTAACTTTTTGATTCAATATTAAAATTTTTGATTTGATTTATTTTAATCATACTTACTATTAAAAATCAATCAATTTATTAATTAATCGATCAATTTTTTTAAATTAATAAGTTCTTATAAAAGTTACAAGATATGATAATTACGTTAATAAATCAATTTTGAATTACAATGTTGTTATTTTTATTATAATTGTAACAATTTATCATGTGATGGGACCTATTCAACCACAAAATATGGGACGGTTTTGTTTTATATGATTGTCTTATTAGAAACTTTCACATTACACGTTATTATAAATTTAGAATACATAAGTCAAGATCGAACACTGGATTACATTCAGGCCCGTTCCTACTTTTATAGGCCCGGGGTAAAGTAAAAAAATAGGTTTCTATTTTTACCTATTTTTGGACATTTGTAAAAAATTAAAAATATAAAATACCGACCTAAGACTGAATTATATTTTATTTTATTTTTTAAAGAATAAAAATGGGCCTTATTGCCTGACTACGTTATATATATATATAACACTTTAGTATTTTGTATATATTGTGATGTACTTATTGCACATTATTGCGACCATATTATCATCAAATATTAGTTAGGTTGATATAATGTATTAATTAACAATAATCAGACGTTTAAATAAGAAGATTCTTCTTACCTCTTAATTATATCAAACACTTAACAATTAGGCTTCGTTTGGTTGGCATAGATTATTGCCGGGAAAGTAATCTTTTTCTTAAAATTTAAATTATTACGTTTGGTTTATTTTTTTAAGTAGTTAGGAAAGTAAAAACTTTCCTAATTTAGAGAAAGTAATGGCACTTTCGTTGGATTCTAAATCTCAACACTTCTCTTGGTATTTAGATTAGTTTCTTAAGAAATTTAATCTAAAAAAATACTAGACAATTTAATCATTCCTTTTCTCTCAACTCTGGCTTTAAAATATATAAATTTCAAATAAATTTTGATTTAATAATTAAATATATATAAAATAAATATTAGTTTATCAATAATAATTTTTAAATTATTTATTTTTAAAAAATTTATTAATACTTTATTAATAAATATTATATAAAATATTTAAATAAGTTTAAATAAAAATATTTTTTGTAAGTTTTATTTAATTTATGATTATTATTATTATTATAAAATATTTATTATTTTTTAAAAAAATTTAAAATTCACAATAGTTATAAAAGTTGAAATAAATAAAATAACTAATTAAAAAACTTTTAAAAAAAGGGGGAAGTAGAGATTAGAGGGAAGGTGGGAAATTTTAAAATTTTTAAAAATTTTGTAAAATATCTCCCTATTTTTTAAAATTTATGATATCGGGCAGTATTTAGATTTTGAATATTTTTGCTCAGAATTTTTAATCGAATCTTAAGGTTCATATTTTTTCTTATTTAACGATTTCAAGTTTTATTCTTTTTGTAGGGATATAATTAGAAACACAAGTTAAAATTAAATTACATTCTATAAAATACTGTTACATATCAAACAATATAATAAGAATCCACCAAACTTTCCTATTAGAATTCTTATAAGGACCCAAACATGTGAATATCTTTAATTTCCATAGATTTATTTTCCAATGAATTATATTCCAAATTCATTTTACTTTCCCGCCAACTAAACGGAACCTTAGAGACATGATTGGTGAACATGCCACCATAAGTTTTTCCCATTCAGCAGTGAATCTAACATTACAAAGGATAATACCAAAAGAAAGGACTTGTGCCCTTAGGTCCACAATAAAGTCTTAGCCTGTAGAGTATGAAGATAAATTTTAATATTCACTAGTGTGTTTTGAGTTTGTGGATAATGGACCATTTGGGAAGCAATGGTTAGTATTAAAATCTTAATGGGTTTTATGGGATGTGTACAAGTAATAATACTGTACTCTTCGTTTGTAAGGTTGGGTGCATAAGTGGCCTAGATTGGTCTTGAGTTTATTGTACACGAGCAAACTTCATGGCTTACCATTATCGCCCAATTTAAAAGTAGTAATGCTCTTGTGACCTCACTAATTTATCATATGTTACGCCAGAAATTGACGAGGTTTCAATAGGTAGGTTCACCAAATTCTGTGTGCTACTAAATGTTCGAACGTGGACTCTTGTGGAACTATCTAAACTCTTCTAACGTTGGAAATCCAACGTGGATTAGTTTGTGAAAGAAAGATGAGGATGAAATGAATTGACAGCAGACTCAAACGCAACTGGGTTATTCTCTTCTCTTATGCTACGCTAGCTAATTGTCAAAAGTGGAGTGTAGAAAATGCTCGATAGAGATGTTTTACTCGACTTTGGCTAAAATATTTGTTTTCTTTATTTTGAGTTGATCGTTGGTGATCACCTTAAACGTGGGTTTTAATGGATAAGTGTCTTATTTATTGTGTTTTCTAAAAAGTCAGTTGACTGTTTGGTTGTAAATTAAAATTTAACTTTTTGGAGAAAGTTTCATATAATAAACTGTTGGGTCACATAAAAATAAAAAGCACTTTTATTAATTTTAACTATATTTTATTTTGTGATAAAAATTATTTATGCATATAAATATTATTGAAAGTATATTAAACAATATGTAAAGCAAAGTATATTAATTATTATATAATTTTTTTGAAAATATAATTATTATATCATTCTAAACTATATGAAACATAAATGAAAATATATCAAACCAAATTTTTTATATGGATTATAACATAAGTAAAACTAATATAAAAAATAAATATTAAAACATATAGAAAAGGCCAAATAATATTATATAAATCTCAAAATAAACGTGAAGATGAGTTTACGACTATTGTGGAAATTATGTGTAAAACGTAAGGGCAAAATGAACTAAAAAATAAGCTCATTAATTGATCTGAAAAAGTACTTTTTTTAGAAGCTCTAAATTTGAGCTTCATAAAAAGTTATATTTTGGTTGTCAAAAAAGCTATATCTACTAAAAAGGTACTTTTTATTTTATAGTCAAACACTCATTTTTCTTAAAAAAGCTTTTGCGGTGAAAAAAGTACTTATTTACTCTCCAAAAGCTCAACCAAACAGGCACTTAGACTATCATAAAACTAATTAAAGATGGAATAAAATTGAAGAATTTAAAAAATGATTAAAAATGCTTGTGCTTATTTATTAAAAAATTTAAAATTTAATAAAAAAGAAACAATTAAATAAAAATTTATTTATTATTTTAATTTATAAAAACTAATTAATTTTCAAAAATTTTCTAATTAATTAATAAACTTATCAAATTTTAACAACAAAATTACTAAACTAAATTAAACCAGAAAATTAAAAATAAAACTAAAAAATTGGGCAATTCAAGATTTTCATTGTTAGGCCGATCAAACCGGTTTAGTTTTTAAAACATTAGGTTATTCTTTTAAGATTAAAGATCTAAATTGTAGATTGTACCAATTATATTCATGACAATTAAACAATTATTGCCATTTCAATACAAAAAGCAAAAGAACAAGTACCTTATACACATTAGATAAATATACAAAATCTACTCAAGGTTGTTGTAGTGATAAGCCAATTACAATTTATATAAGAGAGTAAAAATAAATATGTTTAGTATTTCTTTGATTGGATATATTTCTATGACATAATATTTAAAATAAAAAATAATATTTTTTATATAATTGAAATTATATTAAATTATTTATTCAATTGTGATTAATGTTAGTTTTTGGAAATATAGAATTAATCTTACTTAAGATGAAGTTCTTTAATTATTTTTCTTGTTTTGACAAAATTCAAATCAAACCAACTTTAGTTAATTGTGATTTAATATATCACTTTAGGGGGCGCTTTGTTCAAATTAAGTAATGGTAATAGGAATGGAAATGAATACAGTTAAGAATGAGAATGGATATAATCATTATAATTTTGATAGTTAGTTAAAACGAAGGAATTATTACCATTATCATTTATAGTAGTTTATTTGTTAAAAATATTGAGAAATAAAAGTTTATTAAATTTTTGTTTTAACTCAAATTTTAATATATTTTAATTAGTTATATTTAATTGCTAAAAAGAGAAAATATAGAATTAATTATTTATATTGTAATATTATTTTATTTAATTAATTATATTGTAATTAATTGTATTTAATTATAAGAAGATAAGAAAAAAAATAGAGTGACACTCAGGAATGATTGACATTCCTCTCACGATTGAGGGGTATGAAGTGATACGTAAAAGTTGAATATCATAATACTGTCCCTATAATGATAATATATAACTAACTACTTCTTTTTTATTCCATACCCATTAAACTCTTCTCAAACTCATCAACCAAACATCCTCATAATTTAAATATGCTATTGTTTCTTTGTCTCTTCAATAATGTTGGATGATTCTTTATCTTATGATTATTATTAAATGAAACGGTGGGTGGTAGTTAATTGGTTTTTGACAGTTAGTTGTATTTAATTATTCATATATTTGAACCTTTGTTTGCCCATATCTACACTTTTAATGTTATTATGCTCTTTTGTAGAAGAAGGAAACAAAACTAGCCAACAAAGGTTGACTAAATTATAAAAATACTATTTATAAATTATTATATAATTCATCAATTTATCTATTTTCCTATTTTTAAATAACATTTTTAATTTACTTATAAGATTTTAATTACAGGAATTTGATTTTAAAAATTACCAATTAAATAGTAATAATTTAAATAAGAATCGTAAACAACAAGTTATCGTATCATGATTACATTTAAAAAGTCATGTATATTATTTTTCACGTTCTATTTTCAACTAGAATTGGAGTTCTCATAAATCATACATCCCACTAAAAATGTCCTTGTAGTGGCGTACCAATTTAATTACATTTTTCTTCAGGAAATGAGTATGAAAATGGCCTAATTAATATAAAAAAAAGAGAGGTATTATTCTTTCCTCTTCCTCGTACATCAAAATCTCATCTCACATTCATTATTTGCTGATGATGTGCTTTTATTTTCCCAGGTTACGCTTCCAGGATGTCGGGTGGTCTTGGAGACTATGTCGCAGTTTTGCTCTTGCTCTGGCATGCTTATCAATGAGCAGAAATCTAAAACGTTCTTATTGCCCCACGTCAATCGTCGGCATAAGGAACACTTGTGGCTTCACTCTCATTTGACCTTTACTGCAGACTTGGGCAACTACCTAGGTGTCCTTATCACTGGTACTAATAAAAAGCGTAGCTTCACGACTGTTGTTGATAGGATTCACAATCGATTGCAAGGATGGAAAGCTAAACTTCTGAATAAAGTTGGGCGAGTGACTTTGGCGAAATCCACCTTAGCCACAATTCCTTTGTACACGATGCAAACGTGCTGGTTTTCTGGGGGGGAGGGGGGTTTCTATGATATTCTTGGTAAATGCTGTCGCGATTTCTTATGGAAATCTACTGACAGTAAGGGTATTCACCTATTGCATTGGGAAGCTGTTTGTAGTCACAAAGATATGGGCAGCCTCAGACTCCGTATGGCTCGTGACAACAACAAAGCCATGCTTGGCAAACTTCTTTGGGATCTCTCCCAGAATAGTCGGAAACACTGGATTGATGTGATGCGAAGTAAGTATCTCCGAATTGCTTCTGTATTTACTTGTAAGGCCTTTCCCACTGCTTCTCTGGGATGGAAAGTCATATGTAAAACTATTCCTTACTTGCACGATGGCTTCCTATGGAGAGTTGGGAATGGGGCTAACATTTCGCTGTGGAATGATTGATAGGTCGGTGACTATATGTTACGCAATCAGGTATCCCAGATCAACTTCTAATGGTGGGGGACATTCTAAATGACTGCTGCATGTGGGATCTATCTCGACTACACACATCCTTAGGGCCAGAGGTGTATCATTCTATCATAGCGGTTCCCGTCTCCTGATCAAGAGTGGCCAGGGATTCGATAATTTGGGGGAATCGCCAGCTGGACAATACATAGTGAAATCAGGATATGAGTTTCTTACTTGCTTGCCCCATCCTCCCGATCCCAACATGAAATGGATGCGGATTTGGAAGCTTAATATCCCCCAAAAGTTTCGATTCTTTATTTGGCAGATTCGTTGGTACCTCTTACCTACGAACGAGCTGCGTTATAAACGAAGAATGGTTTTGTCTCCCTACTATCAAAGGTGCGGTAAAGGGTGGGAAACTTATACCCATGCTTTGAGGGATTGCATTTAGGCGAAGGCGATGTGGATCTCCATCCTCGAATAGGTCGAAGACTCTTTCTTCAGACTCAATCTAGACGATTGGCTTAAGTCTCATATCCTCGATTCCTAACGACCTTTTCATCATGTGTTAAAATTTGTCATCAGGGCTTGGATTATATGGTGTGTTAGAAACAAGGAGGTAATCTAGCACGAGGTCTTGTTGACTGTGGGACAACTTCAATGGTTAATGAGGCTTTTTGATGAGTGCAACCGCACATACTTGTCGACTACAACCCAAAAATCGAGCAGGTGGATAGCATGGAAGGCGCCATCCACAAGGTATGTTAAAATCAATGTAGATGGTAGCTCGACTGGTAATCCAGGAGTTGCAGGCTTTGGTGATTTGTTACGTGATACCAAAACTATTCCTTACTTGCGTGATGGCTTCCTCTGGAGAGTTGGGAATGGGGCTAACATTTCGCTGTGGAATGATCGATAGGTCGGTGACTACACATTACGCAAACAGGTATCCCAGATCAACAATCAAGATCAACTTCTAATGGTGGGGGACATTCTAAATGACCGCCGCATGTGGGATCTCTCTCGACTACACACACCCTTAGGCCAAAGGTGTATCATTCTATTATAGCAGTTCCCGTCTCCCGATTAAGAGTGGCAAAGGATTCGATAATTTGGGGGAATCGCCAGCTGAACAATACACAGTGAAAATAGGATATGAGTTTCTTACTCGCTTGTCTCATCCTCCTAATCCCAACATGAAATAGACACAGATTTGGAAGCTTAATATCCCCCAAAAGGTTCGATTCTTCATTTGGCAGATTCGTTGGTACCGCTTACTTATGAACAAGTTATAAACGGAGAATGGCTTTGTCTCCCTACTATCAAAGGTGTGGTAAAGGGTGGGAAACTCATACCCATGCTTTGAGGGATTGCATTTGGGCGAAGGCGATGTGGATCTCCATCCTTGGATAGGTCGAAGACTCTTTCTTCAGACTCAATCTAGACGATTGGCTTAACTCTCATGTTCTCGATTCCTCACGACCTTTTCATCATGTGTTAAAATTTGTCATCATGGCTTGGATTATATGGTGTGCTAGAAACAAGGAGGTAATCTAGCACGAGGTATTGTTGACTGTGGGACAACTTCAATGGTTCATGAGGCTTTTTGATGAGTACAATCACGCTTACTCGTCGACTACAACCCAAAAATAGAGCAAGTGGATAGTATGGAAGGCGCCATCCACAGGGTATGTTAAAATCAATGTGGATGGTAGCTCGACTGGTAATCCAGGAGTTGCAGGCTTTGGTGGTGATGAGAAAGGGGACTAGCTAGTCGGCTACTCAGGATTCATTGATCACGCCACTACCATGCTCGCTGAACTTCTAGCGATTCAGCATGGTCTGGACTTGGCTTGGCAATGCTAATATCGACAAATAGTAGTGGAATAGGACTCATGAGAAGCCATTAATCTGGTCGTGAGATCATGCACTCGCTCTCATCCGTATCTGAACGTCATTGAGGATATTAGGATTCTGGTGAAGTGAGAGTGGGATTGCTCTACTGTTCATACCTTTCGGGAGGGTAATCAGTGTGCAGACCTTTTAGCAAAGCATGGTGCTTCTCATCTGCAACAATGGTCTATTTGGGAGGCTCCTGTTCTAGGAATTCGCCAACTTCTAACTAATGATACCTCCTCTGTGGTCGTCTTAAGGCGTTAGGCTTTCATTGTTTCTTTATTTCCATTTCACCAAAAAAAAAATCTCATGATGCACCTATACTCATGCTAGAGATAAAATCTTATAAAATGAGACGGTAGCTTGAGTAATTGCAAAATTATATACCTATCTTTCATTACTTCATAATAAATAGCAATTTCTTTAGGACCGAAAATTACGGATGATAATGAGTTAGGTTGAGTTCAGCTAAACCCATGACATGTCAGGCCTAGGCAAGGACTACCCTGCTCGTGACCCAGTCTGATTTATTATTTTTAAAAAAAATATAAAAATGACTTCATTTTGTCACGCTCAACAATGCTATAGGTTGGCTCCGTCTGACCAAAAAATTTGGCTCGTGGATTGGTTAGCCCAAGTCTGACCCGTTGATTTTGGCTGAGTTGGGCTGGGCCAAACCTGTAATGAGTATTGTTATTGAGTTATTTTTTATAAAATAATAAATTTATTATTTATAATATTAATAACCAGCCTCTTTTTTTTGTTGCAAAATATTTTCCTTTGGCACCACCACGATGAACCTTTCCACGTGTCACGGATTCATTTGTTCTTCCGTAGGACACAATCAATATCAACACTCAGTAACCCCAAGAAACAAAGATCAACTTGTCAATATTTTTCTGTTGCTTACAAAACTGATGCTTCCTTGAGCGGACAGGCATTTCCCAACAGTCCTCCATTTTCACATCCCCACACTACTACAGTCAATGGCGGCTTTCTCTGAATTCCTCTCCCGCCTACTCACCATGACCCTTCTCTTCTTCACTCTCCTCTTCCTGGAACTAGCCAAGCTATGCCGTTCTGTCACCAAAAACTCGGACAAGCGCATAATCACCGACACCCAGTACGTCAATCTCATCGAACAAAAGTACCCGACAGTCTGTTTCTCAAGACACCAACACCGGCTAGCGTCGGAGTGCGCTGTATGTTTATCAGAATTCCACGAGGGTGAGAGCGTCCGGGGACTGAGGTGCGGACATGTCTTCCACAAGGACTGCCTCGACAAGTGGCTGCAGCAGGGTTTTGCCACGTGCCCGCTTTGTCGGACTCAGGTTTTGTCTGACGAGGTTGTGCGAGGCTACCGGCGGCAAAGTAACCCGACGTTGTTGGATGACAGCGAGGAAGAGACCATGTACGTGTTCTCAGCTTTGTTACACACTAATGGTTTACATGGAATGTTTTAGTTAAATCAAAGTTTTTAAATTTGGGAAACGTTGTAGCTCCGAGTAGTCTGGACTCCTGATTCAGTGTTTTGTGTTGGGTAGGCATAAAAGGAGAATGTATTAGTAAATGCCATATGGTCATCCATACTCATGTTGTACTATCGTTGATGACGACTAAAACATATTACCAAAATTAAAGAAGAATGAATCATAATTCAAGAACATATATGCATTCTTTTTATAACTTTCATGACATTATTATGCTAAATGTGTACCTGTTTTTTGACAACAAAAGTGTACACGATCAGGATCGTTACCGTAATTTATCGTAATCGGATGGTTTAAAATGTATAATAAGTCGACAAGAACATAAATATCTGGTCTGGTCCTTTGGTACAGTAGAGATGGGTTGGTGATTGAATTAATGAACTTTGTGTTATGGCATGAAATACGGGGATACGTGACTGTGCATGGAGTAGGTGACTGATAATCTTTATCATCGTAAAGGTAAAAAGGGTCATAGAATTGATGATTGAAGCCGGCAATGTGTAGAGAAAGTGATGGTTTTAAAGCGTAGGCTATTAACACCAGTCAATACAAGGTATAGGTAGTGACTAAAGGTGATCTAATGTGCTGAGTGACCAATATTCACCAAATCCTCTAATCTAGAATTTAAGACCTTGGTCCTACCTTATCTCCTTCTGTATAGCACATGGGGACTGTCTGCAGACTGTAAACATATATATCTTCATAGATATGTCCTATATACTCCAAATAAAGTTTTATAGCAGATTGTGTTTTTACTGTGATTGTCAATGTTTAATGATCATCGTCTTCATATTTTACAGGTTCTTTTTTCTAATTTACATGAGGTTTAGAGTCGATAATAAGTCAGATCGAACCCAAAAGTTTCAAATTCAAATAATGACTAAATGACATTTGAATAAGACCTGCTAGCACTTTGATTTTGAAAGTTAGAATAAGTTCAAAGAATTATTGTTTCCTCAAGTACAAGTTTCAAACCTATTTGCATTCTAAATATGTTTATGCAATTAGATAATACTGTATGATTAGTCTCTGGGAGTTTGGAGTTTGGACAGAAGAGAATAGCTTGCTTTTGGTATAACAGTTAAACCAAATGGTAGGTTCTGACAGATACAACCTGCCAGAATTTAGGGACCGTTTGCTGTTATTTATCCCGTTAACGTCTCTTGACCCAAACCATTATTTCTGTTATTGCAATTTCCATTAGCTAGATCGGTATTGTTCGCAAGTATTATAATCTATGATCGTAGTATTAGGGTTAATAGTGAGTCAGGCCAGAATCAAAACATAAGACTCGAGTCACCTGACTAATTTGACGTTGGTAACTTAAAAGTTGTTGAGTGATTTATTGGAAGCCAGGTTGTGAAATTGAATTGGTTGGTTTCCTATTAGGACCCAACAACTTATAGATTGTCCTACTCATTCCTTATTTAAGAACAACAGTCTTTGTCTGGCATGTCTGCTCATCTGTTCATATTTTTTAACAGCAAACGTTGATAGCTCATTTAGTTGAGTCAAAATCAGTACATAAAAGATGAAGAAAAAGTGAGCTGCATGTGAGTTGATAAGAGACTTTTCTGGCTTAAGTGAGATTGCAGGTTCGAACCTCTCTTATGTATGCAGTTATTTAAAATTTAAGACTAGAGTTTTGCCTCTTGCAAGAAATTTATCTGACTCAAGTAAGGATTAGTCTAGGTATGGATGGCTTAAAAGTGTCTTTCTATAATTGAGACTCATCTCGGACATCTCGTGGACAAAAAAAAAAGAAAAACTATATTTTATATTATTTTAATAAATATCATGCCGTAGATAATAATTCACATTGTGATTTGACTTAATAATATTGTAACTTTATATAAATAAACTTGACAAATCGTTTCTTTCTTTTTTATTTTTTTGGGTTATATAAAACTTTTTAGGACCTTTTTTTCAATTGTATTTTTATTTCTTCGTTTTTATTTTTAAATTATGTAAAAAAAAATGTTTGGTTTAGTTTCTTTCAGTTTTCAAAATTTATGAAACTATAAAAGTGATTTTTTATTTTGTTTCTATTTTTCAATCTGATTTATATTAGTTAATGATTTGATATATTAATTATTAATAAAATTATGAAATATTTAATTTAATTCTATAATTTATTTAATTTTTATAATTAAATTAAATAAACTAATTTAACAATTATTAATATATATTTAATAACTAAAATATATTTAAAATGAATATTTATTTTTAAAATTTTATTTTAATAAAAATTTATTAATATTATTATACAAGAGACTATAATAAATTTATTTAATTAAATGTTATTTATCTTTAAATTTTATTTAATATGTTATTATTATCAGTAATAAAAATATAATTACAATATTACTAACAATCAAACATGTTTTATTTTATTTAAAAAATAAAACAAAATATATATAACGAGAAAAAATATAAATAGAACCAAACGGATTGGGTTGAATTATGGTATATGATCGCATCAAGGCAATTGTATAAGTATGTAGTTATTAAAACTAAAAAATATTATAACTTAATTTAAATAACTTGAAAATGCTTCCTTTTATGATATATGAATCGTTTAGACCCATGTTGGATTGAACTATAATTATATGATCAGATCGTTATAAATACTGCTATGTGTGTAGTACTTAATAATTTTTATTAAAACTAATGAACATAGAATTAATAATTAATGAAGTCTTTCTTTTAATTCTTAGTACTTTAAATTATTTTTAAATCATTTTAAGTTATTGGAATACTTTAATACAAGTGGAATCACATAGAAAGTCACTGTACTATGCTCCTTCCCTTAAATTTGTTTAACGAACAGGACCAAATTTAGGGCTGGAGTATTCTAATTACTTATTTTGTACACGTATGGATCTTACATAAATGTGTTGATAAGATTTAATAGAACATGATAGAAATTGGTTAACTAAAACAGAGAATTTGATTCTAAAATTTCGTGATTTGTAAACAAGGCAGTCATCTTTTTTGTTTTTTTTAACAGAAGAACCCGTAATCGCTACCTTTTTTATGCGCACTGAGTAAACTTTCGGATTGACGCAATAGCCTGCAAATCACGTCAACTAAATACTCCGTACTAAATAAGCCTTGTACGACATATACGATCGAGAAAGCATAGATAAGGAGAATTGAACCCAGAACTTTTTGACCTCATGTCCTTTCACTCCACCAACTCGACCAACTTAAAAGTTGGGCAGCCATCTATAATTCATAACAAAATAAAAAATATTATTATTTTAATTATTTTTAATTTATAATTTTTTACAAGACAGAGTCATTAATAACCATATCACCAATCAGGAGTCACATAACATTTTTTAAGGCAATTATTGATAAATAGTAA
>JANSVA010000218.1:1624679-1647259 GCA_025504915.1 Erythroxylum reticulatum | reverse complement strand
ATGAATTCTTTTTTTTAATTCTTAATACTTTAAATTATTTTTAAATCATTTTAAGTTATTGGAATACTTTAAAACGAGTGGAGTCACATAGAAAGTCACTGTACTATGCTCCTTCCCTTAAATTTGCAGAACGAACAGGACCAAATTTAGGGTTGGAGTATTCTAATTACTTATTTTGTCCACCAGTTTGTGTGAAACTTACATAAATGTGTTAATAAGATTTAATAGAACATGATAGAAATTGGTTAACTGAAACAAAGAACTTGATTCTAAAATTTCGTGATTTGTAAACAAGGCAGTCATCTTTTTTGTTTTTTTTTAAACGGAAGAACCCGTAATTGCTACACTTTTGATGCGCACTAAGTAAACTTCCAAATTGACACAATAGTCTGCAAATCACGTCAACTAAATATTCCGTACTAAGTAAACTCTGTACGACATGTACGATCGAGATAACGTAAGTACGGGGAATTGAACATAGAACTTTTTGATTCCATGTCCCTTCACTCCACCAACTCGACCAACTTAAAAGCAGGGCAGCCATCTATAATTCATAATAAAATAAAAATAAAAATATTATTTTTAATTATTTTAAATTATAAATTTTTACAAGACCAGGTCATCAATAACCATATCATCAATCAGGAGTCACATACAATTTTTTAAGGAAATGTTTTATAGTCAATTATTGATAAATAGTAATTTTATTACAATTATTTTTTTACTTATTTAATTAGTTATTTATTTTTATTATTTTGTTTAACATATATATACACGTTCAATTTTACAATATTTTTATGATATATTGCATGTGAGTCCATCGAAAACAATATTTTTATTAAATAGAGGTAAGGTTACACTATTAAACCTTATCAAAACTTGCACTTTTGCAAAATTTTGACTTAATGTTGATGATGAAAAAGTAAAACATAATATTTTAATAAAATAACTTTTATTTATTAAAATTGATTATAAATGACCACCAAAATTTTTTTTAGTAAAACGAGACTTGTTATTAATCAAACGTAGAATAGTGATCCCAATCCATAAAAGGAGCATACAAATGAGAATGTCGAGCTAACTTATAAGCTTTGACATTACATTGTCAGCAAAGCCAATGTACGGAAACAACAGTATTACGCCTGAAAATATCTAAACAATCATCAATGATTTTACCAAAGTCAAATGAGTCTTCCCGAGTTGATTGAAGAGCGGTATAAACTTCCTGAGCATCCATAGCGATAGAACACTGTACAGGCAGATGCAGGTCAATCCAAGCTAGAAGAGATCGACAAGCGAGAGCTTCAGCTGTCTTCGGTTCAAACACATCAGAAAACATACCTGAGAGAGCAAACTCGACAGTACCTGCATTGTTTTTAATTACAACTCCATAACCACTGCAGTGCACGTGGGGAAAAATAGATGCGTCAACGAAATAAACCCATTGCAATGAAGTGACTGCACGTGAATCACCAGTTAGAGTGCCATCCGATTGAGTAGAGCTGCCCGGGCTGCTGGATCTCACAGAAGCCGAAGCATAGAGGCAACTTATGGTAGGCCATGCCTGAAGAAACGAGGTTGCCTTTTCGAGAACTTGCAAACAAGGCGTGAGCTTGGCTTCCTAAACATATTTGTTTCTGCTACACTATATCTACCATAAGACCATGCAAGCCTTTCGCATTATATCAACACGGACAACCTTGGACGCATTGCATACACAAGTAAAGATAGTTGATCCAAAAGAACGAAAATTCAAACCAAATTCAGTCCAAATATCGCTCGCTATATAGTAGCCCACAAACACATGGAAGCAGTCTTCATTACGGCCACAGTGGCCACAGCTTGAGTTAATATCTATTCCTTGTCTAAAGATCCACTCTTTGGTAGGAAGAATATCCCTTAAAAGTCACCATATGAAAGCTTTAACTTTTAGAGGGATTGTTAAGCTCCACAAAAATTTCCATATATCTTCCCCCTTGTCATAAGGACCTTTCTTGAGTATAAGGGCTTGGTAATAACCAAATTTGACAATATAAGTACCCCGCTTATCAAAATGTCACAACCATTTATCTGGTCTGCTCCTCAAACCTAGAGGGATTATCAAAATATAATGCACATCTTCCTCATAGCACACCTCTTGAAGCTTCTCCACATCCTAGCATCTGGCTTCCCATTTAAGAAAAGCATGGACCATCAGATCATGATCCCTAGCCCTTGTTCTTGCAAGCAAACGAAAATTCAAGTCCCTAGGTATTCAAGGATCCAACCAGAAGTTTGTTGATTCCCCATTTCCTATCCGAATTCTTGCACTTACTTGAAGTAATTCCTTGGCTTGCAAAATACCTCTTCATATGAAACTTATGTTAGAACCCAAGCCAGCATTTATGTAGTTCCCTCTAGGAAAATGTTTAGCTTTGAGCATGCGAAAAAAGAGAGTGATGATTCTGTAAGCAGTAGCCAACCTTGCTTTGCAAGAATTGCTAAATTAAAGCACCTTAAATCCCTAAAGCCCATACCACCATTGGCTAGCTATGCAGTTAAATCTCTTTCCTTTTAATTTTATTAAAAACTCAATCGGTTTGATCAATTCAACCGTAAATTTTTTATTCGATCTATTTTTATAACTTCTTTTATTAAAAATTAATTAGTTTATTAATTAGTTAGATAATTTTTATAAATTGTGAGTTCTTATAAATTAAAATATATCAATTAATTTTTATTTAGTTATATTTTTAATTAAACTTTAAATTTTTATATGAGTATGGACAATATCTTTTAATTATTTTTCAAATTCTTTAATTTTATTTAATATTTATCTATAAAAAATAGTTTAATATCAATTAAACCTTATAAATCTTAAATCTTTCGTTTTCTCGGTTGAATCTCACCGCATCGTTCCCAAGTTGGAAAAAAAATCAGGGTCGTTGTTCATCAGATCAAACATAGATCAAACGTGGGTCAAATTTTAAATTAGGAAGTTGCATGTTGAGTTGTAAACTAATCTACAAGGAACTTCGAAACGATTAACGTGAAAGGGAAAGGAAAAGAACTACTTTGATTAAACCATAAAGAAGAAGACAAGCCATTGATCAAACTTGAAAAACAGGAAACCTGTTAGAAGGCTCCTGTTTTCTTGTACGCTTCCCAATCTTAACTATTAAACGTTATGCAGGTTAACCGGACCAGTACCTAACTACCATGAAATAGAAATAACGTAGGGCCGCCATAGTTGGATACAAGCAAGAACCCTGTGAAAGTGACCTTACCCTGTCCAGTCACGAGGAAAGAATGAAGTCTGAAGTCTCCTCCTGGATTAAGATTTTTAAAAAAGTCAAAACCACTACACCAGCAGATTCAGACATGAAGAAGGGGTTAACGCATGAGATTTTTGGTTGCTAATTACTTGGAACTTTCATGTCTTCTTCCGAAAACAATGTGCCATCTCACGTAAAAAAGGTGGATGTCAAGAGATCGATGACACTATTTAATATAGTATTAGCAAAAAGTTGGTAAGCGATTTAAGAAGTTTTTAAATTGATTTTATATTAAAACTTATTGATAAAGGCGTAAAAGAAATTTAAAGGGAGATTATGACATTTCATGTGAAAAATGAGTATACTAATTAACTCATAATTAATTATTTTTGGATTTAATATTCTATCAAACCTAAATCATAATTTATTGTTACTACATTATTTATTATTACATCTTCTATGGATCTATTGGAATCCAACTTGAACTCCAATCTACCGGACCGAAAGTTAAACTATTAAGATAAGAGAGCTAATGTTTAAAGGTTTAATCGGACTGTCATAAAATTGGTTAAAGATTAAATAAAATTAAAAAATTTAAAATACGATTAAAATTTTTACTTATATATTGAAAATTTTGAATTTTAATTAAAAAAGTTGTTAAATTAATATTAATTGGTTTATTTTGATTTATAAGAATTTATTAATTTACAAAAATTGACCAATTAATAATAAGGATTATTATGCTAAATCGAACCGGAAAGTAAAAATTGAAAAGTTCGAGATTTTTCCGATTGAACCAATTAGGTTTTCAAATTACTGCTTTTGACTAAAATATTCCATGAATAAAAATAAACAAGTCAAATTTTTAACCCAATTTTGACGATTCTCAGCATTAACTACCAAGAAGAAGCACAAACCAAAAAATATATCACCTTCTTCCCCAAGTCCGACTTGGCTTAGCTATTTAAACTTCCATTGTTGCAGCTAAACTACTTGCACATTCCTTAGTAAGTTCTTCATCCTTCTCGTTCTCTAACCATGTCAGAGTTTTCCCATTTTTGTTCTGTCCTCTACCTCATCGTTAGCATCTTCTTCAGGCTCATACTCCTCGAGCTAATGCTTCTGGTCCGGTCCTTACTCATCAGAAACAGTACTTCAAGCGCCGATAAGCACACGATCAACACAACCCTTTACCTGAAGCTGATAGAGAAGGAAAACCCGACAGTTCGTTACACGGAGAAGGTCTGCGAGGGGTTGACGGAATGTGCAGTGTGTTTGAGTTTGTTTTGCGAAGGAGAAAGCGTGAGGAAACTGAGATGCGACCACGCGTACCACAAGGACTGCATGGACAAATGGTTGCAGCAGCCGTGTGCGGCGGCGACGACTTGTCCGCTTTGTCGGAAAAAGATCTTGCCGGATGAGATTGTTGACAGTTATCGTCGGCTGAGAAAGAAAGTAGAGTGCGATGGGATTCACGAGCATACCATTCTCTTGTTATCTGCATTACGCGGTGATAGCTTACTTAGGTTTTTTTAACTTCTACCAATTACTTAATTTTGATTATTATATTCTTTATTGTATATTGTATATCTCTTGAATTAATTAATTAATTAATTAATTATTGTGCTTGTTGACTTTATCTTCTTTTTCTAACAACATTATAGTGTTATATGGATTAGTGATGTTATTGTGCAAGAGATACTCCGATCAAATATTTTAAGTATTGCGGTTATGATTTAAATTATAATTTAAAAACCAGACCGAATCAACCAATTCAACCAAAATAAATACAGACGGATTTTATTTTAGCCTGTAGCTTTGAGTCGGGTCAAAATTGACATCCCAAACCTTATATATTTCTCCCTCATTGAACCCTGCTGTACTTTAGTTTTTGAGTTTTGATGCATTTGGGAAAGTTGAGAATTAATACTATATTTTATAAATCATTTGAGTTTTTCATAAATTTTTTTCATTTCTCACACATTCTAATTAATATATTTTATGTTTTATATTCTTTATTATCTTTTTAATTTTAAAATTTATTATTAAAATAAATTATTATTTTTATTCTTAAAAATACTAAATTTATTTAACCTCAATTGGTGGCTTTAATATAGCGAATGGTTAATTTATAATGTAAAAACCAATCTTATTTTGTTAAAGATAATTTAATAATGTATTAAAATAACATTTAAACTATAAAAAGTAGGTCTAAAAAATCGAAAAATAATAAAATAAAGTTGGAATATATTGATCTTTTTTAAACATAATTCAACTTTTACGAGTCTTTAAATAAATGACAATATAGAATATAATAATAATAATTATTATTATTATTACTTAAAAATTTATGTTAGATTTAATCTTAGTTTAAATTATTAGATTTATTATTATTTTATTATATATTAATATGCATTACTTATTCTTATAATTTTTACTTCTTATTTATTACATACTAGTTTTATAGTAGTTTAATATCGATTAAACTGTTAAATTAAAAAAATTCAAACTTAACATAACAAATGATTTATTTATTTAAATTCAATCCAATTTATTATAAGAATCCAAGTATAACTTATGTTCAAAATAAGTGTCTAGAGTTTAATGAAATAGGAATTACAATGGGTCAGGTCAGGCCTGAGACCGATTTGGTCCTGTCGAAAAACTTTTTTAAATTAAACATACAAGCGAAGAACGTCGTTTTCAACAAAATGACGTTTTTTTGCTTATAAGGGTCGGGTTTCAAACCAGATTGAGCTTTAGAAAACCCCATTCCAAGACACTGATTGACTTCGACCTGGCGTGGGTCGGGTTTGAGTCGGTAGACATTTATAGTTAGATTATTTTGAATAAAAATGTTGTGAATAAGAATTCCCTTAGGAAGAGAGAGATAATAAAAGTATTTAATTATTTGGTAATCATACAAAAATTTATTTTAAAATTAATAAAAAAAGAAGTATAAAAAGTTTTTAATAGATATTTTGTATGCGAAACTATATATTAATTAAAATAGGGACAGACAACCGTTGATTAAGAATTATTATAAAAATAAGTATTTTAAATAAATATAATATGCGTAATTTCATCGTGATATAATTTATTACAATAACCAAAATTTTATCTTATTTATAAATAAATTATTCATTTAAAATTTTGTAATTAAAAATACTCATTCAATGCGATAATAAATTAAACAAGTCCTGAATACGACCTTTAACATTAATTTTGCCATAATGCTATTTTTGATTAGAAGTTTATTAATGAAATGAAATATAATATAATATTATTCTATCATTTGAGACGAGAGTTTATAATAAAATAGAATGAGATGAGAGTTTCATATTGCATCTCATTTCATTCTAAACAGTAAAAATGAAAAACTTTCAATTTAAGAGGATTAGAATGAAATATAAAATAATAAACAACTTTACACTATATTACATTACAACTTTTCACTATATTACATTATGATTTATGAATCTTTCCATTATTCTGAAACAAGAATTTTCTAATATTACATTAATTTACATTCTATTCCATTATAAACTTTATGTCTAAGCTTCACATATCTATCGATGGCAATTGGATCCGGTCTTGCCCATTGTTATCTTCGTACATATCTTGCAATCTCGTATTATTTATGATTATAATTTTATAAAATATATAATTTAATTAAATTGTAAGGAAAGAAATTTGAAAATTTGCTATTTTTATTACTATCAAATCCAACTAACGATACGATGTACAAAAAGGATAAAAGCCTTTTTTTTTAATGGAGGAACTCGTAGTTATGATCCTTTGGATGCACACCGAATAAATCTTAAGATTTATACAATAGGCTATAAATCACATTAACCGGAGGTAATGCCATAAATGTGGAGCCCTAATACCCCCTGGGAGGATACAGGGGCGCCACGCAGACAACATAATATACATGCATACAGAATCAAGACAAAACCAAAACATACGAAACATATCATAATTTCAAAAACCAACCTGAATTAAGGTTATTACAAACCTTTCCATAAATCCAAAGTCATATACATCAAAGACAAGCCAAAAACAAACTCCAAAAAAATACAATTTTAACAAAACAAGACTCAAACTTTGTTGGCCATTGCGGTTGACTCGTCCCAGTCCTTATGTCCTTCTTTCTGAACCTACACGAGGCAAATCCACCGTACTAAGCATATAGCTTAGTGAGTAATAACTAGTCTAGCATAAATTGACAATTAATGATACACAATTATAATATATCAGAAGCATGAATTAACAGTTTATCGGAACGAACAATTCAAACATGTAATATTGGATCTCAAACAGATTGTACAGAAATAAAACTGAGTCTCAAAAGAGGGTGTAACCCTTCATAATCAAAACACATTTTCTTGTTTATATCAAAGTCAAATAGAAATCAGAATACAAAACATATGACTATTAAATTCATTTACAGTAGCGGGTAAAGGGATTTATACAAAAAAGACCGAAGTCCCAACACTAAAGTGTCCAGAAGAGACAGAAGTCCCGACACTGAAGTGTCCAGAAGAGATGAAGTCCCGACATTGAAGTATCATTAACAGAAGACACCGGAGTGCCATTAACAGAAGACACCGAAGTGCCATTAACAGAAGACACTGGAGTGCCATTAACAGAAACAGCTGCAGACCCTTCTAGACATGCCTATTTACCCATAACTAGGACTTAACATAATCAAAATAGAAATTTCTGAAATTCAATTCCCATATTTACAGCTTTGCAAATCATTCAATGATTCAATCAATAGCAAACAAAATAGTCAAAGCAAAACTATTAAAAGTTGCTTACTGAATTACTAACACAATTTACCAACTAAATTACTTACAAAAGTTACCGTCTAAAATTACTTACAAAATCTCCCTTATGCTTATTACCTCGAAGTCCCGGCAATATCTGGAATCGATCGCTCTAAGGGTTCCTCTAAAACATTCAATACAAACATATATTACTATTGTGCATAATTATGAATTCAATTATACACACTCATGTATACTGAATATGTATGATGCATGTTTATGATAAAAATCTAGATTTTTTATCCTTAATCTTATCACATTATCATTCATGTGAAACCAAACTCAAATCCTCAATCTAGATTTATTTTACACTCAACTTTCGAGTCCACCTTGCTCAATTATTCTCATCAAGTAGTTGAGGTAATTAGGAAATACTTCCTTCTAGAAAGTGGTCCCTCTTTGTCTTAGGTTTCCATTGATACCAAGTTCGTCCAATTTGGTTTAGTATACTAAAAGTTATACTCAAAAGATTTCAAGATATTCTTGAGCTTCATCAAAATTCCTATCTCAACTTCCAATCAAATTATGAAATTCTTAAAGGTAGATTTAGATTTTAATCTCTTCATACAATTTGTAGCTTTATGTTTCTAGTTTACTTTAAATTAAAAATCACTTCATTCGGATAACTACAGAGAAGGTTATGCCTAAAATACTAAAGTATATGTAAGCTGTTAGGAAACTTTGTCGAGGCGAGCCAAAAGTTCGCCGCGACCAATTTTCTAGATAGCAGAATTCTAAGACATTTCTCAAAAGTTTGTCATGGCAAGCCAAAAGTTCGCCGCGGCAAACTTCACTGGTCATCATCTTCCTCTCTCTACTGTAACTTTTCCATAACTCAATCTCACTTTAATATAACTCCAATACTTGCAAACAATTCCTCTAACTCATTTTCTTAACTCATCAGTACACACATACAATTAATAAATCCAAACTTCACACTTAGCATCAAAATCTGATTAACACATGCAACTTTAAATTTCCAGCATTTTTTTCCACATTCACAGTTTCAAATCCTCACCTAAGTTATTTAGGACATGTATTCACCGAGACCACACTACATAAACTTCTCATGCATGTATATATTTCCAGCATAAAATGTCATCCAACTCACGCTTGAATTCATTTTCAACATTAACATATCATCCAAAACATTCACAAAACTCAAAGAGTTAGAATACCACTTACTTGATTTTTCTTCAAATTCTTCAACAATGAGAGTGATGATGAACAGGGTGCGGTGATGGTTGAAAAAGCAAGACTAACGAGAGAAAAACAACTAATAGTTGGACCAACTTATTTGTGTTGCAAAGGACATTACTGCTATAAGAATCCAAACTAGTGTTTCGGTGATGAGGAAAACAATACCCAACAAAACCGAAGAACAAACAATGAGCTTCATCTTTTTCTACTTGATTACGTGTTTTATTAACACATTGACACATGGCCCCATTGCATGACTCCCATTTGCCTTTCATGCAAGCTACCACATGTCTTCAACATCTCAGGCCATTTGTCACACATAAAGAAGTGTTACATGTCCAATTACCATTTGCCTATTTTTCCTAAGGTTTCAAAATTTTCAGAAAAATTCCTTAAATTTTCAAAAATTCTGAAATAATACAAATAGTCTCCAAATAAATTTTTCACAATGTATTCGCATATTATAAATCCATTTTGCCCGAAATATGTAAACAAATGCATGCACAATAATTTATATGTGTTGACAATTAGTGCACTGAAATTCCTCAATTTTCCTAACCCCTAACTTGGGGCGTTACAATAAATACTTCTATAACGAGTACATTAGGCTAACATAAATGACAGTGAAGTCAAAAGATTTATGGTCCCAATCGATACTGGTACACAAATTGGTGATGAGCGATTAAAATTTGGACCGCAATATCTTATTTCCAGAGAAACCAGATACCCTTAGAATATCCTTTAGCTTCCACCCTGAAAAAGTTGCTAAATCCTAAACTTCTAATTACCTTTAACCCGCGCATCCCACTTATACGAGGCTCCACTAATACAAGCATCAGCTTATGGAAACGGATATAATTTTTAATAATAGGCTTGAAGGTTCGTCCCCAGCCCATGACAATTCCATATTAATATTTTCATAAAAACGGGGAGGCAAAAGGTAGCTACCCTGCCTGAGGGATGGCTGTAGGAACAGTCTCCTCTCGACTGTGGCTTGGCAAGAAGACTGGAGGTGCCTCTGCTATTTGCGTGTCTAACTCGAGGGTGGTTGCCTGCACTTCATTTGAGGCTGGAGTGGGGTCGGGTGGTCTCGGTGGGTGGACCATTTGAAGTTGCCTGGTTGAGGATGAGGCTTTATGACTACAGTCACTAGTAGTTTCGGCCTCTATGTCCTTACATCCTGAGGTCTCCTGGATTGACATCGAGATTGAAGGACCTTGGGTTATCACCTCGGCATATGAAGAAATTTTTAGGGCCACGTGTGAGGTGATTGGGCTGGGGTCTGCTGTGTAGTGGGCTGGGTGGGCAAGCTGGTGGACTTGGGCATGGGCCTGGAATGTGCAAGTTGTGGGCTTGGCCTGGGATGGTTGAGCCCGTCCACCATGCGATGTCGCGTTGCTGGGCGGATGAAACACGCCCTTCTTCCCCAAATACGACGATCGCTTGAGCCTTGTTTCTTTAGTTGCTGTTGTGGTTAGGGATTTGTCCCTAGTTCGATTGAAATCGAAAGTGTGGGGTGTCTCTGTGGATAGCGTAGCCACCGAGGTGGGAGGAGTGACCGTTGCGACTTGCAATAGTTCTAAATCTTCAGAGCTGAGAAACGAGAACCGTGGAGAGAGACGTTGGGGGCGATTGATGTCCGATCGTTACGGCAAGCCGGTGGGAAAGTGGACTGAGGACTAGGGCGTCTTTGCACCTGCATCCATGATCCGAACACTGGTGGATGTGAGTCTTCTGTGGATGGGTCGCCGCAACTCGCAGGTTATGGCGTCAGCGGTCGGGCTATGGTGGTGGTCGTCACTTCGGGTTGGGTGGATGGGCATTAAGGGCACGTCGAAGAACTATGCCCTACCAATCCACAGCAGAGGCAGATGGAGGGCAGACCCTCGTAGGCGACTTTGATGGGTTCTCCATCTAATTCAACCATGGAACGTAGCGGTAAGCTAAGGTCAATGTCGACTGCAACTCGGGCAAACTTCCCTCTGTATGCGTTTCGGTTGTTGTTGTCAATCTTCACGGTTCTTCCCACTAAATTGCCTAGGACTGTGAGGATGGACGGGTGATATCGGGCTACTGAGAGTTCAGGGAAACGGATCCACGCAACATCATGGGTGATTTTGCCGGAGGTCGGACAGAACTCCCGGTACCAGGGTTGAACCGACAGCGCCTAACCCGCGATGATCCAATGGACCTTGTGTTAGAGTCCGAAGGTAATCGTCCTCTTCTATAAACTTGATGAGATGAAAAACGTTTTCTAAATCAACTAGTTTCATGGGTCCTTTGGTCTAGAGGGGCAGGAGGAAGGGGTTCTTCTTCCCACTCCCGTATGCGGACCTACGGACCTTCTTGGCAGTATGGCCAGCGTGGCTAGTAGGTTGGTAAGCATCTTCAATGGTAAATAACAAGTCGACCGACTCAGGTTTTCCTTCAAATATAAAACCTTTTAATCCCGTGACCCTCACTCTACTACCTACTCAGCTATCCCCAGGAGGCATAAAAAGATATTTGTTAGATCTTAGCCGCCACGTTCAAAAGCACCTTTTGTGGGACAAAGGTTCAAGTGGACAGGCCCACGGGTGACGGGTTACATCAACTTTGCATGAGTAAATGTAGTTTTTTTGTTATTTATTACATCAATTTAGGATTGGAGCAGAGGTTGAATTTAATTAAATAATTTATTTAAAATATGTAATTTATAAATTATTATATATATTTAATAAAACATAAAAAGCAAATTAACCAATTAATTTAATTAAATATAATAATAAATCAGATTAAATTCGATTTAGATTAGACCTCAAGAATAAATATTTTAATTAATTAGTTCTTTAATAAACAATTCAGTCGATGAATTTATGAATTGTCGGATAATTGATAACTCTGTCGGAAAGTTCGATATCAATGACCTCGCCGGGAATGACATGTCACTTTCAACTATTAAGCCTGACGGTGGATCAGAACAGAAGATTAACAAACTAATTAATCAGTTCCAAACATTAGATTACGAAACCACAAATCTGCTTCCATGGAATGTACTAATGAACCTGAAATTCGTAATATATATAGATATGCATTAAGGATAATCGAAGTCTCTTTACATATGTATCAGATCGTATCAAGAAGACAGACACAAAAAGTGATGAATAAAGTCACTTCACTCGACCTTAAAAACTCAAGAACTAGGCAGAGAAGACGCCATTAGAAGCAGCAATAGATACTTGGGACTTGGGTTCCAAAACCAACTTGGAAAACTCCAAACTTTTGCGAAGAAGAAGACTGCCATTGTTGCTGTTAATCTTGTTTCTGACCTTCTGAGCTACGAGAGAAGCACAAGTAGAAACCCAGCTAGCATCATCATCGGCAGCCTTTGGTGAGTTCTTCTTCACTCGCCTTTCGTACTCTTCTGCAACCAATATAGCAATATCAGCCATGGAGGATGCTGTGTATTAAAGGATGCTGTGTATTAAAGCTTTTGTTTGTGTGATGATCTAAGACGAGTACCACACCTGACGAGGCAAACTATTTATAGGTGAAGATCATAGAAATGGATAAGGTTGACAGTTGGGTGCTTAGGTTCTGAGTCTTGTGACCATTATTGCTGTTGGCAGTTTCTTGTGTTCTCTTTATGCCGCGGTATTGCGGGTTTGTCGGTTTTTGGACAAGACATATGGTGCTTCGCCACGACTACACGGTCCCTGCCGTTGGAATCCTAGAAGACATTATTATAATATTAAGAGATAGACATTAATTACAATTTAAATTTTTTTTAAGAGTTATAAATTAATTCCAATTTAAGAATTTTAATTTTTAAAATAAATTTTAATTTAGAAAATATCTCTTTTAAAATTTAATTAAAAGTTATCAATTACATATACACGACAAGAATGTGATTATGATGGTTGGCGTGAAAACTTCCAAAAGAAAGCCGGAAAACCTGAGTTGGTATCTCTGGACTTTAACCCATTTGCGATGTGAAATTTGGTGTTGTTTTTGTAAGACTTTAAGGAGAAAAGATATGTGCTTTTAGCATCTTTGAGTGATGCTCAAGAAACTTAGTTCAATGTAAGTAAAGCATCCCAAGTACTGACCAAGACTCGAATCTTAAATCTAAATATGGGGTCGTGTCATGTGTGGCTTTTAGCATTAAAGTACAGCGTCTACCACCGAAAACAGGTCAGAAAAGGTCGGCATGATGGTTACAAGCTTTATGCCATGTGCATGTGGCACTTTGCAGGAATTGACAGGCTTAAAAGGTTCATGTGATGTATGTACGGATTCCTACGAAGAACATATCAGGGAGCAGACAAATTACCCACCCTGTCGCTCTAAACATAGTGAGGAGGACTTGGTATCTGTCTAAATATGTCTAAGAACCTACCTCACACCACCGTCTTGATAGAAAATGGCGTGTCCATGTAGTGCTCATCTGCAACAATGGTAAGGAGTACAGAAGCTAAAGCAACAAATTGTCTCTCTCAACTATGCTGAGGATTTTACCGCAGCCGGCAATTCCGACCACATGAGGGCAGGCTATCGTCACTTGTTCAACTATGGAATCACCTGCTAACCTGTACTTCCAACATTTCACATCTATTTCCAGAGTTACACAAAACAGCTGGAATGTGGAAATTCCACACTGTCGTTAAGGTATCTGTTGATCACTAGAAGTATAGTTCGAGTGATTTCTGGGGCATTCTTTACTTGATCATGATATTGAAGAAAAGACTTCTCTTTAAATTCATCATCTTGCAAGCAATATGATTTTTATTCAAGGCATAAACAGAACAGATGAAAGGAAATTACTTCACTCAAATCAATTGAAACAGAAAAACATTTATTGAAATGGATAAACAAGAAAGTGACATGCACAAAGTTAGCATCTAGTACATCACATGTTCTGTTCGTTCTTGTTACAACGTGAAATTAATTATACAAACTTCTTCTTTTGTTAGCTGTTTCAGGATATCGCAAGAAACTTAAATCATGACAGTACTTGGTTTTGATAGATGATCATTCACATCGGAGGGGCCTTGGATATTTCCTCAAATTGCATAGATATTATAATAGAAGTAAAAGTCAAAAGCTCGCATCATAGACTGACCTACTAAATTAGAGATAGCCAGTCAATTCCTATATAGCATGTTATTCGTGTGACCCACGATGTCACCCCTTCCACTCATAGAAGGCCTAGATTTTTTAGCTGCTGAATATGTTCAGGTGGGAGAGGAGGGGGAGACCAATCAGATCCATTCGTTTCATTGTCAACATCCTCGACTACATATTCCTGACAGAGAATATCAGAACTATTTCAGAACAAAAAGTCAAGGTACACAACTCCTCTAACAAAAGCAAAATGTCAAATGGATCACCTATCATGTTTGTTACATATCAAAAATTCCTATTATGCTCTAAAGGCCACATTGAACAGACAACTCCCAGAATTGGACCATCCCCTCTCCAACATAACAATGACTACTACCCAAAATGTCAAAATTGTAGTACAGAAACACCTTGGATACAAAGATCACAAAAACGACTAATGACACCCAAAACATTTAATGTGCTAGGCCAGGTTCAAAGGCATCTGGCATGTCTCTGGTGTAAAGCTAAAATAGGCACATATATGACCATGGACAGGATAATCATTCCTAAAGAACTTAACTATTGGAGTGATTCCTGTGCAAATTAGGCTTAAACATAGATTCAACATAGGACTACATTTAGCATTCTGAAATAATCAGATAACAGGTTATGCCACTGACCTTGGTTAGCATCCTCTTGGCAAGTATGTGATAATGTCGCTGCCAAATTCGTTGTCCAACCATTGTAGCCACCAAAACGCTGTAAAATATGCCAATTACAGTAAATAGTCCCAGCACAACCAATGCCAATATAAACAATAAAGGTAGGCCTGCTTCACCAGCACCTCCCAAGCAACCACATTCACCAGCTGCACTTGCACAACTTTCAAAGCAAGTGGTACAATCAGTCCACATACAGAGTGTGCCAGGCAAATGGCAGTCTGCACACATTCTGCACAAAGGAACAAGCGTCTGTAACATATTATAACACCAAGCTTTATTTAATCCAGCACCAAAGCATATATAAGCTATCATAACACCAAGCGTATGGTTAATGGACTTTACTTCAGAAACATGGAGTTAGAAATTTGGGTATGGCAATAAACCAAGTTATGAAAACTAACTCTTAATTTGAGTTTGCAACTCAGCCCTTTTATAAAACACTTTGAAAGATGAAAAAAAAACCTAGTTATACAAATAAAGAAAAACCAGAAACCGCCACTTGTATGTTGCTATCATATAGAAGTAAGTACCTAAATTGAACAATTACTCCATCTAGTGAGTTACAACATCCCCAGGAATTGCAATTATGTTCTTCACACAATTGATTATAGCGTAGAAGCTTAAGATCTGCTAATAACTAGTAAGAAATATTCTATATCGAGAAGCTTTCCTCATCTTAATGTGAGATCACAGCATGGCTGACATTGTTGTTGATTTTTTAATCTCAACCCAACCAAGAGGGTGCAAACAAGAATATGATAGCAAAGACATGCATAAATGTATCAAAGTAGGCAAATGTGTGGAAGGACCATAAAACATGAAGCCCTCAATTTATAGATTCAATCTCAACCCAAAAGACCAAGAAAGATCTACCTAAGCCCTTGTAGCCACAATGATTATGATATACCAGCATATCCTACATATAGCATGAATAGACAGCAGATCATACCCAGGATGACAACAACAAAGACATAATTCTCGACAAGGCTGAGCCAAATCATTCCGCACTCTTCGATCATAACAAGTAATGAAGCATCCAGATAGGCCCAACAATGCAAAGAACAATAGAGCTCCTGCACAAAACATCCATCCAAAAGTTCCATCTAAAGTTAAGAAACAGTACATGAAATAAAATTTCCAAATCAAATGCCTTCTGTATCCATTTAGATCAATTCGAAAAGGCAACAACCAAATGCAACTTTGTATGATTGATTCATTTCAAATATGCAGAAATACACATGGAATGCTCAATTATGTGTTAGCAAAAAAAGAAGTCCAATTAACCATTTACGTACAGAAGCATAACAATTTTTGCAATCACACAAAGTAAACAACTAGGAACAGTCAGCCCTTGCAGTCAGTTCAAAGTGAGAAACTAATGCTTAACCCTCATATTATCTAAAGACAAGAGATGCTCAAACATACTGTCGCAAAGAGGAAACTTTGTGACACAATGCATAACCTTACAACAAAATTCCAATCAATATGTCATCAAGTCAGTCTGATAAAGCATCAAAATGGCCAATCAGTACAATTTAGAAAAGAAGGGGGAAATCTCATTTATGGCTAGAAACAAACAATACTGCAATCAATATGCATAGAAGAGGATAGTGTTGTCTGCCAGAGTAATGCAGAAGCTATCATGAACTTCATGTCAGGTCTTGAGATTTTACCACATATGTAGTAGAAGCTAAGTTCACTGTCAAATCCCCAAGCAAGACGAAGCCAGGAGTTTTGATACCTATCAATTAGACACACTAAATATGCCAGTGATGAGATTACCTGCAGATGGTGAGTAATAACAGTGAGAATTCTTGTAATTAAAAATAGAAATATCAAGGAAACTACGAAGGGAATTAATTACATACAAGCTGAACAGCCAGAAATATAAAGACAATGTCCCTTGTCACAAAGAATCGGAATTTTAGAGTCCGCCATTTTCTGTCAGCAGCAACATGAACTCTCAAATGGTAAGGGGCCTTGCAGGTTGTGCAATGAGCAAATGCAAATCCTTCCTACAGAAACCAAAACGAAATCAACACCAAAATCAGGCTCTCCTGAAGAAACCCATGTTAACTTGACTCACACTTTCTACAACAATCCTGTCACATGCTTCTAATTCAATTAATAAATCAGAGTCAATACAATGGAAATGGAATCATACCCTTACAGCCCGCCAATGGTCCAAGCATTCCCGATGAACATATTTTGATGTCCCTTTGCATTTACATGGTGCAATAAAATCCCTCCCTAAAATAACCAATAATAGATCAAAGGCAAATATTGATAGCCCGACTCAATGCACCCAAACTCTAATGCTGCTCACAAGGTATCTAAGAAACCAAAATATAAATCAATAAGATATCAGATATCATTAACAATGAAGAGCATCAAGTAGAGGCCACACGCTAACCAAAAAAAAAAAGACCTGAATCCATTTAAAATACAAGACATTGCTAAACACTTAACTCTCAACTTAGATCAATTCCGTTCACTTTCATAGCAGACAAAGTAAAAGGACTAGGCTAAACAAATCATAAGTGAACCAAAAATCTATCTTTTGAGTCAAATTCACTACAAAATTCTGCTTTTCCAACAGAAAATAAAGAAACAAACGAACCATCCACTATCACACATGCATAAAAAATGCAAAAATTTAAAATCTTTTTCACGCAATACCCCGATAATTTTGTTCAACAACCAAGGACTACTTCAAAAAAAAAAAGGCAACAAATTGCCTTTAGAAACAAGAGTGAGAATTCTTCAAAATTGGGGAAATTAGAGGGTTTAGGTCAAAAAACTACCGTCAGTTTCGAGGCATATACGGCACTGAATCTGTTCGCCGGGGCCGGCCTCGAGGTCGATCTCGCCAGGCTCGATGATTGGGGTCACCGGCACAAGAGGCGAAGGGTCTGCGTTATCGGCCATCAGAACAAGATTTGGGAGAAACGGATTTGCGAGCCGATGATTACGATCATTAAATTTGTGAAACCTTTGTTTAATCAAAAACAAAGTCTCAGTTAATTTTAAGACTTTCTTCTCTCTTCTCAGTCTCTTGTATGGTCTGTAAAGGGTCCACTTGCTTCGGTTAGGTTTCGGTTTTATAGTTTTTTTTCCCTTCTTTTTTAAATTCAAAATACTTAATATATAAATAATTAATCAATTTTCATAAGATTTTCTTTTACAAAAATCTTTTTATTATATAAGATTTGGTGAATATTAGTTTTTATTAAATACAAGTCTCGAATTTGACGATCTTAAGATCACAAAGAAACAACTTTATTAGTTACTCTGGGCTTATTTTCATTATTTTTTATAATTATTTTTTATTAAATATTCTCATTTGAAATCTAAACTACCTTTAAAAAAACTTATTTTTAAGTTTTTTTATAAAGAAAAATATTTACATTAACCTTTTAATTTTTATTATAAATTAATATTTAATTAGCAAGTTCATAACTAAAAATGAAATAAGAAAATGAGTGAAATGATTTATAAGGTCTAACAAGGAATTTGTGAAATTAAAATTTTAGCTAAGATTCTTAAACATCACCGAAGTACTCTAAATCATCAAAAGGAAATTAAGATAACAACATCCTCCTACACAGTTCTCGTACTAGCAGCCTTAAGAAGCATCAGATCAGACCACATCATGTTAGATAACGAAGTCACATAAGCCATTGTTGTCCAATCTTTTACTTCTTCCTCTTCTTTGGAGGCTGAAGAGCTTCCTCGTCTTCGTCCTCTTCCTCGTCTTCATTCTCAATTTCCTCGACTTCGTCTTCTTCATCCTCTTCACCACCGTCGTCGTCGTCGTCGTCATCTTCATCGTCTTCATCCTCATCGTCATCGTCTTCACCATCTTCTTCTTCTTCCTCCTCCTCCCCATTCTCTTCTGCCCCACCAGCTCCACCCTTTTTAGAGTTGCTTTTGTTGTTGTCTTTGTTGTTGTTTGGATTCTTTTCCTGGTCAGCTCCATCTTCAGATGACAAATCTTCTTCACCTTCTCCAAAGTCACCGCCTTCGCCGTCATCATCACCATCGTCGTCATCATCTCCTCCTTCTGCTTCAACTGGATGATCATGGCTCTGCACTTCATCTCCCTTTGTTCTAGGTACGTGCCGGAGAAGAAATGCAGTTATCGATTCCTGAAACCATGTCACACAAATGGGTTTCCACAGTAGTTCACAAAAATTACAGTTGGAGCTCTATAGCAGTATCTAATTAGCTAATCCAAGTTCATATTCACAAGTTAACAAACAAAGTGGCAAAAGTAAGAAGATATTATCAAACAATTGCTTATTGGAATCAAAGACTCCGGAGCTTTTAGAATCGCCAGCAGGTGGAATAAAGGCTTACTGCAAAATGGAATATGTGACTACAAAGGTCTATCACCTCAAACTTTAGCTATACATATATTCTTTTCCTTTTACAGAAACAAAGAACAATCTAACTTAGTTTACAAAAACTTATTTGGATTATTAAAAATTATTGTGTAAATTCGAAAGTTTAATTAGAATTATTACATATACCTGATAATTTACCTAATTTCATAATAAAAATTAAAAAAGAATCCTGTACCAGTATAGCACGTGTGGGATGACAAGTGGTGCGTTTTAAAAGATAAGAAGCATCTTTTGGGACAGAATATTCCTAAACTACTAGTTCCAGTTTCCAACTAACCTCCTATCGGAACGCGACACGTAGACTAAAGACAGTATCTACCGGCCCACGCGTGCGAACAAACTAACCTAAATCCCGGTAACTCAGAAGACACCCTTCTCCGCCTGAAAAACTTATCGTATCCTACTTTCTATTCAACTACCGCGTACGTTAGCCTACTTTCTACTTTATTTAACATCGGCGTACGTTAAGTAAAAAAAGCCAACAACTGAAAATATAAATCAGAAATATGTAATAATATTTATTTGGAAAAAGCAAGGAAAAAGGAAACTCACCTGAGCTAAAAGCTGAGTAGCTTTGACCAAGGTGGAGACGAGCAGAGTTGCAAGTACCTCCCCCGCGCACGTTAGCGCGGCGTTACTTTGCGTAACTATCGTGGTACAGTGGATGGTCTCCTCCATTTGCGTGCGCTAAAAAGAGGAAACTATGGAAAAGGAAAAACCTGCATGAGACAACGTTCTGACTGTTAGATCAGTCCCAATAAAGAACATATCAACCGTCAGATCCGAAAACAGGAAAAACACAAGAAAAAAAGGGAAAATATCGAGTTAATCGAACCTAATTTTTCAAAAATGATTTATTAAGCAAATAAAAAGGTAGAAAGTGAGAATAATAAAGTAGAGATATTATTATTAAGAGAATAAGACAAGATACCCCTTTCAGTGACGAGAAAACTCGCCGGTGACCAGTTTTAGAAGTGAACTTCAGAGGCTATACACTTGAAAATCGGTAGATTCTCACTATTACACTAAGTTTAGAGCTACGAATTCAAAGAGGAATGAATTAATTTTCCTAAAAAACTTTAAACGTCGAAGTTCTGCGAAGTAACGTCATGTTTCAAGCGATACCCGCTGAAACTCGGTCAAAGCCCAGAAACTACAAGAGAAAGAGCTAAATATCACAGAAATCAGTCGTTAAGCTCCCGAATCATTCTTTACACAAACAACGGAGCCAGATTGAAGCAAGAGAAGAGCTAAAAACTGAGGAATCGAGACCAGGAAGAGAGAACAGAGAGCGAAATCGTACCGTGTGTGAAGATCCGAGCACGGAGAGAGCAGATCTGGAGGTTTCAGGGCCTAAAACCTGGAGGAACAAGCGTAGATAGCTCCGTTCATTCTTGACCGTCGGATCGTGATCGCAAAGACACAGACACTCCAAAGATATAGAAAATTATAGCACGGATAAAGAGAAGAGAGAGAGAGAGAGGAACATAGAGCTGGGTGCGGGTGAGTGACTGACTCACTGCCCGTAGTTTCTCAGTCATTATTTTGGGCAGCCCGGGCAGCACCTTCTCTTCATTTATTTTTTTAAAGATCGACGGTTCGGGCTGCCCGGGAAGCTAGTACGAGAGTAAAGGGCAGGTGCTGTCATTTTATTATATTCAAATTTTATATTTTTCTTTCAAGTCCGTAATTAATGAGTTATTAATATTACGGAATACGGAGTCCTTTTCTCGCTCTTTGCATATATTATTTGACTTTGCGGTTACGTTTGGACTGTTTTATAAATTATATAATTTAAATCACTTATTTGACAAATCACTTAAAATTTTGAAATTTTGAGGTCGGTAATAACTAATAAGTCCAAAATCCCTAAAATTAGTATTCAAAATGAATTTTTAAAAAATTTTCTTCATAATTAGAAAATTTTAAAAAAAGAATTATCTAATATTTTAAAAATCGAATTAAAAACTAAACCAACAAAATAAGAGGTTTAAGATTGAAAAGTTTCAATCGATATTCGACTATCATAAAACAGACTAAGGATTAAATAAAATTAAAAAATTTTAAATACGATGGAAAACATTGTTCTTATCAGTAGAATAATTTGAAGTTTAATTAAAAAGAAATTATTAAATTATAAATAAATATTTTATAAAAAAATATTAATTTATAAAAATTAACCAATTAATTAAATAAACTAATCAGATTTTAATAACAATAATTATTAAAGTAGTTTTTAATTATTAATTTTACCTCGTATATTTGGTATAAGAAGAAAATGACTTTAAAAATGGATCTTCTCCACCTACTGAGTTGAATCAATGTTCTCTGCTAACACTAATTAAGTAGAAGTAAGCAACCAAACAAGGAAGAAAAATCATAATTTCTTAAAATCTATTTTTAGGTTCAACTAACATGATTTTTTATTTTTTAAAAAAGATAATTTAGGGTCGGTTCAATTGAGATTAAAATATATTTTTTAATTTAAAAATAAAAGAAATGTATTTTTAAAAAATTTTAAATTTTAAAATAAGAACTTGAATTTTAAATTTGGTGAACTCAAAGATCGAAGTAAGCAAATAACGGGAACTACTAGCGAAATAGGGAGATTGTGATGCAGTTTGGACCAACTAGTGCGTGCGATTCCTCTAATGTTGTTCTGTTCCTGTCCATTGCTTAGAAGTTACGATGATGCTAACTTTATCCCACTGTAAATAATGTTCATACAATAGTTATGTCTCCCACGCCTGAGCTTTAAGAGTAAGCCTCCTCTCCTATCCTCCTTTCGCGTGCTATACATTAAAGGTAAAGTCATTGATGGGATTACTATACCGTATCAGCCGGAAATCGATATCCGTATAAAATATTGGTTGGTGTCGGCTAATTTTGTCGGTACCGATCGGTATTCAAAATATCTGTCAAATATCGACCGATATTGAAAATTTAAAAACATTGAGGAATTTTTTGCAAAATTTTCAAAATTTCCCTCCCTTTCTCCTACCTCTTATTCCCTCCCTTTTTTTTCAAAGTTTTTAAAATAATAATAAATATTTTATTACTAATAATAATTATCAATTAAATACA
>JANSVA010000218.1:1605271-1617056 GCA_025504915.1 Erythroxylum reticulatum | reverse complement strand
ATAATTACCCAATAAATTATTCATACGATGAAAAGGAAATCTGGGAAGAAGGGGTGTGTGGTCATAAAGGTTGACCTCGAAAAAGCATACGATCGACTCTCTTGAGACTTCATCTAGGATACTCTTCTCGATATTGGGCTACCAGGCTCTTTAATCTCTCTCATCATGAAGTGTGTCTCTTTGGTTTCCATGCAAGTTAATTGGGGCGGGGAACTCAGCGAGACATTCCTTCCTTCTAGAGGTATTCGGCAAGGGGATGCTTTATCACCTTATTTTTTCGTTCTATACATGGAACGTCTGGGTCATCTTATCAATCACTCGGTGGCCCAAGACTGATGGCAGCCTATTCGACGACTAAGCAAAAGCGATCCCCCCGTGTCTCACTTGTTTTTTGGCCGATGACCTCATTTTATTCGCAGAAGCCACTACCGATCAAGCTCAGGTCATTAGGGAAATCTTATCTTCTTTTTGCAGAGCTTCAGGGCAAAGGTTTAGTCGCGACAAGTCTCGATGCTACTACTCCAAAAATGTTCACCAATCCACGGCACGCTGGTTGAGCCGTGAATTGGGTTTTAAGCTGACCATGGACTTAAGACGCTATCTTGGAGTTCCTTTACTACACGAACACGTTCACAAACGCACTTACCAATATATCCTTGATAAAGTTCAACAATGCCTCTTGGGATGGACTAAAAATCTGTTATCCTTCGCGGGACGTACCACACTGATTCAATCAATTCTCTTCGCTCTCCCCACATACTATGCAGACAGTTCACCTCCCTCATTGCTCTGTGATGACCTGGAAAAACTTGTGCGCAACTTCTTGTGGGGTTCTTCTCTGAGTGCCAGAAAGCTTCACCTAGTACAATGGGACCAAGTTTGCCAACCAAAAGAACTGGGTGGTTTGAGCATCCGCAAAATTCGTGAAACTAATAATGCGTTGTTAATCAAGCTGGGGTGGACCCTGATTTCGAAGCCAAACTCGTTATGGGTAAAAATTTTGGCCTCTAAATACAAGCTGAATGTCAACAATCCGCCAACATCTCTCGAGGTGATCGGTGGGTCCATGATCTGGAGGAGCATTAAAGCTATATAGGCCCACGTCATTCAAGGCATGAAATGGGTGATCTATGATGGGACTAAGACCCGATTCTGGCTGGATCCCTGGGTGGAGGACTTAGGGTCCCTACTCTTACATGCCCTTGGCCCTATTTCTACCTCAGTGCTATCTTGTTGTGTACAACACTATGTGGAAAGTTTAGGTAACTGGTTATGGAATGAGTTCCAGTACTTACTTGCTTACTCTATTTGCATGCTTATTGCAAGTATTCTACCGCCTCAACCTCAATTCGGGACTGACAAACTGATATGGGGAAGGTCGGGTATTGGCAAGTTCACTACTACTTTAGTATACTCTATGCTTATGAATCACGACTCCCAAGACACTAGTGGCTATTGGTAGCTAATTTGGTGCTGGGCCAGCCTTTAATGTATTCGTTCCTTCCTCTGGCTCTTCGCTCAAGACAGATTACTATCCAATCAACAACGAATGCGTAGACGATTAATTACGACTGCTGACTGTGTTCACTGTCAGGTCGAAGAGTCATCTATGCACGTAATGTGAGATTGCCCCCGAGCGCGAAGTCTGCGGCTAGCCTTCCCTCTACACGCCATATCTCCAGACTTTTTCACCCTTAGGGATCATGATTGGCTACCCACGAACCTCCAACGACAGAGACAAATTTGTGGCCTCAGGCGATTTTTGACCCACAATTCTCTTGGCCGACTTCTCCTGTTCACTGTATTCTAGAACATGTCCATCAAATACACACAACTTCGGTCTGGCAAGGTAGAGTCGTTCCAGGATACCGACCTCGACAAGAGCAGCTCATTGGCTAGTGTAAATCAACCCTAGGATGGGTGAAACTAAACACAAATGGGGCGAGCAAAACAGATCCTTACTTGGCCTCTGCAGGCGGACTTCTCTGCGACAGCACCAGTGCCTGGCTTAGAGGCTTTGTTCAAAACTTTGGTTGGTGCTTTTCATTAACGCAGAACTGTGGGATGTTTTGTCTGACCTAAATCTGGCTTGGGATCTAGGATACTACCGGGTGGTCTTAGAACTGACTCTCAAGTGACACTGAGCTCTTTTTCTGATTCCACTAACCGTACTAAGTCGCCTAATCCTCTCATCTTGGGCATCAATGAACTCCTCAATCGCAATTGGATAGTTCTTTCCCGGCACACATACAGGGAAGGTAATAGGAGCGTCGACTGGTGAGCTAATTTTGCTATTAATTTTGATATATAGATTACTACTTTTGTAAATGCTCCCTTAGGATATGTTTCGATTCTACTAGAGAATATAGATAAGATTAGCTTCCTATGACTTGTACCGTCTATGAAAAAAAAAAAGTGAACGAAAAATATAAAAAAAGTATATAAGAAAAGCCAATCGATATAAACCTCAATTGCCACGAAGACTCTGGCTTTTCGATAATTTAGCTATGCCGGCGTTATCTCTGCAACTCCATCCTTCTCCATTTACCCAACATTTCTCTCAATTTTACGAATACACCCCTCAATGGCGTCCACCGAAAAGTATCCGGACCCACGTTGCCTGTGTCTCAACCGGACCCAAGAAGAAGAACGCTGGTACCGTTGTAGACGGAGAGAAATCGGAGAGCCAAGACCTGGTTCGCGTCCTTATGAAGGGTTGCAACGGAAATGAACCTCTGGTAAAGACACTCAATAAGTACGTGAGAGTTGTGAGGACCGAGCACTGTTTCATGCTATTTGAAGAGCTTGGCAAGAGAGACAAGTGGCTTCAGTCCCTTGAGGTTTTTGTTTCTCAGCATTTTTGGCTTCTGGGTCTTAGTAATTACTCGATTGGGGTTCTCGCTGTTGTGATCGAGTGATTTAATTCTGAGATTCCGCTTATTTCCCATGATTCTGCTGTTGCTTGTTATGCATTCGTGTGATTATATATTTAGTAATTGACTTGATGCTCAATTGATACACATTTGAGGACATGTTAGCGATACAGTAGGTTCATGATGTGACTGTGAACGTGTTTGTAAATGTCTGTGCTTTATGGTATACCAAAAAGAATGTTTCTTTTACTTGCAAATTATGAATTCAGGTGTTCAGATGGATGCAAAAACAGCGTTGGTATATAGCTGATAATGGTGTTTACTCAAAATTGATATCAGTTATGGGAAAGAAAGGTCAAACTAGAATGGCCATGTGGCTCTTCTCTGAGATGCGGAACAGTGGATGCCGGCCTGATGCTTCTGTTTACAATGCACTCATTACGGCACATCTGCACTCAAAAGATAAAGCAAAAGCTTTGGCGAAAGCTCTCGGGTATTTTGAGAAAATGAAAAATTTGGAACGTTGCAAACCCAATGTTGTGACATACAATATCCTCTTGAGGGCTTTCGCCCAAGCTCAAGATGTAGATCAAGTGAATATCTTGTTTAAGGATCTTTCTGATAGTGTTATTTCTCCCGATATTTACACGTATAATGGTGTGATGGATGCGTACGGGAAAAATGGAATGATCAAGGAAATGGAATCGGTACTTTCACGTATGAAAAATAATCAATGCAAGCCTGATGTTATTACATTTAATTTGCTTATTGATTCCTATGGAAAGAAGCAACAATTTGACAAGATGGAACTTGTCTTCAAGAGCCTGTTGCGCTCCAAGGAGAAGCCAACTTTGGCTACATTTAATTCTATGATTACGAATTATGGCAAGGCTCGGCTAAAAGAACAGGCAGAGATCACTTTTGAGAAGATGACCAAGATGAGATACATACCAAGCTTTATTACATATGAGAGTCTGATCATGATGTACGGAATTTGCGACTGTGTTTCTAAAGCTAGAAACATATTTGACAGTATGGTAGAATCAGGACAAGAGGTCAAGGTTTCAACTTTGAATACTATGCTTGATGTTTATTGTATGAATGGCTTGCACATGGAAGCAGATTTACTTTTCATAAATGCTCGTAACAAAGGGTTGCTACCAAATTCGTCAACATATAAGCTTCTATATAAAGAATATACCAAAGCTAATATGAAGGATTTTGTGCAGAAATTGCTAAATCATATGACCAAAGATGGAATAGTTGCAAATAAGAAGTTCTTCCTTGATGCTTTGGGAGCTTTGAAGTCTTCACCTAAGAGTTCTAGTTCTGTCCTTCCAGCCGCTAATTCAAGCAGTCTCAAGATTGAAAATACTCAAGTGTGACAATACATCTTTCTGTGTGCTTGTGTGATCTTGTTCCAATCACCTGCAATTCCATTTGTCGAAAAGCTTGTTTCCTGAAGATTGGCTTTATTGATCACTATCTTATCCAGTTATCCTGGACTCATGAGACTACCGTCACTGCAGGATGTGTTTATTATAGTAGGCTCTTTATCCTGGTGCCTTAAAAACATTCTTGCTGTGGAAGCTTTTTACATATCATTGTTTTTGTTTTGCTGATCATTGCATAGTGAGATTGGGGAACAATTCTGATATAATACTTCCAAAGAATGTTTCGCCAGCTAGCAGTACTACTCCTGAGATTTCTCTTGTCCCTCTACGTGGGTATGTATATCTTTCCCCTCAATAACATCTCTGCAACAACTTTGCCTAGGTGCTTTATAAGCACATATTTGGTCTTTGGCTTCATTTCTGCATCAAAAAATCTCTCTTTTTGAACTTAGCTTCGGTATGGCCCACATATTTTCAATATTTACTTGTACTTTTTCTCCTAAATTTGCTTTTCTGTTTTCCTGGTTGAACAATGTAGTGGATTGCTTGATTTTGACACATTCACTTAAAAAACTATGACCATTTACATCTTTAGATTCTTTGGTTGAAAGCTAGAATTGGTGGATCTTTTATCAGTAAATTAATAATGCATTTTGTGTTGCAATCACTCCATCCTTCTTTCATCTTTTCAACAGAAATGTTTATGATCTTTGTGGCTTATTCCTCATTACTTCTGATATTCAGGAACTGAGTGACCATTTTCAAAATTAAAACAAAAGCTTGATACTTTGTCACTTGTCTTTGCAGCAAGTGCAATTTGGAGGCCATTGGATGAAAGGAGCTGCTTTATAATCATTAGGGAGATCCTAATTCCTATGAAGCATCACCTAAACCTTCTTAGCATGTAACTATGAAAATTGGAGTAACTCTCTAAGACTTCACTTATTCAATCTTAACTATTGAGACTTATGCTGTTATGTAATTAACTGATTAAACTAATCCGGGATTTGTTAACTGTAGTCTGTACCAAGTCTGCTTGGAGAATGAACCAAACAAAATCAACTAAAAGCTTTTCAGCTGTTTTGTTTTTCCATGTGGTGTTTAATTCTCATACCTCACATTTTAGCGGAACTTTCTTTACTACTTGACTTTCATTCATGAATTCTTTGGAACAGCTTGCAAATTACGCTAATCGGGTGCTTTATACTAAGCAAGTCTTATACAACAAGCTCGATCGAGAGTAAATAAGGGAGAATCGAACACAGGATCTTTTGACCCCATGTCTTTTCATTCCACTAATTCGACCACTTCTACGGGGCTTTTATTACTACACATCACAACATATGAAGTTTTATTAAAAATAAAGTTTTTGCATTTATCTTTGGGCTAAAATTTAAAAAAAATTAAATTAAATTAAAAAGTATTTTATTAATCTATGAAATCTTTATAGGAAAATTAAAAGTTAACATTTTTAGAATGAAATTAAAAAATAAAAATTATTAATAAAATATATTAGGTTACTAACTTTATTAATTTCTTTATTAATTTTAACCTTATCCATGCACAAAATCAAGCTTTAATACAAATAATTACACTTGAAAAATAACCATGCAGATAGAAATTCGTTTAAAGTAATTTTAATATCAAGTGATTCAACATAGAAAATTAGTAGGAAAATTTAGATAAAATATCCTCATTTTGTATTTTTTGAAATTTAAATATATTTAAAATTTATATCGTACAAAGTATTTATTAATTTCAATTGAGTTATACTTAAAAAAAATTTAATTTTCGAGTTTTAGGTTAGGTTTAGATTCCGACTCTCTGGTCCGGTTCGATTTGAAGTTTGAAAATATATCAAATATCAAATAAAATAACATAGTTTAAGAATGAAATTAAATTGAATTTGGAAAAAAAATCGAACTTAAATGTGATGGTATTTCGAATGTCCAAATTCAATCAAATTTTGAGTTTGAGCTATGAATTTTGGGCAGGCCTGGCCCAAGCCCAATGTCGAGCCTAATTGTTGACAAGTATCATCTATAGGCACCTAGTGCCCAGAATTTGAAAGTGTCATCTTTTGTATTGCTTATGGTATGAACTTGAGATTGTGCTTCTTGAGATTCCACTTGTAACGGAAAGAGTGGGCTTTAGAAGAACTATATAGCCTGAAAAGGATATACCATTTCTAAGTAGATCATTGTCTAAAATATAACTCTTTTGATTTCCTTAGTTTCCTATCTCTCTCCGCGCTTTCAGGTTCGATTTCACTTCTTGAATTTTAGTGCGTTAATTTTGTCTTTTGAGATTCTGGGTTTTGTTTAAATATGAAGATAATGAAATGGGGAGAAATAAAAATTGAAGCTTTATAGCCTTCGAAGTTGGTAATTGTACTATCTAAGAACATTTGTTTCTGAGAACCACGAATTTGCACTTGTGTGCTGATTGTGAATGGGAGATGGAATCAGGAGGGTGTACTGACTGTGTTAATGCAATTAGGTCTGCGGTTAGATGAGTTCTGTTTGGTGTTGATTGTTGGGCTCATACGTATGTAACAGGTTCTGGTGATAGTGTAAACCTGAAGCTATCTAAACACTAAGAATCAAGCAAACTCTCTTTTAAGTGTTTCTGTTTCTGAAAAGTACAAACAGTTCCCACTTCTGGCAATTACTGAACATTTAATTATAGTGATCATCCATTTGGAGCAGTTATATTTGTAGGGACAAAGTTTCGGTGTTTCTAGGGTTTATTCTGTGGTTTACTGATGGAAGAAGGAAGTCTTTCAAAGGAGATTTACTCAGAAATTCTTCAGACATCAAATACAAGATTGGATCCTACACAAACAGTTGTTGGTAATGACACGGATTACTTTTCTTTCTTCTTTTCCATTTTTGGCCTTTGGAGCCATTTCAATGTGAAGAAATAGTTGATTAACTTGGATGTTTTGGTTAAGACGACTTAGCGGTTCAAGAAGATGATTCTCTTTTCTGTCTTGATGGGGAATTGGGTGATGCTTCTGAATTGGAGAGGGAATGGCAGAAGAGATTCCAACAGCACCACGCTGTAATTTGTTCACTTAATCTTGATTTCGCTACTTTATTTGTGATTGTTTTTCGTGTGGTTTCTTAATCTTTTCCTAATCTTGTTATTCGGGTTTCAGATTGGGTATCACGACGGCCTTATGGCAGGGATAGATGCATCTTCTCAAGAGGGATTTAACATTGGTTTCAAGGAATCAGTGCTTGCAGGATACAAGTGGGGGATTGTTAGGGGGATTACCAGGTAAAACAACTAAACCAAAAATCAATACGAGTTATTGCATGAGCTCATATATATGAAGTTATTGACTTCCATATTTTGTGGGGATTCTGGCCCCATGAAAGTGCATTCGCGTGCCTTCCGTGTGATGTGAAAGAGAGGATCATAGAGACACAAGAGAGGAGAAATCAGTTGGAGGGGTTGTATGCATCTGTGCACTCTCTTTCAACCACAGATGCCCTTCAGTTGTTTCACAGTGATATGGTGAGAAAGGAAAAATTGGAGAGAAAAGATGGTGAAAGTAGTTCCAGTGGTGAAGGTTTGCAGAAGGAAATATCTGACAGCAGTAGTCTACAAAATTACATTGGAGAACTGGAATCACTTCTTGTTGTTACACCGGCAATCGAGTCATATTTATCTCCGAAGTAAATTCTGTATATTGTAGATATCCTTCCTATATATTATCGACCGATGTATTAATGCCAGATAATGAAGCAATTTGCTCTCTAACAAGTGCATGTTTTGTCTTTAAAAAGATTTTAGTCCATGAAGATTTTGTTTGTTCCCAACCCTTCTGCGTCATTTTGTGTAGGAATGATGATCAACAACTACCATTAAGCACTGTAGATGATTTCTCTGTGCATTTCATTTTTTTTTTCCGGAACTTAACTGCATAATTGAGGTTGAGGATGTATACAGTACTGGTTACACTGGGAAATGGTGATTTGCTGTCAATGCTTAAGTTAACATGAGACGAACATAAAGCATTGATTATGCTGTAACTCATTCCATTCACCGCAGCTCCTGGAAAGAGTTAATTTCACAGCGACAAAGAGTTACTGTCTACAGAACAACTCTTTCAGAGTCGGTCGTTATTACATGACATTTACGAGTAGAAATACATCTAAAATAAACAAACATGAAGGTGGAAGTGCCTCCTATGACGAAGAAGAATAGATGTAACATGGTTCCAGATACATAAAATCATATCTCACACTAGCTTCAATAAGCTTAGACCTTATATGACTGTCAACTCAGGAGAAACAGCTACTCTGCAACTGACGTTTCATCCACCATCTGAATTCTTTATCCACAATTCCTAGATAAACAAGATACCAAGTTAGTTTATGTAATAGTTCTCGCAGAAACATGAAAGAAGAAGAGAACAAAGTTACTTAAATCGTAAGGTAAGAACATAATATTGCACCTGGATTGCTGCAATCAGCTACAAGCTTGAACAGGCCTCGAGTGAGGAAAAGGTGATGAGTTCCTTCTAAGAGTTTTATATGTGGGCACTGGCAAGACAGTCTCAAATGCCTCCACAAGTAGTGCCACCTTTTTCTTTCTAGCTGGAGCAAGTTTCGTAACAGCTTTTTGGAGTGCATAATCAAGCATCCATTCTTCAGAATTTTTCCTGTCATCCATATCCTGATGTTTGAGATCAACCTTTTCAGCCTCTGGGTCAGGAACAACTGGCAGGAAGTTGGGTTCTTTGGGGTTGAATTCCCTCTGTTCATCTGAATCTTTGATGGGTTTCTTTGACTGGATCGTCCATTTTCTCTTGCTACAAGTGCTAGGAAGTCCTGGCTCAAAATTGCTTCCGAAATGAGGCATTGCACACTGTGATACAGAGCCGGTTCCTTCATTGTCTGGGCATAACGTTTCTGTTGTGCCTAACTTGAAGCAATCTTCGTCTTCAATCTTCTCAACATCTGCTGTGTAGCTATTATTGTCCAAGTTGATTTTATACATCCTTGAATCACTGTTCTGTTCGGAGTTGACAGAGGTATGGATTTTGAAGTGGCTAGCTCCGTCTTGATCTTCCTCCAATAGATCCTGGTTCTCAACAACATTATGAATCTCATCTGGGCCACTTTCATCATTGAAATAGTTACTCAATTCACCATCACCATCAGCTTCAGCTATCTGGAAGGTTTCAGCAGTAATTTGGTCTTGGCTGTTATCTACCTCACTATCATCTGGTTCAACTTCTGAGAAACTCCGAGATGTATAGGAAATTTGGCTTCCAACTAATGATTTGACATCCTCTATGCGCTCCTGATACTCTATTGCATCTCCAATTTCACTCTTATGGAGCTCTTGGTCTGCTGTTGTTTCTGCATCTTGATCAGCATCCACTTGATTCTGAGTTGCATCATCGACCTGAAGAGATATATCCTCTTGATGATGAACGAATATGTCAGGTATCGAGTCAGTCAGGCAATGAATTTCATAATCTTGAAGTTGATTTAGGTCAGAAACATCATTTTCCTTTTCATGAATATTATTGAATTCCTCGTGCAGGTCAAAGGAATAAGCTTCTTCTTGAAAAAGTTCTTGCGGTACATCATCAGATAGTATCTCTTCAAATTCATCAAACTTAAGAGGCTTCTCCAATTCTGAGAAATCTGAAATTTTGTCTCCGAACTCCTTGAACTTGTTCAGATGATCAGCTCCCGCATCCAACTCTGAGGCAGATGATTGAACCTCCTCCCATTCCATATCAGTCACTTCAGAAATGTTGTCTTCATCCTCCATGTTTGTACATTCCCTTTCAGTTTCATTCCTGTCAAAGCTTCTTGTAGTTACCAATTCTTCAGACCAAGTGAATGGGGACTCGTCATAGCCATCTTTGATTTCCTCAGGAACTGGCTCTTCATTCCTGTAAAAGTACTTATTGCTCTGCTCCTCCGATTGACCAAGAATTTCACTCGTACTCCCCTGTGTTGATTCAGCGTCAGCCAGATTATTTTTAGCATATATCTCAATGAAGAAACCCATCCCAAGATCTCGTACTGTCGGACTATGCACCGAGTCAACAGAGCCAGCTTCGTAATGTGCAGGTTCCTCACCTGGAAACCCTCGGGCTCCACAATCCATTTCCTCCATTCCACCACTAGAAAGATTGGGTTTATTAGGAGACAAATCATTTGATCTGATGCTCTTTTGGGTTTTCAAGGAACGCCTTCTCGCCTTCAAGAAGCACTTCAACGGAGGCAGAGGACTGTGATGATGACCATTAAGAGAGCAGTAGGTATATGGGCAAACCTTAATAGCTGAAGTACCTTCAGCTTCAGTACCACCAGGATTAAGCAGGAGATACGCAGGAAACTTTGAGTCCTTCAGAGTTGAAGAACAAGTAGCTTTTTGCACATTCGTATCTGTGCAAAGCACTACCCTGGAAGATTTCCTAGCAGTTCCTCTTGTTGGCTTAAAGCTAGGAGATTTTGTCAAGGTTCTCACCAATTTCAAGCTTGATGACTTCGTTAAAGTTCTTGATTTGTTCCTAGCACTAGAACCGAGTTTTCCCGAACCACTAGAACTGACCTGAGATTGAGAGTGAGAACGCTCCTTTCTTGCCTCTGAGCAACTGGTTGATCTCATGTAGTTTGGTGAGTCATCAGTAGCTTTGATCACGGGTTGTTTCTGAGGAGTTGGTCCATCCGGTGGCGGTGGCTTTCCAGGCTGTGACATGGGTTTTCTTAAAGGTGAGGTTTTGAAGCTCTGAATATCTGAAAGCTTGATTGATCTTGACCTTTTCATCTTCTTCTTCATATCAGGTCCTCTGTTCTTGCCATCATGGTGCTGACAGGAATTTGGCTTCTTCAGGTTTCCCAACAGCTTCTCCGTTTTTTTAACATGATCAGCTTGGATGCCATGCTTGTTGAGCACCTTTTTTTGGACCATATTCCAAGAAAATCAGAAAACAAACATCAGAAGCTACATAGCTTGAAGAAAGCTTTTGCTTATCTTGCAGAAGGAAACTTCAAAGTTTGGAAGGAAAAACAGTTTCCTTGTGAATTGTGTTTAGTTGATAACTGTAGAAGAAAGATAGCAAAAAGCTGAAAGCAAAACAACTCAATCTTCTTTCTTCCTTTTTCTATTTATAAATTGTATAATTTAAATTAATTAATTAGGAAATTCAAATTAATTAATTTTTTAAATTATAATTATAATTAAAAGTTAAATTAAAATTCTTATTTAGTTCAATTTAAAATTAATAAATCAAATTTAGATTAATCAAATTTCAAATTAATAAATAAAATGAATAACTTGATTGTTTTATCTCGTTAAAAATTAAATAATTTAAAATATGATCGTAATTATTTATTAATAAAATTTAATAGTTTTATAAAATATAAAAATTTTGAATAATTATTTAAAACTGTTGGTTAATTATTGATAAAATAAAATATAAAATAATTAAATATAAGAAAAAGGAAGAAAGAAGATTGAGTTGTTTTGCTTTCAGCTTTTAGC
>JANSVA010000218.1:1583337-1600667 GCA_025504915.1 Erythroxylum reticulatum | reverse complement strand
ATTTTCCCACGACCGAGTATGACCGCATATGGCCACGGCCAGTGCCACGGCACCGATCTGGTTTCCCAACGGTGCCGGTCATGGGGGCAAAGCTATAATTGGCATCATTATTCTCACAATACCCATAAGCTTATCTTCACGTTTATCTTGCAAACTCATCTTTTCTAATATCTTACACAGTTGTTCTATATGGTTTAAAATTATATAACAATTAATATATTATGCTTTGCATATTTTTTAATATACTTTAAATAATATTTATATGCATAAATAATTTTATTATAAAATAAAATATAGTTAAAATTAAAAGTACTTTTTATTTTTATTTTACCAAATAGTCTAATGTATGAAGTTCTTTCAAAAAACTTCTTTTTTAAATAATAGCCAAACAGTCAACTGATTTCTTAGAAAAGTTCTTCTCAGCAAAGATCTACAGAAAAAAAACTCTACTGATATAAACCCAATCAAACAGAAGCTTATTATCTTTTGTCACAAGCTTCTTTCATTTCCAAATTTGGTTCTTTATACTTTGGCAAAATAACTTATTAAAAATAGGTAATTAACATGTTATTATGCATAATTTAAAATTTATTTAAGATATACTTAAACAAAAAATTGATTTAATTATATCTAATTTATCTGAAATTATGAGTAAAATTCAATTTATTAAAACTCTAAATTAATTTGAAGTTTAAATTATTTAAACTTTGTACTAAAATTTGAATTTAAATTTAAGAGACTCATCTCATCATATTTTTTAATAAATTACAATGGTCTTATTTTTTATTATTTAACATTAATATAAAATTTCAATGTAACCAAGTCAATATTTTCTTCATCTCGGTTTAAAATTTTTTAGTCGAATTCAAATATATAAAAAAGGTTGAATTCGAAGTTATAAAAAACTCAACCCATCTAAATAGCTTATCATAAAAGGAAACAATACCAAAACTTGCCATTTTTGATCTCCAGCAATAAGTCTAGGAAACCAACTTCTTATATGGTGCAATTCATCTGTTTCCTGTTGCCCACAATTCATTCATGACTTCATGATCCTAGATTGAGACAAGACAAGGCGTTCGAGTGTCTACTTGAGGTTGATTGTACGCCTAATCGTAGACAGCATGGCACACGTGGTTTGCTAGTTAAATCAAATATGAAAGCTTTGACAAAGCAACTTTAGTTATAATGAGAAAAAGAAGTAAAAGATGGGTGAAGAGCATCTATTGGTTTAGTTCATTAAAGTTACCATCTACAACCACAAACTTTGATTGGAAGGAGATCTTTGCTCAGAATCTACTTTTTGTTTGATGCTAACCGAAGAAAAGAAAGGGCAAGCCTTTATGCATTTGTGTGCAATGAAAAAAGCCAATAAAAAGTTAAGTAACTCGCAATACATTGGCTAGTGTTTGCCTTTGTCCGCAAAATTTGGGGGCGGTTATATTGGGGTGACACTACCTTAGAACCTGGGCTACTGGTGGAACTGAAAGTTGATTCTAAAGCGATATTCGATCTCTTCGCCTAGTCCGATCGACGATCCAAGACACTTAACCCTCTTATCCAGAGTATACATAAGCTGCTCTTCCGGAACTGAACTGTTGTTCATTGACATGTGTATCGAGAGAGCAACAGATACGCCGACTAGCTAGCTAACTATGCCAGTCATTTTGTTATGAGAGTTATGTACTTTCATCATTCACCGATTGGATGCCACCTTATCCTATTAGAGGATTTGTCGGGATTTTGTTTCCCTAGACTAGTTGTGTAACTTTACTGTTCAACTTCCTTCTTAAAAACAAAAAAGGGTTTAAGCATAAATAATTAAGTTTGACATTTACCTAGAGGTGACAATTAGGCCCGACCCTATAATTAATTAGGATTGATACTTAGGTTGGAGGTGGCAATAAGGCTCAGGCCCATTCTAAAGTCAAAAAATCAAGTGTAAATTGAATGACCTCTGACTTGATAGCCCAAGCTTGAGCCTATTAAGGCTCGACATGTATTAACAAATCGACATTATTTTGACATTTAAATTAAGAAACAATTTGCGCTCAACTATCTGGGGCTTGGTTAGGCCTAGGATTTGCGTTCGGGCCTGTTGCTTGGGGTCCGGTTGGGTCTGGGCAGTGCAGCCTATTTTTATTCCTAATTTCGTCTTAACTTCAATTTGAAATTAATATTCAAATTTCTAATAATTTAAATTTGGAGAATGAACTAAAATACTATGATTTTATTGAACTTACGAGTTGAAATTCTTCAACTCAATTTATTATCAATCCTAAAAATAATAACTATGAACATGTAAAGTATATTACCAAATATTAATAATGATTACTTAGAAATGCAAAATCCCTCTTTCTTTCATAAAATAGAAATTGTAAGGAACTTAATTGTATTTTGATATGAATATGTCACTTATGGATAAGACTATTTGATAGGAATCCACAAGTTATAGTATAATATAATATTGTTTCTTTTTTGCTTTCTATTTATAGATATTAGTAACAAGATAAGTGGATTACACTTTTAAATAAAATATTTAAAATTTAAAATTATGAAAATTATTTAAACCATTTTGTTCCTGTCTTGGAGAATAATTAGTTTATTTTTAAAATACACCGTAAAAAATCAATGTTTTAAAAGACGAACTAAAAGTTAAATTAATACGACAAGATATTTAAGATTTAAAAGTTTTAATTGATTTTAGATCATCATATAATTGGTTAAAATTTAAATAAAATTAAAGAAATTAAATAATAATTGAAAAAGATTATTTTTACTTACCGAAAAGTTTAAAATTAATTGAAAAAGGAAATCACTAAATGAAATTAATCGGTTTATTTTAATTTATAAAAATTAATTAATTTACAACACTAATTGCTGAATTAATAAATTGACCAGTTTTTAACAATAAAGATTATTAAATTAAATTGAATTGGAAAGTTAAAAATTGAATTAAAAAGTTGGAAAAGTTGGCCCAATTTAAAGTTTTGAATGTTAAACTGGCTGAACCGATTCGATTTTTAAAATATTGGTAAAAATATAGCATAATTAAACAAGATTGTTTATGATGTCATAATGTTGGGATTACGGTTGTAGAGCATATGAATTACTCTTAACAACAAATCCTACGTTTCTATGCTGTTTTCAGCATAAGTAACTATCAGGAATCCCACGTCGGACAACTATAAGAGCATTCAACAATTTATAATAGTGTGCAAATATTTCCTTCTTCAGCTAACTTTTGGGGGTAAGTTAGGCCTTCTAACATGATATTAGAAACAGTTTGTCTCGATAGTTTGGGACAGTACTCGATTATGTCCCTTTGCCCAATATGTCCATCAGATATTCAGTCTTGCTCTGGACTGAGGAGTGTGTGTCAGAAATCTCACATCGGATAGCTATAAGAACATTCAATAATTTATAATAGTGTGCAAACTTCCCCCTCCTAAGTTAGCATTTGAGGGTGGATTAGGCCTTCTAATACTAGCTGATGGCATTTTGTATCAATGGTGGATCTTTTGTCATCCGAAAGGATTGCTTTCATGTGATCTTACCTACCATCAAATTGACTTCTCTCAAACAACGACGCCTTATTCTGCATTTCCCATGTTAGGCATTTGGAGCAGAGAGTAGTGGAAAGGCCACCCTTGCACTTCATGCAATTGCAGAAGTTCAGGTTACCGGACTCCGTTCTGATTCTTCAATTCTGCTCATACAATACAAGCTTGTCATTGATTCTCATTTGTTCCAAGTATTTATAAACTGGGTAAATATATTTTTTGCGTATCCGAGGACGAAGATGAATTTGCAGAAGCTTGGAGGCAATTCTATGCTTGTTGATGCAGAGCATGCTTTTGATCCATCATATTCTAAAGCTTTGTGGGTGGACGTGGAAAAACTGATTGTTTGTCAGCCTGGTAACGGAGAGATAGCACTTGAAAGTATGATAGATTAATTAGAAATTTGCATGATGTCATCTGCATAATTTACCAGTACTAAAAGTGTTTGCATTTTTCAGTTGCAGATCGTATGTGCAGACCTGGTGCCAGAGACCTTATTTGTGAATGGGTTTGCAAGCACGTCTTATGAGCCAAGCCTTGGGTAAAATGTCTGGAAATGCTTCAAACGCTGGTTGTACTATCATCTTCCTTAATTAAATAATATACAAGGTATTATTGAATGCAAAATGAGTTAGATTCAACATCTCCATACTTGTGCTATGAAATTGAAATCATGGATGTTTCTTTTCCATTTCAAAGCAATGAAGAATCCGATTATCACTATATTTAATCCTTTTTCTACTTCGAATTGCTTTCATAGGTGTCAAGGCCATACAAGCAAGCTGAGTTTGAAATCATATTTGGAGAGGGACTGAGCCTACTTGTTGGGTATTCCGTTTTCCATTTTCGGCATCCCTACTGTGGACTATCTTCTCAATTTGTCTTGACTTTGAACTCTATGCAGGGTTGTGTTCTGGATTGTGCTGAAATGATGAATGTTGTGGTGAAGAAGGGTTCTTGGTATGGCTATGGAGACCATAGGTTGGACTTGGCTACTCATTCCTGACAAGGGATTGTGTTCATTTTGTTGGTTATTGGATGCCTTTCGGTATCTGCGTTACCTACAATATTCTCCATGTCTTGTATTGTTTTGCGTTGTCTTCTCTGTTCTTTGTCAGCCAAAAGGTTGGGACAAGAGAAAAAGCCTTACAGTAACCCTCATCTGCGCGAAGAAATAGAAGAGGTTTGGGTACTTGTCCCTTAAACACATTGCCCAAGTCTAGTTTTAGCATTACTGGCAAACCAGTATCAAATATGTAGCGGATTTGCACACTCTAGCCAAAATGAATCCTATTTTGGTCAGTGCTATGATGCATTAGTTTGTGCAGATTGTTTGTTTTTTGTTGCCTATAGTCCAACTGATCAAATAAAGCTTTGTAGAGATTAGGTGTACTCCGTTCTCTTTCAGTGCCATAGTCAAGGAGCATTCCACTAAAACTTACTTGCATTAGCAGACAGTGAGGGGATGATGGCAGATGAAACTGTAACCGTGGGGTCTCCGAGCCTGAGAAACTCATTGCTGCTACCACTTCACGATAAGTATACGTCTGATTCTGATGATGGATAATGCAAGTGGAGGAAAAACTGATACCTTCTTTTTATGTTGAAAAGGATCAGGACAGAGAACAAAATATGATTGCAGAAGCATAAAACACAGAAGCACAATCTTACCTTCATGCATGTAAACACCAATTGTGTGCAATTTTAGACAGATACCTTGTCTCTTGCTTAGCAGATGAGCTAAAAATGTAGCAGGGTCAATGTAGTTCTGATGGAGTCCAAAAAGTTTGGTGCTCAAGCTACCTTTCAATGTAAATGGACGAGAGGCGTGTGTAAATGGGTCTTCAAAACTAAACCCCACATCACTTGTAGAACAAGTCTTCAATAACGAAGCATCAATTACTTGAACATCCAGTAATGGGCTTAGTTACACTTGAAATATGTAAAGATTGCTTTAATTACAACAAAAGAAATGAGAACAATATTTCACCTACAAGATTTGATTACAACTTGCAATATTATACACAGTTATAAGGACTCACTCCCAATCTCAATAAGATGGTATGCTTAAGAAGCTAAATAGTTAACCTAGCAATCGTAATAGCAGCTATCCTGCTTAATACAGAAACTTCCCTCCAAAAAACCTCATACGAATTTGTGCACTAAGTATGCTGAATAATCTACTTAAATGGCTCAGTTTGGGGAAAGACTTCCAAATTTCACAGTAATGTTCCCCAGAACAACTTGGGAAAAGCAACTGAAGTCTTACTTACGGCCTCTGATATGTATTTGTAGTGGGTCTCCACCTTGGAAATGATAGTTGTTCTGATTCTTTTACATGGATCTTCCGTAAAAGATTTGCAGATCAATGGCTAGACAGTTCAAAAGTTGAATGTCATCTTTTCCATCATCTCATGGACAGGATCTGCAATAGATAACCAAAAAGAAGAACAATAAGAATTTCTCCTAGAACAAAACACCTTCACAATCTAATTCATGATGCAATATTCAACTATAATAGTTCATGGTGTTAAAGCTAAAATGCCAAGTATCATAAGAGCTAAGTGAAACAGATATATACACTTAGGGTAGAAGAAACCAATTCAAACAACTACATTTCCAGTAAGGACCAAAAGAAACCAAATAAAACTAGCATACCAATTGTTCTTATGGAACAGGTATATATACTTGGGGCAGAAGAAACCAATTCAGACTACAGTTCCAGTAAGGACCAAAAGAAACCGAGTAAAACTAGCATACCTATTGCTTAAGCAGTGCCAGTTATTAATCTTTCTCGTTGGTCTAACTTTTTGACATTTATAATCCCCAATAGAGCTTGAAAGCTGAAGAATGCGCAAAACATGTATGCTGCCATGGCAGGTACCTGAAAATTTGACCATTTGAGTATACAAAAGTGGAAATGAAAGCTCAGGCATAGATAAGATTTCATAACAAGCACTGTTTTTAGTGGATAACTTACTCGAATAGAATTGAGATACAAAACTGTTGCAAGGTTTATTAGACTGCCAGCAGCTACAGCCTGTTTGAAGTCAATAAGTCATGTAATCATAAATGAAGGTTGATAGAGGATATCATCGATTTTTTCTGTCTAGGACACGGGAAATATAAAACAAATCTAACCTTATATACAGTAGAAGTACTAAAAATGCTATAACTAAAATGCGAGACAACACTAATTTCAGAAAGTTTTGACACAATGATGCTGCTATATAATTTTGTTGAGACGATTTTATCTTCAGCTACATACAGTTTTAGTGAGTGCTTGTTACATGTAGAACAGCAATGGATCGTCAACAATACTAAGACACAAATAGAAGCAAGCACCTCACTTGTGAAGCATGCAAATTTCCAAAGTATAGTTGCATATCTTTTTTAAAAATGCAAGGAGCATAGAAGCTGACACACTAAAAAAAACTCTCACATTTCCTACTGTCTTCTGAACTGTGGCAACACGCTGGAATGCCCTTTCAGACTCTAGAGTTCGAACCCGAAGTTTCAGATCACCTTGCTCCTGTATAACCATATTATATGCTAAAGAACATCAGTGGAACTCACAGGATAGGTGAAGAGTTGAATGTTCAAAAATCAACGGAATTGCAACAGTCAGAAATGGAAAGGTGTCCAGAGTCCCACCAGTCGTTGGATGGTTTCAGCAAGCTTTTCAACTCTATCACCCTGTCTAAATAAGTTATAGAATGCACGAGATTGCCTGTTCCATCTCTTTTGAAGGTCCTAAACATTTATACATAAGCCAGACTTAACAATTTGTTGATGCGCAAGTTAGAGAAAAATCAAGATGGTCCTAATTCACATTTGATTCTCTACATCAACTAAACAAGTAAATCATAGTTATACCTTCAATAAAACTTCAATTCCAGCCTCACGAAACCTTAGCAATTCAAGTGCATAACTACAAGGCAAAGGATGTTATAGTTAGATTCAATGCATGTAGCCATCCATACACAGAAAATAAAGGTGAGATAACTCCAGTGGATTTTGGAGCATTATACTCACGGTTTTGCAATCTCCGTAATATCAAACCGAGGGTCAAGGCCTTTTCCAATTCCATCCAGTACTGCACATAGAACAGCTCACTCATCAAACACTAACAGTGCACATAGTATCATATCAATAAAATTAATTGTTATTCTAGTACCACCTGAAAATGCTCTGACAACAAACGTGAAAGTGGCAGGAAACCGGAAAGGTTGGTCTGCAGCAATTGCTAATAAATCTTCACCTGTTAAGAAAATATAACACCTATCAGACAGCATTCATCCTCATGTTCATATTCAAGTGCAGATACATGAAGATGGGGAATCAAAGTTGAACAATTAAGACATGAGAAGTCTGAATAATAGACTCGGTATTGATCTGTTTGGCAATAGTCTTATGATGGATATCATACAGATAAGAAAATAAAAGATTCTCATGCTCAACGTGTATATTGTTGAATATGTACAGTTATTAAAGGAGGATCTTTTATTTTCTTATCTGCAATTGAACACATGTAAAACAACATTCATGTAAATTATAATAAAATACCAATTGCAGCCAAACGTTGCTTCTTCTTCTCTATCTTTTCCTCCTTGGACAGTGGCTTTTTAAATCCAAGTTCTGCAGCAGCCATCTCTCTCTCTCTTCTTTGTGCTGCTAGTCTCTCTTCAAAACTGCCAAAATCTGAAATTAGGATTCCATAATTGAACTAGTCTCAACCAATAGAAACTAATTTATTTCGCCTTCTTCATCTTGCAAGATTATTCCAAGTTATCAATGTTTCCATTAAAAGCTCAAAATGCAACTTGAATAAACATACGTAGCACAGAATCTGTTGGACTAATGTTTAGATATTCAATGAACAAATGTAGAATGAACTCCAAATCTTGCTAATTCATTTATCTCTCTCTTCCTTATAAGATTGTTTGAATTTTAACAAGAATAGTTCAATTCATGTTGCCAATTCTTCAAACTCATATTGAAAATAGAGATATTCAAAGTTATAATCTCATCAGAACTGAAAAGAAGCCCACAAAATTATTATGTTTGCTAGAAGCACCTATTTAGGAAGAACTGTGCAGTACGTCTGACAGCTGTCATGTCTCCAGTGGGCACAAGGACACCCATTTGGACCATTGCTTGAAGGACCTACACTAGCGCAAAAAAAGGAAAAAAAAATCCATGAACACTTAATTATACTAGATCACGCCAATGACAACGTACTTCAAGCATCACAGCATTGACAATCTTGAGATCTTGAACAAGAACAGTTACACATAAGCTCACCTTATCAGGATCCTTCTCATAAATTCCATAAAAAGATTCTAGCAACCCTTCTCTGATGTTTGAACTGATGCTGCAATATGCCAAAGAATTTGATCCAAAGACACAGAAATTAGTGAACAAACTTGGATGGGATACTTGGTGCACAGAACCAAATTGAGTAGAAAGTACCTTCCCATCATTCCGAAGTCATAAAAGATCAACCTACCACCATTGATATCATCAACAGCAATATTCCCTGGATGCTGCAGCAAGAGGATATAGATGGTACATGAAATCATAAGAAACAAGCACTAGATCTTTCTTTCCACAGATTGTAGACACAAAGAAGTTTAAAAAATGCTTTGAAGATGACTCCCTGATTTCAAGCCCTTCTCAAGTGCCATTAGATCAGCTAGATAATATTTGAATCATTATAGAACTCACTCAACATATCAAGCTTTTGGATTGAATGATTATCACATAATATCAAAACCATTTATGAAATAAAGTTTTGAGGTCAAACCAAGCTACAATTGATCATAGTGGAGTTGTTATTTGTTTTCAGTTGTCAACGCTTCATGAATTTTAGGCTACTCTTTGAAACATTATTGCCTCACCTAGTCCAAGTGGAAGAATACAAAGGTGGATAAATGACTCTTGATGCAACTTGAAAAGCAACGAACACATCATTTTCAATTTGCTTCAAATTTTCTGAAACTTATAGTCTATTGAAAATAACATAAAGTTCAACACTGTAAACGAAAACAGGCATTCGACTCACAGGATCAGCATGGAAAAAACCATGAGACAGAATTTGTTCCAAGTAAGATTCAACAGCATATCGACCCAGCCTGCAGAAGATAATTAAGCAAACAGCTCATTCATTTTCGGAAGTATCAATAAAGTAGATTTGACGTTGTATTCTGACATGACTTGACTAAGTTGACAGCATGAGTTGATATTAACCTTTTGCGGTCAACGCCCAATTGATCTAGTGCTTGTATCTTGTTTATTTTAATGCCTGGAACATATTCCATTGTGAGAACCTGTATGAAGATAAGTAAACAAATAAATCATGAGAAGAAATCCTACGGATAATTATTAAGAAACTTAAACATTGACAATTGTTAACAAAAACCTGTGGCGTAGTGTATTCCCACAGAATTGTAGGGACTTTCACATAATCCATATCTTTGAAATTAGCAGCAAAAAGCTCCGCATTAGCAGCTTCCTTGGTATAGTCAATCTCCTGGAAATGTTAAATATTGTTAGTTGTAATCATAACGAGGAAGTAACTAGAGAATGTATCATATGTCATCTTTATCATATTTTGCAATCTGATTTTAGGATAAAAACGTTGATAAATGAAAGAGTACAACTTCTAGTCATTATTATTTTCATTAGACTGCAGACAATTGAAAGTCAGAATAATATCATTTCTTTTGCTAAAACCCAATATGTTCTACGTTTCAGAATGCTAAACACAAGACAAGGGTCTGAAAACAACCATTTCAACCTCTCTACTACAACTATTGGCAATGACAAATCTCCTAACTGTTGCAGTAATCCCAGAGAGATACTAAGAGACCCCCTGGCCTGCTCTACAGAAAAAAGAAAAAAAAGCAAAGTATGCAGGCTTGACCTGTGTGAAAAAAGGTGAAATCTTGAGCTTCGAAGCAAAGAGTATGATGATGCAACTAAAAGGGGTATCAATACCTGATAAAGGACGGATGCACACTCATCATAAATTGCTACCCAGTCCCTTTTTGCTCCATCTGACTTTGGATCAATCTTTTGCAGATACTCTGCTATAACCTTCAACATACCCATACATTTCAAAGTTTGTAAATAGCCTGCATGAGGATGCTAAGACAGAATCTTGAATGACACTAATATCTCATTTTGTTTTAAAAAAATTCCTATTCAATTTCATGTTGATTTAACCGAATAACTAGATCAATTAAGCTTAATTAATTAGTTTTCTGAAAAAGCAATAATTGATTACTATGTGACCTGAGGAATTGAAAGCTTGATTGGTTGTTGCCGTATCTATTCCAAATAAACCAAGAATAAAGCATCATTATACATGAATAAGGAAGAAGACGTTAAGGGAGCTAACCCTCAAGTTCTTAAGATCAATATCAAAAAGATCCTTGAGACCAGGCCTTTGTACTTTAACGACAACTTCTTGTCCCTTCAGTCTTGCACGATGAACTTGGCCTGTATGTAAAGAACCTAGAATTAGCTAGAAATGTAAATTATAGAAACAGTGTGCTAGGTGTAGCTACAAATCTACAAATTGCAAAATCTAGCCATCGAAAAGTATAGGAAGGGAGAACAGAATACCAAGACTTGCTGCAGCTATTGGTTCATAGTCAAATCTATCAAATATGTCACCCACTGGAGCTCCAAGCTCTTCCTCAACTATAGATATAGCAGTCTCAGATGGGAAAGGAGGAACTTGATCCTACAGGAAATAGAAAACATTACTTATTTAGTCCTCAATAAAGAATTACAAGATAAGAGAAGACAAGTTAAATATGAAAGAAAAGACAATCTGAAACCTGAAGTTCAGACAACTGATCGACATATTCTTGAGCAAGAATATCAACTCTAGTTGAGAACTGCTGACCAATTTTAATGAATGTTGGGCCCAATCTCAATATATTTTCTTTTAACCATTTCGCAAGAGCTTTACGCCTTGAAGTTTTCTTCTCCTCTGTCATTCCTCCTGCATATTCAAATTTTGTAGAAGATTGACTGAAAATGGGCGATAAAAATTTACGCACGAAGAAGGAAATAAAATACTTCATACCTAATCATTTGGACTAATATTCCCAACAAATCAATAAAAAAGAGCTCAATCAAGATCTGTAGGATACCCAAACCAAACTAAAAAATTTCTTCTTTTACTTTGACGGACCAACACTAACAATGGCTAACCTTTGTAAGAGAACTTCCGGTTGTTCCACCAGGCCTTGAAGATAAAGGTGAAGACAGATCCCCATATCTCCAATGTCCTTTGTATAGTAGAATAGGTTTTGAATCTATTCCACCGGCCACCAGGTGCAACAGAAACCTGCAGGTCCCATGGATGCTTTAGGTGTCAGACATTAAATGTAAGATTACTGAACACGAGCAAAGGGCAAGTGATAAACAGAGTTTTTACTACAATGAAAAGTGGAGAAGAAAAGAACAGAAAGCAAATTCCAAAAATTCAAGCACAAAGCTAACCTCCATCTGTTCTTGACTAACACGCTTAAACCAAGCCTCTTCTTGCCCAATCTCCTCTATCCTCTTCTTCCTCTCCTCCTCCTCAACTACAGTCGCATCCGCCCCCGCAGCAGCAGCACCGTTACCGTTTCCTCCGTCGACATACTTCACCAAGCTCCCGTTATTCACTCCATTTCCGTTTTCAACCATTCTAACGCCACCATTCTCGTAACTCAAATCATCAAATCCATAATCATCACCAACACGGCCGTTACTAGTACTACTGGAGGATGCTGGAGCCCCATTCCCGTTGATTTCCTTCAAAAGATGAGCTTCTATGTCTCTAATCGCTACATTCTCTTCTCCTCTAACAGCTCGAAGCAAGAGCCGGCGACTGCGTCCATAATTAGGAAGTTTGGAGAGAGAGCGAGCAGAAACATGGAACCGTTGTGGTTGAGGAAAGAGAAAGCTGAGCTCCGGTAGAGCCAGAGAAGAGGAAAACGAAGTGGAAGCCATTCAACTGAAACTGCTTAGTGCTCTAAACCCTAAATTTTTACGACATTTGTTTGCAATTCTTGGAATGAAGACTGCAGGTGGAAGAAGCAGACATGAACGAAGAACATGAACCAAGAAAAAAGAGTCCCCAAAAAAATATTAATGTAATAATAATAATAGAGGGAATGGGTGGATATGGCGGTGACACGTGGCAGAAAGCTGGATTGGTGAAGTGGAGATTGCAGTGCTTCTGATTGGCTTGCTGGGCAGAGTCTTCCGAGTTTAAGATAATTTTGTTTGTTCATTTACCCTTTTTGCCCTTTTTGCTTACTTGTCATTTTCCTAATAACAATAATATTGGAAAAAATTATTATTTTTCAATCGCAATTCGTAAACAAGAAACTTTTTTAATAAAGATAAAATAATTTAATTGATAATTATATATTTTAAATCAATTAATTAAAAATTAGATAATAAGTTAAAATTCAAATTCAAATTTAGAATTAATGTGAATTAGTATTTAATTTATTACCCTAAACATTCAATTTAAAGTTCGAATGGATTAAAGATATATTGTTTAAACATGATTAATTTGAATTATTTTAAAATAATGTCATTTTAATATAAACAATTAAAACGGTATTACTTTAATATTAAATTTTATAATATATAAATTAAAACTATATTATTTTAAATAATTAAACTAAACCAATAACATTGTAAATAAAAAAATTCAAGCCATTAATTTTTTTAATAATACTTTAAATCCACTCAATTCAAAATTAGAATAAATCAAATTTTAATAGAATTTCACTTATCATTCTTAATTTTATTATTTGTACTTTAGCATAATTAGTATTTAATTTAAATTAATTATTTAATAAATAAATTCAAAATTAAATGTGGCATGAAGTTAGAGATGTCAAAATTTGCCGAATCCCCCTAAGTTGATTAGGTTACACGCTAAAGTCATTACTTCAAAAATAATGTCGTTTTAAAAGTTTTTTTAAAAAATATACGTGACAAATCGGGTCACGGGCTAACCTATTCTTACTAGTTGGGCCAAAAATAGTCCGGATCTGGCCCATTAACATCTTTACGTGAAAGTCACTGTAAGGTGCAAGATAGTCTCGTAATATCCTGAAATTGGCCCAAGTGTTCATTAAACCTTTAGGCCAGTTATTTGTATAGCCCATTTGTTCATTCATTATTTATTGTTGCAGAGGAGCCTCACTTAAGCCTCGGTTCCAATTCTCATAGTAACACTAACAAGTCTCCTATGTTTAGGATCTTAATGGATCGAATTAGGTCCATGGTTCAACCCAATCTAATATCTATTAGTCACGGTTCAAATACAATATGAAATTCGATTGAGTTCAATTTGATTTGGCAATAGGCAATATTAGGTTGGAGCATGTGTTTGAATTGAGGTTTGGATCGAAGTTGTTTTAAACTAAAAAATACATATTTAATCAATCTTAGTATAAGCTTAATAAAGCTCAAACTCGAGCCAGACCTTAATGTTTTATACAAAATAATGTCGTTACAAGTAACATTTTTTAATTTTAGGTCAAATTAGGTCTAATGCTCGAAGCTCGAAATTTAAAAAAAGGTTTAATTAAGCCTAAAACCTGATTAACTTAGTACGAATTTGTTTATTTTAAACTAGTACAAATCGAATTAGATCGAATCAAGCAAATTATTGTCAAGCTTATTTTTAATTTAGAACTCACTTAATTCAAACCTTGCATGTCGAAGTTCGACCCAACTTAATTTAGTGCAAAAATTTTTATTTTTAAAATAAAGATAAAAAAGACACTATTTTTTTCAAAACGACATCTTTTATCTATACATATCAAGTTTTGGGTTGAACTAGGCTTGGCAACTTGAGCTTGAACCCAATGGATACTTGATTTTTTGGGAAAAAAAACTTAAGGTCTGGCTCAAAGCGCAATCAACTCATCTAACTTATTCCCTTCGGGCCGGACTCGAGCCGAACTACTAACTCTATTCAAGAGTTCTTCGACTTGCATTTATACTTAAAAAGAACTTACAATTATTATTGTAAAATTTTAATTTATACATAATAATTCATAAATTGTATGTTTTTATGAATTATTTACCAAAATGTATATTTTTATGAATTATTTACCGAATTAGTGAATTTAAAATCAAATAACTATTAGAACAATTTAACGTAATAATACACATACTTGAACACGAGGCATTCGATAATTGGCACATTTAAGAAGACTCTTATCATTGAAACTACTACTTAAACCAATTAATCACCATCCATTTGATGAAGATATATCACAAAAAGCGTCTTAACTTCAAATGATTTATAAAGGGTGAGGTTGAAAAGGTTTGTTCGGCCCAATTCAACTCGAAGTTAATAGATTTTATTTGAGATGTTTAAGCTTCGAGTCAAGTTTGGACTACCTCAATTTAAAAAATTATAAGAAAATGACGTTATTTTTATTTTTAAAATTAAAAAATATATTTAATTATACTCAATTAAGTTTCAAGCTACCTAAACTCAATCAAAAAGCCTAGAGTATCGGGTTTCAATCGAGCTTCAGGCCATACCCGATCTCAAACATAAAATTTCAGCTGGACCGAACCTAGCAAGATTCATTGGTATTACTAGTAAATGGTATACCCTCCCCAAATTTTAAGAAGAAAAATAAAAGAAAAAAGATATGATAAAAATAGGCAGATGGACTTGGCCTAAATTATTATAAAAAATAAAATATCAAAGTTACGTTGGTTTTGATAAAATGACATCATTTTGCTATTATTTATTGGACCTTGGGTCGGGTCAGACTCGAGTAGCCCCAATCTAAACTCGATTTAAAGTTAGAAATTTTCAAAAAATAAGAGTCGAGGCCCAGTCAATCCAAGCCTAGTTTGTTGACTTCAAATTGAGTCAGACCGGACTTGGGTCATAATATCATCTTTAAGAAAAAGGTCAATTATAACATATATATATATATATAGTCAGACTGCAAATCTGAACTTGTCAAAAGACTAAAAAATCATAAAAAGAATGAATAACTAAATCTAGCTATCTTTTATATAAGTATATACATAATTTGGATCTATCAAAACATATACATGTTTGAATTTTAGCAGGCATATAACAGTTCACATCATTGGTACACATTTTCATATCTCTCACACCAAGATTGGTAGCGAAAGTCTCTACGGTGTGGTCCACGTTCGATTTGATCCAACTTTAAGTTAGATATTAGAAAGGGTTCGATCTAGCTTAAACATGGCCCGAAGCATCAAAAAGCTTGAAGCATGTCAACTTTCAAACTGGTTTCGAACTTATTTTAAAAACTTTGAATCGAACCTGAACTTAACTCGGTTCATTTTTAACACTAATTAATTCTTTTTTTAGCCTTACAATGCAAGAGGTTGAAAGGTTCGAAATTACCTCAATCTTAAAGATGATATTTTTAATAGATAAAAAATTATACTGATTCGTCACATTATTTATTTGAAAGGCATAATCAACTTCGATAATTTTCTTAGACTGCATTTAAATAACAGCAAACACACCATCATGCTTGTCATCACTATTTAAGATCTATTTAGAAACTTATAAAAAAAGAGTATTGTTTTGTCATAGGTGACCAATAACTTTTGTTAGGAAGCATTCCTTCATCAGTATACAAACAAACCCTAGCTTTTCTTCTGATGCCATATTCTATGTACCTAACCATGTTCCTTCCACATACAGCAAACCCTAACCTTTTGTATTATATAAAACTTACAGGCAGCCATCGTCAGCTTTTTGGCTTAGTTTATAAGGAGACAGTCACTTACAGACAGTGTCGGAGAATTCTTAAATGCAAAGTTATGGTGGAATAGGTAAAAGGCATGTTGCTTACAAAGCCACTTGTCATTATTGTGTTCCAAGGCCTGGAAGGTGCCTTTTTTTTCCTTTCTTTATGTTGAAAATGGAGGAGATTTGGTTCATGAACTGCTGGAGTTTGGCCAGCAACCTAAAACAAGAGGCATGGTCAAAAGTATATAAAAATTCTCGTATACATCAACATGACATGCAGCTGTAGTAAGAAACAATTTATTAATTCGATCTATCAACAATTCTTAAATTAATGTTAGCAGTAATTAGCGATCATAAATCAGTCCTAATTCGATCTATCAACATATTAAAAACTCGAACTAATTGAAATTTTGATTATTAAATCGAAAATTGAATAAAATCTATACAACAAGGAAAATGAAGTTTAACGACGAAAAGTACCGACGAAAAACTTACACATTCCGTCGGCAAGTTTAGTTAGCGACGAAATTTACCGACGGACAAAGGTGTAGGAGAAACGGTTGTAGGTAATAATTTGCGATGAATCACAGAATGTCCGTTGCAAATTTACTGACAAACATTTGTGTAACTGTCGGTTATTCTGTGTTGTCTTTGGTCGGTAAAGTTACCGGCATAATTGGTTATTCTGCTAGTAAGTTAATGACAACATTATCGACTATAATTAGTTATCCGTCGGTAAATTGAATAGATTTTACTGACGAATACTATTTTTTTGTCGGTAAGTTTACTAAAACTGTATTTTTATAATTTACCTGCATTAAATTTTATTTGATGATCTTATGGGTGATGCATAATTTAAACAATTATGAGTTATTTGTTGATAATATTTTGATTTATTTTTACATTTAATTTGTTAAAACAGAAAGTTGATTGATGATATAAAGCAAAAATTATCGTAATTGATAATAAAAAATTATTTT
>JANSVA010000218.1:1539749-1551127 GCA_025504915.1 Erythroxylum reticulatum | reverse complement strand
TATGGTTTAAAATTATATAATAATTAATATATTGTACTTTACATATTGTTTAATATACTTTAAATAATATTTATATGTATAAATAATTTTTATTACAAAATAAAATATAGATAAAATTAAAAATACTTTTTATTTTTATGTTACCAAACAGTCTACTGTATGAAGCTCTTATAAAAAAATCTTTTTTAAATAATAGTTAAACAGTCAACTGACTTCTTATAAAAATTCTTCTAAAAAAACTACAGAAAAAATTCTATTGACAAAAGCTTTATTGATATAAACCCAATCAAAGAGAAGGTTAGTTTGGTTTGGATTATTATTTATATGATTTTTAACTAATTAAATATCTTTATTTTGTCATTAATTTATTATAACACTTAAGTAATTAATAAAATATGAATATGTATTTAAAAACACGTTTGAAAAATAGTTATAATTATAAATAAATATATATATAACCATTGACCATGTAAATTTGAAAGTGAAATGCAAAAAGAAACTAATGATTTTTAATACAAATGCTTACAAAAGATGAGTCATAGCTTCTATAGAAAAAATTATCAACTTTCTTAGTGACGAACTTCTTCTCCTTTGTCTTCATTTTCTTGAACTATTAAAAAAATTAATTAGTTTAATCGCATTTAATCCTAAAAATTTTGAATTATTTAAATTTTCAGTTTAATTTTTATTTTTCAATTTGATTTACTATAATAACTTTATTGTTAAAAATTAATTTATTTATAATTAATCAATTTGTTTTATAAATTAATCAATTATTTTTAATCATTTTCTAAATTTTTAATATTATTCAACATTTAATCGAGTTTATAAAGATCTAATGTGAATTGAATCTTTTTAACTTCTTATCTTACCGTACAAAACGGTGGATGCCAAATATATAAATTTGAAAATTTTTATTAAATTTAAAAGTCAATTTTTGTTATTAAAATAAAATATTATATTATATAAAATTTTGATATTTCTTATAATTTATTAAAAAATTATAATTTAAAATTACTTTAAAAAGTCTTTATAATTTTAATTTTTTTCTTAAACTTTAATTAAAAATATAATAACAAAACAAATGTTACATGAAGAATGAATTCAATTTCCTTCACATATATACCATTCTTTTGCTATACTTAGCACCACATTTTGTGCTTCTGTTACTGTTTACCAAAGATATCAACCCACAGATCATGGTATGTGTGCCCTTTAGTCTTTGGAAGGTCAAGAACTCAAAATTGAAAAGTTTACTTAAAGCTCTTCCAGGATTTAGTTGAAATGTATGTTCCTTGTCAAACTATCTTGCTAATCCTCCTCCATAACCTGGAAGCCTGGAACTTAGCTTCCCTCCTCGAATTGATTAGTTTTAGCCTGGTTTTGGATGTCGACTGCTTTGAATTATAATCGAACGATCGTGGATGTTTAAACATGTTTGGTCTCACCATCTTCCTTCCTGGGATCACAAGCTTCCTGCACCAGGACATCTGAAAAAACTGAGAAATCCAACACAAGCGAGTTAAGTACAAGCAAGTGAAATCTGAAATGCAGAACATTACATTATCTTCTTTCTCTCCTCCCCTCGTCCGAGCTCGAAGAATTATCCAAGATGTGATCGAACCCCAAACACTTGAGAAATGCAAGTTTAGCAAGCCTAAAATAGTTGCAGGGATGGTAATCGATAAAGTTGGTATCCTCTGAAGAGGAAGCAAGGTCGTCTGTAACAATTCTTCTGCCAATGTTTGTGGTTCTCTCTCCCTTTATTCTTTGAGTTTCTCCTGCCTGTAAATATTTCACAAATGGTTAGTACAGATTCATTGCTAAATTCAGAAGGAAATAAGTTTCTTGTATCAATACATAAACAAATGTGTCACCAGGACCCTCGTCAGCCCGAGTCGAAAGCATTCAAACTTCCACCACAATTCCAAATTCCAGATTGTGTCACCTAAGCCATATCAGTGGATTTTCACATTACCATCACAGCTATAAACTAGAAGTCTTTGGAATAGCATAATTGCAGCTTGAAGGCTCGGTAAGGTCCAAGCCATTTTGTCCAAAGGTAGCAGTAATCCACCATGGAAGCAAAGCATAGTTCACGCGGAAAACAATCCAACTCAATAAACCATTGCATTATAACACTCTTTATAAGCTCATAGATGAGCTTCTATTATTTCAGTTCTGATCCCCTCTCCATATTTTATAATGCAAAGATAAAGCCATCTACTACTGATATATAAAACTGCATAACCTTCCCTGGTTCTTGAGTCAACAACAACAATGGAGGATATGTTACTGGCATAATTGTTCATTTTTCCATAACAAAATCAGAACTTAAATGCACAAATCTATAATGAACTAACCCTTGATATATCTCACAACCTTCTCCACCAAAACACCAACAAAATCAGGAAAAAGAACAGCTCCTAAAACCCCACTTACCTCTAAACCATTTTACTTAATATGCCAAGTACTCATAAGAAAGGTCAAATATACAGGTCAGCTTGGAAAATCTCTGGCAACCGAAGAGAAACAGATTTGGTGAAAATGCCGGTGGAGCAATTGTAACCGTTAAAGCCGAGTACATTAAACATAATACCGTTAACTACGCCAGAAAATTAGCATCTAACCATGTCATGATTATTATCTAATTAGGTTCCTTCAAGAACATCACAGAAGCCGTCAAAAATTGGTAAAGGTAATAGCAACTATTATGCTTGTTTCCAACTTCCAAAATCCTTTCTTTATATAACTTTACCCTGAAACTTCCTGGTTTTGAAGCAAAGATCAAGTCTTTTTGATAGTTTACACTTTAAGGATGTTGAGTTAACCCCCTGATAATTTTTCCATCGTTGTACTGTTGCAGAGCCAACCCCATTTGAACACTTATGGTATATATTAAAAATAAAAAATGCGCACAACATAGTCAAATGACAGCGCAACCAAAAGGGTCATCAGTTTTAGCAGCAAATTAATCAATGATGATGAGAAGGAAGTTATGAAAAAGGGTCTCGTCAAAAGAAACAACAACAACCTGAGTCCGCCGGTAACGGTTGGTGACTGTAGTTCCTGTTGTTCTGGAGTTGGAGTGCTTGAGAACCGACTTGTCTAAGTTAGGATCATGAGACATGAAGAGACCGCTTGTAGAAGGCGATCCAGAGGAAGAAGAAGATGATGAATTGGTATCTGAAGAATCTGACGCAAAGAAACCGAAACAGAAGAGAAGAAAGATGAGAAGGAACAGAATTAGTAGTTGAATACATATAAGCCACGGAATTCTATAGCTCTCTATCGTCAGCTCATCTCCAAACTCATACATGGTCTCTGCACACCAAACCAGAGACTTGCAGAATCTAAGGAAGATCAGAGAAACAATGAGAGTTTGAGAGACGAACACGAAACAACAGAACCGGTTTTGCTTTTAGCTGTACTGGGCCGACTTCTTGGCAGGTTAGACTTCAACTCACGCGCTTCTTAACGCGCTCTTTTGGCTTCGGTTTTGTCCCTTTTTGACTTTTTAAAGTCAGTTTATTTGACAAAATGTTTTCAATGAAAGGGAAATACGTGGAAAATATTAACATAAATTAGAATAATCTTTTTAAATATGTTTGACTTAATATAATTATAAAAAACTAATTTGATCGGTTTAATTATAAAAATCTTGAACCGTTTAATTTTTCAGTTCGATTTTTTACTTTCCAATTTGATTTACTTTTTTTTGTTGCCCACAAGATGTCTTAGGAGGGTTCCAACTATGGGAAGACACCTTTAAGCCATCCACACCCAGACTAATTTCCGCTCGAGCCGGGTAGGTCCCTTGTCGGAGGCAAAGCTCTGATCCTAAGTTTTAAACGGCTGCATACATGAGGGGGGTTCGAACCCGCAACCTCACTTTAGCTAGAAGAGCCTCTAACTAACTCACCTGTCCCTTGAGGTTGATTTACTTTAATAGCTCTTATTGTTAAAAACTTATCAGTTTATTAATTAACTAGTCAACTTTTGTAAATCAATAAGTTCTTATAAACCAAAATAAATCAATTAATTTTTATTTAATAATTTCCTTTTTTAATTAAACTCCAAAATCTTTAAATTTATTTAATATTTTATAATATTAGTTGAATATTTTAAAACTTAAATCTCTTGTTTTATTGGTTTAACTTCTTGTTCGATTTTTAAAGTATCGATCACTAATATTATTGAAAAATGTGCAGTTTTCTATTTAAAATTTATAAAATTACTCATTTAATATAAATATTGAGTTAATATTTATTAAGAGATTTTTTATAAAATTTTTACTTTTCAAACCCAATATAATTTAGGGTTATTTTATGAAAGTCCAAGTTATGGAGCAAAATCCAAATCTCTCTCTTTTCTTTTTGTGAAATAATATATATTTTTACCCATTTATGTATAATAGTTGAGACAATTAAGGAAATATTGGTTTGCCAACTAAGCCATCATTTTTTATTCAATATTTGTTATAATTCATACAATAATTTTTTCTTTTTTTTAAATGGATGAACCCTCAACTAAGGATGACAGTGAATTTTCAACCCGATTAATATCTGCATCACCCGACTCAAAAAAATAGACGTGGAAGTTAAAAAACTAGATTTTAAATGAATGCTGAAAAATATATGTAGATATGGATTTAGTGATAACCTGAACCAATAGATATCAATACTCAACTTGTTTTTTATTAACTCCATTTTTTGTTTTTTCTTAAATATTTATGGTTAAATATAATAAAATATTAATATTTTATGAGAATAAATAATTTTAAAATCTCCACTTTACTTCTCAGTCCTCATTTTTTTCATCATATTTTATTTTTTTATAGGATGATAATAATGCAAATGATATAGAGATGGAGTTTTGAACGTTGTGGAGTTCACGCAAAAACAATTTGAAGGTTTGGATATTTCTGTCTTTGTTCCAGTTTTTGGTTGTGAAAAATATATGTTATCTTTACACTAGACATTATAATTTTTATCACTTCAATTTTATGATTTTTTAAGACATAAAAATCAAAATCTTGACTTATTATTATTAAAGTAATTTTGATTTGGAGCGTTTACAAAAATCTACTATTTATATTTTCTATTTAGAAGTTATATTTTTATGTGCTATACAATCATATGGACCAAAAACTCAAATAATCCAATGAATTGGATATAAGTAGTAAATTGTAAAAACCAATAGATTTTAAATGGATAATGGATTGAGTAGTAAAAAATGAATATGGATATGGATAGAATAATACCTGAACCAAACCTTATTTATTGTTATCCTTACCCGCAACCGCTATTTTTTAGATTCGCATTAGTTAAATTTTTGGATTGATGCAATAACCTATAAATCACGTCAACCGAGTACTCCGCACTATATAAGTCTTATATAACAAGCTTGATCAAGATAACGTAAGTGGGAGGATTTGAATACAGAACCTTTTGGCCCCATGCTCCCCACTCCACCAACTCTACCACCTTCTAGGGGTCATATAATATATACATAAACATATATGTGTGTGTGTGAATTATCATTTAAATTTAACTTAAAATTATTAATTCTTTGAATAACAACTATTACATTATAGGTTTATTTTAAATTAAAAGTTGATAATCAATCATTTGAACTGAATTTATAATTTAATTATTAAATTATTTATTCAAAATGTATAAATTGTTATATAAAATTAAACTTTTTAAAAAATAGCAATTCCAAATTTCTCATTAAAAAGTTGTCCCTTTTGTTTAATATTTAATTGGGGCGTGCACGTCAAGTGCCAACGGGCGCCTGTGTTCCCGACCATGTTAAAAGACAAGAATTCCACTTCCACCACACGTTTAATCACGTGGGGAGCACATTAGACGGTGCAGATACATCCAGATTGTATCGATCACATTCAAAGAGTTGCAGAGTAATCACGCGGCCCGCGTGACGGGGAAAACCCTCCACCTAGCTGGATCATCGGACAATGATTTGGTAATAATTAACTATCATCTTAAGTCAATTAAAATCTAGATTAAAAATTTCTTATTCTATTCTCTTTTTTTAAAATTTAAAAATAGGATAGATGGACATAAAATCTTTTTTTTAGGGTATATCTTGATAGTTAGATCTCATGTTTTTATTGTTGAAATTAGAAGTAATGTTTTCAAAACTGAAAAAAAGTTAAATCAATAATACATAGCACTTGTTTGGTAAATAGATTATTAGCTATTTTTTGGTGACCTGAAAAGTTTTAGTTGTTTGATTATGTCAAACCGTTGATAATTATGTTTAGTAATTAACTATTGGGTTGACAGATTAAACTCAATTTGTTTATTTTGAAAACACTAATGCCAGGAGCATTTTTCTCTTGAGAAATAAAGAAACTAAAAAAATATCATATGTAAAAGTTATTATAAACTACTCATAGAAATAGAGATATAAATAAAGATAAAAATACTCATAGAGATAGAGATATAAATAAAGATAAAGATAGAGATTAAGATACTGAAAGTTAATCATTAGATAAAAAATTTAAATTATTTAATATTATATTAAATTTTCAAAAATTAAATATTTTTAAATTGGTTATCCCTAATTATATTACATAAATTACTTTTATATAAACTTGATATTTATGTAGCTTTTTATATAAATATTTAGTATATAATATTATTATCACTTGTATATTATGATTAATTCAATTGAATACAATTTAAAATTAATAGGTCAAATTTACAGTAATTAATTTTCTCTAAGTTTAAAATTTAAGAGATTAAGATAAACAAAATTTTTCAAAACAATTTTATTTTAATTTAAAAAATTTAAAAATATAGCTTTAATTTTGAAATTTTAAAATCAAAATTAAAATAACAAAAATTTATATTTCCTTAAATTATAAATTAAATCGACATAATTTTTATTGACCTAATTTCGTATTAAGCTTGTTAGCGCTGCATTTAAGGAAAAACCCTTAGCGTGATCTGACTGAACTCATTTTCAAACTTATTTTTAGTGACATTTTAGTTATTTCTTAAGTTCTTTAGTTGGCCCTCACAAATTTAAAAGGATCTCGAGAACTTTTTAATTGAACTCGTTCATTATTGGGAAGTTGTATTGAGAGGACTTTCAGTATTCTTAAGACTCTATAAAAGATAATGGAGAAAATGAAGATGATGACTTCATTTGCTCTATTTAAATTCTTATGAGAATTTTAAAAGAAATGCTAAGATATAAACAACTATTATTTATGTCCTTATAAATTTGTTTAAGTCGTCTTCATATGTCATTTTACACATAAATAACTAATACCAAACAACTAATTTTATAAAATATTTTCAAATAAACAGATAATATTATTCGCTGATCAAATTAGTTATATTAATATGCTATTAGCTAATCACTAATAAAAAAATGATTTATTAATAAATTAATCAACTAAATAAATTAACCTTGTCAAGATTTTTACCAGTCAAATTGAAACATTGATGAATTTGTAGGTAAACGAGGCTTTTATTTTACTTTTTATTGACACGATAAAGATGAGACTTTGTCCACGCAGAAAAAAAAACAATTGTTTTGTAATATGATATTAATTTTAATAATTAATTTCAATGAATTGTAAAATATTAAATGTTTTTAAAATTTTATGAATTTTGGATTCTTATATTTTGCCTATAGAATTAAAAATAATCCTTGTGAGTTTTATTTTTGCAATATTGTTTAGAAAGTAGTGTAAGGATCCAATAGGTCTCATACCAAAATATCAATAAATATATATAAGTTTGGATCAATTATTTTATTAAAAATTAATAAATTAGTATTATTTTATCAATAAATTATTGACATTATTTTTAAAAAATATTTTTAAATTTGAACATTGAAACCGTAATATTTTAGAATGTTTGATGAGAGCCTTTTGTTTTTTTAATGAAGAAACCTGGAGTCACTATATTTTGAATGCGTACTGAGTAAATCTTTGGATTGATACAACGACTTGTAAATTACATAATTAAAATTTTACAAGCTATTGTGTACTCGATTGACGTGATTTATACTAGATGCACATCCGAAAATAGCAATTATGAATTCATCCGTTTCAAAAAAAATGATTAACGTTTTGATTAATTAAAAAATAATTTGTGATAATGAAATAATTTTTTATTTTTAAAATAAGAATTAATTAAAAGTTTCATTTATTAAAATTTAATTAAAATGTTTTAAAAATTGTTGAGATTTATTTTAAAGATGTTGCTTTAATTTTAATTTATATTTTGTTGTAAAATGCACTTTATCATTTATCATCGATTCAATTAATAGCTAGTCCTTCTGTACCACCAATATTTACCAGACTCAACCAACCAACCAACCAACCAACGTCCCCATTTCTGCCACCCCCCAAGCTTTCTCTCTTTCTCTGTCTCTCTATCATCTCCGTCTTGTACGGCTCTCTCTGTGTGTGTCTCCAATGCCTGATGGCATTTGGGCTTCCCTGGTTTATCCCTTTCCGTCAATGGATGAACCAACGCCTCGAAACAGCTCTGCCTCCTCTAACGACTCATCCGAAACACGCAGCAAACATCCGCCGCCACCAACGCCGCCGCCACCCCCAACTAGCCAACCCTTATCTCTTGTCCAACCATCCCAAAAGAAGAAGAGCAGAACCAAGGTCGGTCGTGTCTTCCGCTCGGTTATTCGGTCTTTCCCTATCATCACACCCGTATGCAAAATGCCGGCTCTAAACGGGAGCTTGCAGGACAGTCGTTTATCAGGCACTCGAGTCACCGGAACCTTGTTCGGTTATCGTAAAGGGAGGGTAAGCTTGTCGCTGCAAGAAAACTCTAGATGCTTGCCTTCCATTGTTGTTGAGCTCGCCATGCAAACCAACGCGCTGCAGAAGGAAATGGGAGCTGGGATGGTGAGGATCGCCCTGGAATGTGAGAAGAGACTCGATAAACAAAAGACTACGCTTTTAGACGAACCATTGTGGACCATGTATTGCAATGGCAAGAAGGTCGGGTACGCAGTTAAAAGAGAGGCCACGCCGGAGGATTTGAGCGTTATGGAGCTTCTCAGGCCGGTTTCAATGGGAGCCGGTGTTCTTCCGGGAAGTCCAGAGTCTGAGGGACAAGATTCAGAGATTGCGTACATAAGGGCTCATTTTCAACACGTCGTTGGCTCTAAGGACTCTGAAACACTGCACATGATTAGCCCTGATAGTGAAAATGCGCCTGAGCTCAGTATTTTCATAGTCAGGGTTTGAAGGTTACCGGAGATGTGCTCGACGATTGATTTTTCCGTTCATGTGAGGAAGGGTTAATTATAGTGAGTGTATATATAGGGGAAGAGATGTAGAGAGACGAGTTAATATAATTTTGGTGGCTTAGGAGAACCCAAGAGGGAACTATGGCATGGAGGCCTCTGTTTAATCAACTTAATTGCCGTACTTAATCTTGCTTACTACTACTTTTGTGTAAGTGATTAGTGATTACTAATAATTTGTTATTTTATATCGTAATAATATGATAATTAATCAAATTTTAATTTGTTTATTCTTGATAATTTATTTTAATTTCAAGTATAATTATATAATATTGTAAACAATAATTGAAAAAATCAACTATTCATTTGATTCAATTTTAAAAATTTTAAATTATTATTAAAAATTGATCAATTTATTAATTAGTCGATCAATTTTTGTAAATTAGTATTAATTATTAATATTAATTTCAAGGCTTTAAGACGTTATTAATATTATTATGAAAATTTTAATTATACATTATTTGAATAGTTTGAGAAAAAATAGTTTCAAACTTTACAGCATCGACCTCGAGTCATACAACAATTTCACATCTAATCCGGTGAACAAAGTCAAACAACGAGTGCTGAACGTACTTACTCTGTGTTCTCCATCTTATTCTCTTACGTTTTATTTGTAATCTTCTGGCAGCAATCGATTACTCTGGCAATGCATTATAAACCGCAATAAAATAAGCTTCCAGCACATGGTGGGTGGGTCGGTTGGTGGGTCATTCTCAGCCACTCGGTTTCGTGGTAATGGCGTGATGCAAGCATATATATAGATATAATGCGTACTGCAGAGCTTCACTAAAACCTACACAGGTCGTTAAAAATGGAGAAACTTGATCGAGATCTGAAGAAGGGATTTCTCAGCGTGGTTGAAGCTATCACCGGTAACAAATCTGCTACAGGTAAAATCTCACTGATGTCGGAAACTGTTGGGAATAGTTCGTTTAGGTAATGCTGTAATAGTATTGACTGATCTGCAATTTCCAGGGGATGAAAATAAGCAAGAGTCGAACGCAGAAATTGTAGAGGTTTGTTAACTTATGTCGTCCAATCTTCTTCTAGATTTTGATATTGTAAAGCTTTTATGAGATCGTCGGAAATTGATGTGAGGATATGGTGATGATGAGCTTGATAGGAAGTAACTTTACAAGAAAGAGCTATTAAAGTCGCTGCCAGAGGTCCAATTCGGCCCATGTACCTAAAGGTGATTCTATTCAGACAGGTTGAATAATTCCTATATTCAAGTTTCTTGTTACTTAATTTGCAAGACGAGTCCTGTGTGACTTCGTCTGATCCTAAGTTTGGAGGATGTGGGTAATAATTTGTAACAATTTATTTTAAATAATTTGTAAGTTTTAATATTTTAATTATTATTAAATAAAAAATTTAATTAGAAGTTTACTTAATTGACAACTCTCAAATTTTGCATTTATACCAAAAATAAAAGATTATTTTAAAATGCCCGTAACTAATAAATTTGTATGAAAATATAAAGTTTTATCCTATGGTTTTAAAACTAGACCGAAAGATAAACTTGTAAGACAAAAGACTTAAGATTTAAAATATTCAACCTATATTAAATCGTTATAAAATAAACAAAAATTTTATAAAATTAAAGATTTTGAAATATAATTGAAAGAGATCGTTCTTATCCATATAAGAATTTGAAGTTTAATTAAAAATAAATGATTAAATAAAAATTAATTAATTAATTTTAATTTATAAGAATTTATTAATTAATACAAATTGACTAATTAATTAAGTAAATTGAACAAAAAATTAAAATTGAACTAAAAAATTAGATAATTTTAAATTCTTACGGTTAAATTAAGAATGTGGATATTGTTACGTATCGAATCAAAATTGGTACAAAACAAATGATCGGTTGTACTAGGTTTAAATACTGATCGGTAACGACCCATTTTGAATGGTACCGGTCAGTACCAGCTGATATTTAAAATGTCGACCGAATACTGAAAAATTTAAAAAATATGGGAGCTTTTTTGTATAATTTTTAAAAATTTTTAAAATCTCCCTTCCTTTCTCTCTCTTCTCCTTTTCCTTATTTTTTCAAAATT
>JANSVA010000218.1:1528770-1539434 GCA_025504915.1 Erythroxylum reticulatum | reverse complement strand
TATTTATTAATAGTTATTAAATTAATTTTATAAATTAAATTAAAAATATGATTATTATTTATTATTATAATTTTTAGATATAAGGTTAAAAATTGTAAAATATAACAATAGACTATTTTGTAATTTTAAAAAAATTTAAGGATTATTTTATAAATTTAAAAAATTATACTTAGTATTAACTAATACTGATATAATACTATACTAAAATTCAATTTGGTATTAAGTTTGATACGATATTTATTACATTGGGTTAATTTTTTTTTAATCTTCTATCATCAAAGAAGTTTATCTTAAAATAGGTGAAATTTTCGGTAATTAATCCTAAAATATTTAATAAAAAGCAATTTAATTAGTCAAAAATGGGCAACTCTAAATGCAGCCTTCTCTTTTTGACATGTCAACGAAAGGCGACAATAAACTAAAGAATAATCCACGCGCTTTTATTGCAAAGCGACTGGTCGTTGAATATTGACACCTACCCCCCATTTCGATCTCGAGAAAACAACGTCACCGATCAAAGAATCCGCCACGTACGCCTCCGGGACCCACTGCGGTTCCACTCCCACATCCTTACACAAGAATCCCAGACGTGGGCTATTGAGTTTCCACCAGCGTTAGTTTCCGTTCTCTGGATTGGGAATCATCTCGAAGCCCGTTATCCCTCTCTGCATGTAAATGGCCAGGGTGGCGCGTGTAGTCCACTGCGAGCTCGTTACACGGGAACCGTCTATTCTGAAGCGAGAACCAGCGGCTCCGGTTCAGGTTCCGGTGCCGAGAGTGAAGCTTGGTAGCGATCCTGAAAACACGAAGGTTTTGTTGCAGCCTAGATTGTGTACGCTGAGATCGTACGGCGAGGATCGTTTTGGGGTGGTGAAGTCGAGAAAGGAAGGCGGAGATGGAGCGTCGCCGTTCTTTGAGACCTTGTCGGAATATATCGAGAGCTCCAAGAAGAGTCGCGATTTTGAGATAATTTCTGGTCGACTAGCCATGGTCAGTCCTGCGTTTTTTGGGTCTCTTCTTCAATTTTATGAGAAAGATAATGAATTAGTCTGTTTTTAAATCAGATATTCTTAATTTTCTAGTTTATCATGTTGGTTATTGAAATCCAAGTTTTGTTTAGTGAGATTGAGATCTCTTAAGTAATCCTTGGTAGTTGATCTCTTTTCGGTGTTAGGTTGTGTTCGCAGCGACGGTGGGCACGGAGGTGGTGACGGGAAACTCACTGTTCAGGAAGATGGACATTCAAGGAATATTAGAGGCGGCCGGAGTTTGTTTAGGGGCAGTAACATTTGCAGCGATCTTCGCCTGGTTCTCGAGCGCCAGGAACAGAGTTGGCCGTATCTTCTCCGTTAGCTGCAACTCATTCATCGATTCCTTGATCGACGAAATCGTCGATGGCCTCTTCTTCGATTGGTCCGATGAAATTTAAACCCAAACTCTGAGGAATGATTTGAAGTATACAATTGTAGTTTACAGTAGTTATAGTTACACAACATGTTTTCCCGGTAGAAGGATGGATAATGTTATGTCCTATACATACGGTATACATATACGTATATGAAGTCTCGTAGGATTGAATCAAATAAAAGAGACTCTTAGCATGTCTTGGTTGGAGTAGTAGGACTTGCATGTTTGTAGTTTACTTATTATGAGTTTAATATTTTATTAATTATTTTCAATTTTGTTATTTAGTTATAAGTTGTTATATTCGTGTAATAATTTATAAATAATTTATTTTAAATAATTCACTCTGAAGAAGTGTTTAATATTTTGAAATAAAATTAATTTAAGTGATATTTATAAGTTACTCAACAATATGATATTTTAAAATTAATAAATACATTAGGAATAATTCCTTATTCACCAACAATATATATAATTAATAAAAATTTAATATATAAAAATTAATAATAAAGAAGGAAAATCGTAATTTTGCCTCGAATTGTGAAGCTGTACGTGACGTGGCGTTATCATCATCACCGCAGTTTGAATCTGTGTTGTGACATGACGTGAATGTAATAAATCCGAACACAGTGCCTTGCTCGGTGGATCTCGCTCGCGCTTCTTGATTAAATGTAAGCTTCGGTTCGATACTCTAAACCTGTGTTGTGTAGAGGAAAGTCTCAATTCAATACATTCATGGCGATTCTCCACTCTATCTCTACTCTCCCACCAAAGCTATTCCACTCTCACTCTTCATCTCCACTCCCGTCGTCCGTTCAATTTCCTCTCTTTAATCTCCATCGTTCTCGGTGTCCCTCCTTCAATCTCTGCTTCAAAGCCTCGGCCGTGTCGCTGGCTCTCTCCGCCGTTGGTATGGGGGAGGACTTGCCTGACGGTTATGGGGAGAATTTTCCCGAGCCCGATCCCAGCGAGAAGAGAAGAGCCGGCATTCTGCTCCACCCGACGTCCTTCCGGGGACCCTACGGCATCGGAGATCTTGGCGACGAGGCATTTCGGTTCATTGACTGGCTTCACGCCGCTGGTTGTTCCGTTTGGCAGGTTCGAGAAATAAGTTGAATAACTTTGTTAATTCGTATTTGTAGTTTAGTTTGTTAATGAAAATTGTCGCTTGTTTTTGCAGGTTCTGCCTCTGGTTCCTCCTGGAAGAAAAGCTAACGAAGAAGGATCCCCCTACTCGGGGCAGGTCAACCGTCTGTTAATTTGTGCCCCAATTTCACTTGATGTTTTTGTTGATTTTTCATGTCATTGGAAGTGTATAGCTAAAAGGTAAATTTGCTTTTAGGATGCAAATTGTGGAAACACTTTGTTGATTTCTCTTGAAGAGCTTGTGAAGGATGGTTTGTTGACCAATGATGAGCTACCAGAACCAGTGTGAGAATTTTTGTTATATAATGCGTAATGAGCTTTTGATTTGTGTTGTTTTACTCTCTTTTCTTTGACATCTTATCACATCGATCTCACTCATGCAGAGACTCTGACCGCGTGAACTTCTCTTATGTTGCTGAGCTTAAGGACCCATTGATAGCTAAGGTAATGCATGCGGGCATACCGGTTAAGGTTCTTATCTTAAGAGCATTTCATTCGGGAGTCTGTTGACTTTAGCATCTGCTATTTGTAGGACCTTCCAAAACCGTTGGAAGAACATAATATAATGATAACAAAGGAAGAACAGAATATAATGACCACAACTTTTCATTGATTCTCCTTGTATTGACTTGCACCAAAATATTTAGACCTGCATTCGTTAGCATACGATTATTATATGTACAACTTCTGGTATTGCTATCAGTTGTCGACAAACTTGACATTCAATTGAAACATACTTGACGGTGAATAATACAGACGGTAGTTATCAAACGTGGCTGATTTGGAAGGGACTAAACTGAGTAGATTAAGGTTTCCTAAGATAAATTAGTAAGATGATAAATTTTCTGATGATTTTATTCATGGCTTACTATTTTGGGCTGAATAACAAATACCGCTGTAATTTTTCTACTTTTTGTATCAGTTTCCTTTTATAGTGCAGGAATTATATTAGAATTCACCTTTTGTAGGCTGCAAAGAGGCTAATAACAAGTGACAAGAAGCTTAGGAATGAGCTTGAAGATTTTCAGAACCACCCCAACATTTCAAGTACGATTGATTTGTTATTGATTGTTATCGGATGCTAGTAATTTGATTATACATATTTAGTTTCACTTATATCTGCATGCTTATTTTTGTCAATTTTTATCCTTCTGTTCAGCCATTACTGGCTGTAGCAACCCTTATACCTACAACAACGCCCATAAATTTTTATTTGTTTGTCATATCCTTTACATTGTATCGCAGGTTGGCTTGAAGATGCAGCTTATTTTGCTGCTATTGATGATTCTTCAAATACATTAAATTGGTATGACTGGCCTGAACCTTTGAAAAATCGTCATCTTGCAGCATTGGAGGAAATTTATCAAAGTAAAAAGGATTTTGTAAGATCTGAATATTTTCCCTGTTTTTTTCCTTGCAACTTCTCCTTTTCTTGAGTTTGTGTACCCGATCCTAGGAGCTATCTAATTATTGATTACTTATTACCTTCACAGATAGAAGTATTCATTGCACAACAGTTCTTATTTCAAAGACAATGGCAGAGAGTTAGAAACTATGCGCGGGAAAAGGGAATCAGTATAATGGGCGACATGCCTATTTATGTAGGTTATCATAGTGCTGATGTTTGGGCAAACAGAAAACAGTTTTTGCTGGTGAGTATCTTTCTTCATTGAAAATGAAAAAATATCACTTATTTGACAATTGTTTTCCAAAAACTTCATTTTACACTGCTGAACTTTCCTAGTAAGTTCATAAGTATAGGATGCTGGCCACTGAACTTTCTGCTTTTTTCCAGGACAGGAATGGTTTTCCTCGTCTGGTGAGTGGTGTTCCCCCTGATGCTTTCAGTGAAACTGGTCAGCTATGGGGAAGGTTTGTCATAAACCACATGATTGGCAAGAAAATGAAGTCTATTTTCTGTTAATGGAATGAGATATCTAGTCATCATAAATGTGTTTACCCTGTACAAATAATTCTGTTGCACTTTTCTTCCTGCAACTTTGCCCTCTTTACTTTATTTACTAATTCCAAGAGACGGCATGTTTTGGTGGATGATAGTTGATAGCTCCCATGTGTTTTAGCCTTTTCAATTGTTCACCTAACATTACTTCATAAATCCTAAATTGTATATTTTCATGAAATCACTTGTTACGTGGTAACATTTCATGCTACTTATGTTCCAAAACAGCAAATAAAATGGTTTGGGTCAAGAAAATGGTTTTTAGACGATATTTAAGAGATTTGGTGCATCATCTTTTCAGTTTTATCTCGTTTGCTTTGACAAAAGCTTTAATTAATATTTCAGATGTGTTTGTGAGCTTAATGACTGACTTCATATCTGACATGAAGCCCTCTATACGATTGGAAAGCTATGGAGAGAGATGGATATTCATGGTGGGTACAACGCATACAACGGGCTCAAGATCTGTACGATGAATTTAGGATAGACCATTTCAGAGGTTTTGCTGGATTCTGGGCTGTTCCTTCTGGTGAGACAATCTCTGAGACATAGGGAAAGGGTCAACTGAGCCTCTAACGATTACTATTAATTACAATATGACCCCTAAATTTTTCTAGAATGTGCAATTAATCCCTGACGTTATAAATTCAGATAATTTGCCCCTTATTTGAAGGACTTATTATCATAAATTGTTATATTTTGATGGGTGTTATACACTTTCTATTCATAAATTGTTATATTTTGATGGGTGTTATATACTTTCTATTCAAATAAGAGCCAAGTTATTTGATTTTTTAAGGCTAGGGAGTTAAGGTGCTCTAAACTTTATTTGCTATATTATATTTGAAAGTGAACTTTTAATGGTTTATTTGGCTCATTTTCATTAAGAGTCCCCTAATTAAAGTTCTATATACAGAATTAATTTTGGTAAGTTTCATAATATGCAGAAGCAACAATTGCCATGGATGGGAATTGGAAGGTTAGTTCTCTTTTATTCTGTGTTTTCTTTTTTCTTTTCTTGTTTCTTTTGAACTTTCTGTCATCCATTCGTGATTCTTTTCTATGGCAGTAGGCAGGGCCTGGAAAAGCCCTATTTGATGCCATTTTCAAAGCTGTAGGAAAGATCGGCATAATAGCTGAAGATTTGGTATGTTTCATCAGATTTTATAACCCTGTTGTATCTGAGCTTACCCCTTTTAGTCTTGATGCATTGGTGACCATACTTTTGAAATCTTGTTACGGGCTGGATTGGATAACTGTTTGGTTATGGACACAAGTTTCATTTTATTGATTGATGTATTTGTTTCAACATCTATATTCCTAAGATTTTAATTTGCTGCATCTGCCTCATAGTGCAAAGGGAATTTGTTCAGAGATAAATTTTATCTCTGCCCATCTTTTATGAGCATTGTTCTAATGATTGCACAACATTGCCCTAGTCATCAATCTTCATTTTCTTTTTTCATCAACAATGTTGTATGGTCATGATATGATGTTGAAGGCAAATGATAGTCGATCTTGTGGGAACTCAACACATACATAATTTAGCAGTATGATTCAACCCATTGTTGAGGACCTTAATTGTCTGAAGGAAAAGAATGTTGTGTTATTATGGGCTGATTGCAAATAGATTTAACTGATTTTGGTTTTCAAAGGCACAAGTAACAAACCTATTATTGCTTTACATTATTGGAGAAAACTAAAAAAACTCATTTTGTGGTATATTTGTTTGGTCGGGAATATTTGAACTCTTAAAGAAGACATTTTGGTCAAAAAAGTAGACAGGTTGCGGTGTTCAATTGCCCACTTCCATGTTTTGATATGAGACCAAATTAATTCCACCTGTAAACTATCTTTGAACTCATTTTATTTTATTTAGAAGTATATTTTATTTTATTTTATTAATGAGTGAAATAATTTTTAGTGCTTACGACATGCACTTGCTGCATTTGGTTCGGTAGATAGATTTGGAGAAAACAGCAGTTAACCACACAAGCTTTGTAAAAGACCATTCACTTCTTTGTTATTGACTTGGAAGCACATTTTTAGTTCCTCAAAGCTTCTTAGTTTAGAATTATTTAATTTTGTATAATAGAAATGAAAGATGTAGGTAAGTTATAATTTCACAGGTAATAAGGTCTCTTACAATAAGGATTTTAAGGGACCATATACATAAATGAAGGAATTTATTTATTCTTTTATATACCTCCTTGTCTGTCTGAAGATTAGCTGTGAAAGTGCTGTTGCATACATCTTTAATTTTTCTTTTTTTCATTGCTCATGTCTTGTGTGTTGCCTTATTACAGGGTGTTATCACTGAGGATGTAATTGAGCTTCGAAAATCCATTACTGCACCTGGGATGGCTGTGCTGCAGTTTGGTAAGAAGGTTTCGTTTTTGTCTTTTCATGTAATGGATTCACAACTATCCTTTCATGCATATTGCCTTGACCTTTATGCTGTGCAATACTGTAGTTACATTTTATTACTCGTTGACCCAGGTTTTGGAAGTGATGCAGCTAACCCTCACTTGCCCCATAATCATGAACGTAATCAAGTTGCATACATTGGAACTCATGATAATGACACGGTAATAGTCTTATCTCTGTCTGGAATGTTCTTTGATTGTTTCCAGATTCTATAGTGTTGGCAGGTTTAATAATTGATAATTCCATGCACCTGGACAGAACTTCTCTGTGAATTTTTTTTTTATGAGGGTGATGTATGACAAGTCATAATTTGGGGGCACCAAATTGTGATGAGTTGATCTCGAGTTCCTTATTTTTGTCTTAAAAACATAAAACACATGCATTCTGATGACTGTTTGTTTTTCCATAACAGATCCTGGGCTGGTGGAATGCTTTGAATGAAGCCGAGAGGTTGAATGTGAGTGTTTTTGCTTGTGTTGTAAACATGAAGCTCACAACTCTGTGTATAAGGAAGCTGAATGTACCTATTGTACCTGCCATTTTTCACGGTGTTTTTGTTACTCAGGTGTTCAAGTATCTTTCAGTTACAGAACAAGATGATATCCCGTGGGCACTTATCCAAGCTGCAATCGCATCAGTTGCCCAAACTTCAGTTCTAACCATGCAAGATATTCTCGGGCTTGGGAGTTCGGATAGGATGAACATTCCTGCTACACAGGTACTAGACATTCTTTACAATATATGCATTGCTATAAGTAGCAGTCTGTTCATAGTACACCAGCGACTTTGTATCTATTCAAATACTAAGGTAGCTTCAAGGATTGTCCAGCAGAAACTATCTTGGACTCCTGTTGAGAGTTTAGATAGGGACTCACTCTCTTGTTTCTACCCCAGCTCTGTCTAGCCTGATGAGACTCCTGAAACCACATAAATCTGTGTCTACTTTAGTATACTTGCATGATCTCCTGAAATTGCGCTAATTATGTCTTCTCCTGCCTAAAAAACACAGTTGCCCTCAAACCGAAATTTCCCTGCAAGTTTACTTCATCACCTTCCCTTCATAGTCTATTAGTAACAATGGAAACAGATCAGGACCAAGACATGACAATTGAGATTATTACCATCAAGACGTGTGATTGTTTCAAGTAATTTACAGTCATTTCAGCTTCTTCTATCATCATCATCATCACATTATATGGTTATCGTTTCCTGATGAGACTCCTGAAACCTTGTAAAATTCCTGTCGACTTTAGTATACTACGCTTGGGTCAGAACTTGCATGATCCCCTGAAATCGCGCGAAATGTGTCTTCTCCTGCAAAGAAAACACAGTTACCCTCAAACTCAAATTTCCCTGCAACTTTTACTTCATCACCTTCCCCTCATAGTCTGTTCGTAACAATGGAAACAGAACAGGACCAGGACGTGACAATTGAGATGATAACCATCAAGACTTGTGATTGTTTCAAGTAATTTATAGCCATTTCAGCTTCTTCTATGATTATACCTTAAATTGTTTTGCTGGATACAGTTTGGAAATTGGAGTTGGCGAATCCCTAGTTCCAGGGGCTTTGATAGCTTGGACAAAGAAGCACAGAAGCTCAACAATCTCTTATCCACATATGGGCGGCTTTAGATGAACAGAGAAGAGGAGGAAGCTACCAAGATTTTACTTGTCTTTTGGAATAAACGTTTGATCTTTGCTTTGTATCTATGAATTATGTCAACTTTTGTTTGCTTGGACAAAAGGGGTTGGAATCTATATCCAATCCAAGCCCCTTGTGCAATAATAATTAGCTAAAGCAATAAAATTTGCCACAATATCTTTATTTACTAAATTTTTTAATATTTTAAAATTTTTACCAAATAAAAGATTTAAAGTTTAAAATTTTAAATTGATAATAAAATTTGTTAAAAATTGAATAAAATTGAAGAATTAGAAGTAATGTTTTAATTTTTCCAAAAGTTTGAGATTTAGTTGAATAAAGACAAATGTTAAATAAAAGTTGATTAATTTTAATTTATAAAATTTAATTAATTTTTAAAAATTGATGGTTTGATTAATAAATTGATCAATTTTTAATAATAAATAATATTAAATTAAATCTAATTAAAAGTGAAGAATTAAACTAAAAAATTAGATGAATTAAAGTTTTTACAGATAAATTGAACGAATTCAATTTAAATTTGATTTTTTATTTTTTAGTTAGAAGATAAATACTTTTTTATAATGTTTTTATTTTTAAAATTTTCTAAAAATATTTTGTAATATTAGAAATTTTAAAGAGACTAATTTGATATTCAGGTGATAAAAGAGTTTATTTGAAAATATTTTAATATTATAAGTTTATAATTTTTTTATTTAAGAATAAAGATAGTTTAAAAACTCTTTTTGATATTTTAAATTTTAAATGTTTTTGATATGTAAATTATCTAAAAGGCATAATATAATTTTAAAATTTTAAATAAAAATACCTTTATTTATATTTTTGCTGAATTATTTTAATTTATCACATCCTTATTTAAGTATATTAAAACTTAAATTTAAAATAAAATATATGATAAATGTTCTTTTTTAAACTTAAAATATGTTTAAAAGTATTTTCATTTTTTAAATATAAGTTTATTTTCACTTAGAAATAAATATATTTTAAATACTTTTCTTTTTTTCATAAAAGGATTTGTGAAATGGGATCGAATAATTAAAAATCACTATTTTAAATTTTAATAAAATGAGAAAAAAAGGAGTTGAAATTACTCAACTTAGGCTTATGCAAGAATAACTCAAGAGTAGGGACTTTGTCATAATGAACACAGTCATGCTCAGTTCAGTAGAATGAGAAATCGCCGGAGATTATTACACCAATTGGCATATTACCGGCGGACCACAAGCAAACAAGACTTCCCATTTTCTACTTCTTCAAACCCATCACTTGTTCATTCTCATAACAATTGTCGAGCAGCTGAAAGCAGAAGACTACAATTAGCCTACCTGTTACAATTATCCAAACACAACAAACTCATATCCCACCCTAAACAAATCCATGCCCATGTTTTAGTTTCGGGTTTGGAGTCGAATGTTTACTTTTCCAATGTTCTTTTGCGTTGTTATGCGAGTTCCGGGTTTTTGTGTTATGCACGTAAGTTGTTCGATAAAATGCCTGAGAAGAACTCGATTTCTTGGTCTTCCATGGTTTCTATATATAGCAAGTGTGGTTTTTACGAGGAAGCGTTGGTAGTGTTTTTGGAATTTAGAAGATGTTGTTTCGGGTATACCTATGAGTGTATATTAGCTAGTGTTATGAGAGCTTGTGCAGGGGTGGGTGGGGATAGTAGAGGTGATAGTATTGGTAAGCAAGTGCATGGATTGGTCATTAAGGTTGGTTTTGATGAGGATATTTATGTGGGTAGTTCCTTGATTGATTTTTACGTGAAGAGTGGTGAAATTGATGAGGGGAAAGGGGTATTTGATTGCTTGTTGGAGAAGAGTATGGTTACTTGGACTACCATGATAACTGGCTATGCCAAAAATGGGAAGAGTGATAAGTCATTGCAACTTTTTAACCAAATGATGGAAACTGATGTTGTTCCTGATAAATATGTGCTCTCCAGTGTTTTGAGTGCTTGTGCAGCGCTTGAATTTTTCGAGGGAGGCAAACAAATTCACGGTCATGTATTTAGGAGAGGAATAGAAATGGATGTTTCAGTGAGTAATGTGCTTATTGATT
>JANSVA010000218.1:1409895-1431513 GCA_025504915.1 Erythroxylum reticulatum | reverse complement strand
TAGGCTAGCTTAGACCATTTGCGCTAGGTTCCGATTAAGTGAGACGACCCGAGGTTGCATCCTATATTGCAATCCTTGGAATTCAATTTTTGATTCGGTTTTTAAGGGATTAATCTAAAGATCAAACGAGATCCGATCACTAATGTCCCAAAGTTCCATGTTATGGGACTTTAGGATTTCAACACGCCACAAATGATGGTGATTTAGAAAATTCAGGAGGTAGATTATTAAACCACTACAATCCATATTATAGTACTCATCAATGGTGGAAACCAAATACCCCATACGTAAATTGTTGCTTCTCTTATGTAGAGTCGCAACAATAGCATTAAGAACATGTGTGGAGGTGTATACTGAGATGCTGTGATCCATGCACCATAACAGAAAAAGTTCCTTTGTTGAGCACTTATTGGTTTTTGATTTATCAAAAACCATTTGACAGAAGAATTTATGCAATAACAAGTGCTCATAGGTTCGTATGATGTTGTTGTAGGCATTTTTAGAATTGAATTACTGTAACCCAGTGAGTTCATTTTAATAGCGAGAAACACGAAAATCGTCATGCTGATCGATAGTGGAAGATTCGAGGAAGCCACAAATATCACGCATGATTTCAATGCTTAACTCATAAGTTTGTCCGCATAACCTAAACCATATTTTCTTAAGGTTACTAGGTTTAAAATGAAGGGAAGTGAAGAATTCGAGACTGAGCTCCTAGTAGACAGGATATTGGGATTATATAAACTTGGCCCACTGAATTCTTTCTACTAGATTCTCAACCCTATCTTGCAATTCTAGCCTATCAAGTGTATCAAAATCAAAATATTTCTGGATTACTATTTGTTTACCATTAAGGGATTAGAAACGAATACCTTCCTCCTCTATATAGATTGGGAATGAAATCCACCGCCCTGTTCCTTAGCCCTCGTCCCAAGACTTCATTTTGTCCTGATGATTGGTTGCACTTTGTTGACTACTTAATGTGCAGCATACTGGATTCCAAGTAGGTGAAAGTTGGAATAAAGTGAAAATTTGGAATTTGTTCAGAGAGAAGTGAGAGTGTTTGAAGGTTCTAACTTAGAAAGATAAAGTAAAAATGAAAGTGAGTGAAAAAATGAAGTGTAAAATGAATATATAGGTGAAGGAAGGGTAAAATCGTAAAACAATTTAGCTGAAAATCGCGTGGACAGTTTAACCCTACCGCAGGCCATGAATATTTTCACAAATTTTTTATTTTTCTTCTTTTATCCATCTACACATTCTCGATATCACTTCATACTCTTTATAACTCTTTCACCTCTTTTTTTGGCTTACATGCTTGATCATCTAACTCATATTACTATGCCTTTTCGACCTTATTTGAAAACAAAATAATCTAACTAAAGAATTCAAACTATCTAAAAGTCAAAGGACATAACATGGAATTAACAATAAATGGGTTACCTCCCTTGCTGTGCTTCTTTTAACATCGGTAGCTCGATGCTCTTCTTGAGCTTAAGGTGGTTCAAATGGATCGTTCAATGGTAACACAGTCATCAATTTTACCATTTGCACATTAACTACTATGCCCTGGGTTCCACCTTCCTTCTACTTCACCTTACTTTGCTTTCCCAAGATCCTCAATATCTTCCTAGTGTTCTTAAGGTTCAATTTCTTTGATGTTAGCTAGAAGTAAGGAAGAACTGTTGTCATGCTTTAATATGGTGAAGGTTATTTTATGCTTTCCAACCCTCAGAATTAGTTCACCCCCATCAACGTCAATTATTGAGCGAGTAGTAACCAAGAATGGTCTTCTAATGACCATAGGGGTTTCCTTATCTTCTCCAATATCTAATATAAAGAAGTCTATGGGGAAGGTAAATATATCGATCAGTACTTACACATCCTTAATAATACCCTTCAGAAGATGAACTGTTTTATCTGCTGTCTTCACTAGAATTATAGTGGCTTCTAACTCTTCTAACCCCATTTTGAATAAAAGTATAATGCATTATATTAATACTCACTCCCAAATCTGTGAATGCCCTATCTATTTTAACTCCATTGATATTGCAAGGAATGTAAAAATCTCCTGGGTCTTATTTCTTTTGTGTTATATAAGGGTTTTCTTTTACTATGCACTCTTTAACCTTTTTGTTGATTGATTCCATTAGTGTGAACCTCGTTTATAGATGTTCCATTATGTCCCCAACATTGTTTAATTCAACCACCTTATACTTCATTGTCTCCTTACTTGAAATTGATTTTCATTGATCAAAAATATGATACGAAAATTAAGGTTGAGGTTCCTCGACTGGATTAATTATGAGCTCATTTAGGAGGAATTCCATAATTACTTGTCCCTCTCCATTGTTTCCTTCTTCTTTCGTGTGTTTGAGTTTCTTTTCCTAGCTCTGAGTAATGCCCATGATCCATTCCTTTAGGTTAGATTCGCTATTTCTTGGAAGGGTTCCTCCATTCCTAGTTGAAATTGCCTTTACTAGTTGACCTCTTGAACCTCAAAATTATATATTAAAGAGGCATGGTTCTTAGTGACTTGCTTGAACTTGCTTTCAAGCATTTTATATGCAACCTCCATGCCTCAAATGTTATCTAAATTCCTATCTAACTTGGATTCCATTGAGCTCGGTTTATCTTGTTGATACCTGGTTATCCTTTGGGTATGAACTGTCCTCCAACATTGTTCATACATAAGAAGTTAGGGTGATTCTTCCACCCAGGGTTATATGTGCTGGCATAGGGATTGTTTCCGCCTCTTCGTCCATATTGAGATCCCATATAATTAACTTGCTCTGGACTGCTATCCTTTATCAAGAATCAGTCCATCGTATCATAGTCCACCTATCCTCAAAGTTTACACTTAAGTTGCATGGCTTTTACCAAAGTTGAGAACAAAGCCTTCATATTGTTAAGTTATCGAGTTAAGTTGTCAATTTTAACCTGCATCTCTATCATTTGATCAACAGTTACAACTCCTTTTTGTTCTCAGAAGGTAGTGGTTTGTCTACTATGCTCGTTTGTCCATAGGCAGCTATTAATCGCCATCTCCTTTATCAGCTCTTCTGCTTCATCTATCGTCTTTCTCATCAGTGATCCTTCTAAAACTGCATCAATCGCGCCTCTCGTATGTGGGCTTACTACATTATAAAATTTTTGCAACAACAACTCCTTAGGTAAGACATGAACTAGTTGATCCTAAATGGTGACATTGGCTGGGTTGAGGGAGTACCAGGCCTTTGCTCTATCTTTTAGGGTAAAAGGGAAAAACCTAATTCTTACCGCATCCTCTAACAGCTAATGGTATCGAAAGGTATCACATATTTCAAGGAATTTTACTATATATGTATTGGGATCTTCATTCGTTAGTCCACAGAATTACACATTTTATTGAAAAATATTTAGGACGGCTGGTTTAATTTCAAAAGAGGCTAGTTGTACGGGTGGCCTAGCTATTCCTTGGTTAGTTATATTGAACTATGGTCTTATGAAATTCATAAGGGTTCTTTGTTGACATCCTTGGTTTGCTTTATGATCTAAATATTGTTAAAATTCCTCAACCATTGTTGCTTTTGCAATTTCTTCTTCTTCTTTGCACTGAGCTTTCCTAATTGATCGTTCTAATTGAGTGATATCTAGCTTTAAGGTTTCAGATGCATGACTTGAACTTTTCGTAACTCTTATGTTCATGCAAGAGCATAGATTCAGAAATAGAAAGAAAGAAAGAACTACACAAAAAACTAACTAAAACACCTTAGACTAAAGAACAAAACTAATTGCCTCCCTGACAATGATGCCAAAAACTTAACCATGAGATTTGTTTGTGTGTAATTTTTAATTATTAACCCCGATAATCCGTAAGCGCATGTTCGTTAGTGTAGTACCAAAGATGTTGATCCTATAAGGAGGGAGTTAATATAATCCTAAATTCTAAGGTCAGAAATAATAACAAAAATTCAAGTTGCAAGAAACTAATACAAGAGTTTAATTCAATCAACCAATTTAAGAATCAAATATTAAAATACTGATAACTAAGTAATTTGCAATATACCCAAGAATCAACTTAAAGAAATTACCGATTGAGAGAAAGGGAATTTTACCTACCCTTATTCTAACCTAACTGATTATGACTTATTGGATTGTTGGTTCTAGACTATCTTAGGGTTGATCACTCTCTTTTGAGTTATAACCATTAACCATAAATCATGAACCCTAATTAGATTATGAAAGTTGCAATCTCTCATTTCACAAGCTATCTAAAATCCTAATTAGTGCTGAAGTTCTCTAATAAACTATCAAAAACCTATGCAAGATCTCTCTTCGCACAAATTCTCGATCTGATTCAATTCTTGTTTCTATTAAATCACCTAACTCTCATTACTCCAATTTAATCTTTATTCATTTGATTCACCCTCTCAGTTTATTATTGAATTATGCAATTATAGAATCAACCATAATAAAATCCAATATACACATAACAATCAGATTCTCATTAATTCAAGAATAAAACTCCAAAGGTGACTTTAGATCATCCTCAACATTCTAGATCCTATCATCAACTGTACAATCCAATTCTATACAATAATAAAACTAAAAATTAAAAGGAGCTATAATCTAAATGGATGATGGGACGTAGTGATGTCAGGAAATCTCCTGATCTAGGAAGTATGTCAAGTTAGCTTTTTCCTCCTCTCTTACTCTTTCTCTCAATGATTTCTCTCTAGGGTTTCTCAAGATGGCTAATGCAAAAGCTCCCTCTTTGCTTCTTTTGTTCTTCTTTAAATATCCTCTTGTGTTTTGGGTAGCCCTAGGATTTTTTTAGGGTCCAAAAGGTCTAAAACATCCCTTGAAATTTAATATTCTTAAGTTTCTCCACATTTGCCCGATGTAGCCCACAATCGTGGGCTATTTCCTGGTCTTCTATCATAATCATGGGCTAAATCTGATGTTTCTGTCATGATCGTGGCCTGACATGCCATGATCATGGGTTGTTGTTTTGGCCCGAATGTCTCCGAAACTTCTCTGTTCTTTGATGTTGACCTTAAAACACTAGCAATCACATCAAGTTACCTCAAAAACATTATATTTAAGTTCAAAGACTTGTATTAACCCATAAAACACTTAAAACATAAATAGTTAACAAACTAGCACAATTCTAACCTAAACACATACTAAATGATTGAATTAATCGCCGAACACATATCAAATTATGGCCTAAAACATAATGCAATTTAAAACTTATCAATGAACATGATCAAGATACCACTAGTTTCGTCCAGCCACAATGTGATGATTATTCTATTACTTATGATAGACCAAGAAAGGATATTCAAAAACCCACTAGACTCATTGAAGAAGATGACAACGTTTTTGTTTATGCTATAGCAGTTACAGAAGAAATTCTTGAAGGTGTTGAACCTTCCTCTTACTTTAGGACTATTTCTTGTCTTAATTCTTCACAGTAGCTCGTACCAATGAATGTAGAGATCGAGAGTCTCTATAAGAATAAAACTTGGGACTTAGTTGAGCTTCCTAAAGGTCGTTGTGCATTGACTTATAAATGGATTCGCAAACAAAAAGATGATATACCTGAGATTGAAGATGCAATATGGAAAGCACGACTTGCTATTCGAGGTTGTGATTAAAAAGAAGGCATTGACTTTAATGAAATATTCTCTCATATTGTTCTTAATACGTCCATTCGAGTTCTTCTTGGTTTCGTTGCTTCGTTCAATCTGGAGTTAGAGAAACTTGAAGTTAAAACAACTTTTCTTTATAACGAGTTGATACAGTCTAAACAAAGCAATATAAATTAAATTCTATCTAGACCAACTAGAGGCAAGTGTACCCCGTCGACAAGTAATATAAAATAGTAAGAACTAGATATCATACCCAAGGGATTTCAACATGTAAGATAATTAAATTAATCGATGCAAAATTACTCAGACGATCAAGAATTGATTGATTTGAAAATAAAATAAAGTAAGCGAATCAAGGAAATATGCAAGATGTAAAGTATGAATTAAAAACAACTAGACTTAATTAAATGACAAAAATTGGCTAAGCTATGTGATTTCAATTGGATTAGACATTAAAACTTGTAACAGTGGATTGATTTAGGATTTACTTCACTTAAGCGAGTCGAACCCAATGTTCATAGGAATTCCCTTTTCTTCTAAATCCAAGTTACCTACTTGGTTCATAAATAATTTGGAACAAAAGGCATTCAATACAAGAAGCCTAAAATTAAGTTTGTTAATCTTACATATCCTCACATAAGATCCTAAGGTTGGTCTACTTTAGTCTCAAGTATGTTGCTTGATTAATTTTCCAACAAATTAAGTCCCATTGGTTATGACATTCAATCATCTAAGGTCTTAATCTAGGTAATCAAGCTAAATTAAGACTAAATATGCATTCAATCTAGTAAAAATGAATACCACAAAAATTGTCCTAATCCAATATCAATCCTAACCTCAACCAAAAAAACTTACTTCCACATATTCATCAATGTAACACAAATCATTGTCGTAATATATATTTGCATTGATTAAATCCAAAAAATTAAAACAAATTAAAAACACCCAATATTTAATCTTCTCCCGCAGATTTAGTTGCTCATGCTGTCTTCTTGCTGCTGTAGCTGCTAACGCTATCTTCTTCTTTCTATCTAAGGTTTCGGTCCACCTTTTCACGCACACTCATAGTCTTCATTTTCTTCTCTGAACTGCCAGCTGTCTTCTTTCACTGGTTATGCTGCTAGAAGCTGCTTCCTTTGTTATTCGCCAGCTGCTGCAATTTAAATATTAAATGGACAAGAGTTTAGCAAATTATGTATCTAAAATTAATATAAAATGCCCATTAACAATACCCCCACACTTGAATTGTTGCTTGTCCTTAAGCAACTTCTTAGCTCACAACCAACATATTTTGTCGTTTCATTTTCAAAAAAAATCAAGTGTTTGCAATCCCTTAACTTCGGCAAACTCAAGTATCAAGCTACTACATATATTATATTCTTTTCATCAATGCACATAAACAAAATCAAAGGTAGATATCTTTGATCAAAAGCAAGCATAAAATTAAAATGAACCTTCCTCATGATATTCACTCATGTCACTCAAGTGTATAAAGGTTGTGTTTCACTCAAAGCTTCCTCTAAGAGATTACACTACCATATGCTTGCAAATTCACCTATTTTTCACTACATAGAGTACATGTCATCATGGATCAAAAGGGATTTTACTAAGGGTTGTAATGGGGCTTAGGTTAAGGTAAAGTAAAAAGGGTAACGTCTACTCATAAGCATTCATAAAGCACTAAGTAACATGGGACAATCAAAAAGAAATTCTAAGGTGCGCAAATAGAAACACGTGAATACAACTACTCATCACTATCCAATGATACCGTTTGATCTTTTCTTTCTTTCTTTTTTAATTTTTTAATTTTTTCTTTTTTTCTTTTTTTGGTAACAATAAACATAAAAGAAGATAATAGTAGTACAAAATAGCAACAACTGAGTAGATGTACCTCTAAAATATCTCAAAATAGCATATAAAACAAAAGTCCCTAAGTCAAGGACATCAAATACTTAGTATTTCATTCAACTTGTGAAAGAGTTAGGCTAAAAGAATTTCAGGTTTCAATGCAATGTGATTAATACAAAAACAAACAAGGTTAAAGGCTCAAAGTGGGTAACAAGGGAAAATGACTTGGTGGGTCATTTAAGCTAAAGGTTAAAAACAAAGAAGGTCTTTATCATGTCCATAAAGCATGTAACTAGCAGTATCAAATAGGTTCAGAGCAAGTTCTCAAGGTAATCCATATAGGGAAACATCGTACACAACAAAAAAAATAAATGACTATAAGATGCAGTCATATAGCTCAAGACCTCATATGTGCTTAAATGAAAGTCCATTAAAACTCTATACATTGCCTCATCACTCAGCATCATTTATTGATTAAGTTTATGCAATCAACTACTTTAATCAATCCACATGGTTCACTATCCTCTCAAGCTGCCTAATCCAAGTTCACTCATACAACTTAATTCTCCTTCCAACTACTTTGACATAATCGTATGGTCAAATTCATCAAATATGGGACCCAAGTTAGCTGCTAAAAGAGTCGTAACCATTCAAATGTGTATCTTTCAACATCAACATCAATATTGTAAACATCAGCATGCACATAACCTCAACCCCCCATGCTTAATATGAACATTGTCCCTAATGTTCAAGTAGCTAACAATCAAACACAAAGAGGGCAAAGAGGAAGAAGAAACTTCCCTGAAAAAGAATCAGCCAAGAAATCTTTGCCACCAACCACGCAAACCCTAAAGAAAACTAAAAAAAAAATCAAGAAAATGCATTAAACTAGAAAGAAATGAAAAGGAAAGAACAAGAATAGAAAAGAAAGAAAACTACAGTCCTTCTAAAAGGTATGCACTGTGGTGAAAGAGGTGAAATGTCATGAAGAGACAATCACTCCTCAGAATTATCCACAAACCTGGGCATATACAATTTAGCTCATTGTCCGTTTACCTTAAAGGAGTTTTCATTTTCACGTTTTACCTTAAGGACCCCAAAAGGAAGGACTTGAATCACTTTGAATGGACCCTACCACCTTGACTTAAGCTTCCCTGGAAAAAGAAGAAGACGGGAGTTGTAGATCAATACCTGGTCGCCTACTTTAAAGTCTCAGTGGAGGATCTTCTTTTCATGCCACTTCTTTACACGCTTCTTATACAACTTCGAATTGTTATAAGCATCCAAGCGGAACTCTTCAAGCTCGTGAAGTTGCATAAGTCTTTTAGCAACTGTAGAAGACAAATCAAAGTAAAGAAATTTGGTAGCCCAATATGCACGATGCTCTAACTCAACTGGAAGATGACAAGACTTGCCATACACTATCCTAAATGGTGACATACCTATGGGTGTCTTGAATACGGTCCTATATGCCCAAAGTGCATCATCTAGCTTTAAAGACTAGTCCCGCCTAGAAGCATTAACAATTTCTCTAGTATTTTCTTTAATCCCTATTTAAGACTTCAACTTGCCCACTGGTCACCCCATACTTAGCTAATAATGAATCAAAAAGTTTGTTGCAAAAATATGACCCCCATCACTAATGATAGCCCTAGCTATGCCAAAATGTGTAAAAATATTCTTCTTCAATAACTTAATAACACCTCTAGACTCATTTGTAGGCAATGCCTCTGCTTCCACCCACTTGCTAACATAATCAACAGCAACCAATATATATTGATTGGAGAAAGACATAGGGAATGGTCCCGTGAAGTTTATGCCCCAATCATAAAAAACGTCGTAAACAAGAATGTTAGTCAATGGCATGTCATGACTCCTACTAATGTTCTTGACCCTTTGACACCTATAACGAGATTTGACAAATGCAAATACATCCCTAAAAAAGGTGGGCCAATAGAAACCACACTCTAAAATCCTATGATCTGTCCTAGATGCACCATAATATAGCCCAGCCTCTCTAGAATGACAATGATGTAACACAGAGGACGTTTCCTCTTTAGGAATGCAGCATCTAACAATACCATCTACACAAATCTTGTAAAGAAAATGATCATCCCATAGATGGTATCTTACCTCAGGCAAAAAAAATTTCTTTTGAGCATAAGAAAAATCAGGGGGATATATATTACTAGCAAGGTAGTTTACATAGTCTACAAACCAAGGAGTGACAGTCATAACCATTAGATGCTCATCAGGAAAAATCTCCTAAATGTCCTTCTTTGTTGCACTCTCTATAGCAGCTTCAACTAACCTTAACAAGTGATCAACTACAAAATTCTTGGCTCCTTTTTTATGCCTCAGCTCAATGTCAAACTTCTGCAAAAGTAACACTCAATGAATTAGTCTTGATTTAGTGTCAGGTTTTGTCATCAAGCATTTCAAGGTTGTATGTTCAGTATACACAATCACTTTAGAAAAGACCAAATATGAGCGAAACTTGTCAAAAGCAAACACAACTACCAACATCTCTTTTTCCATCGTGGTGTAATGACGTTGTACGTTATTCAATTTCAGGTCTTACCTCATCTTTGGCCTAAAACAACACCGCTACATAATCACCTGCATCACATATTAATTTAATAAGAAGAGACCAGTTAGGAGATATAAGAATAGGTGCAGTCATAAGCATATCCTTTAACAATTGAAAAGATGTCAAAGATTTATCGTCAAAAGCAAACACAACATCTTTTTCAAGCAACTCAGTCAAAATTCTAGTAATCTTAGAAAAATCTTTAATCAACCTACGGTAAAAACCAACATGGCCTAAGAAACTTCTAATGGATCTAACATTGTTTGGTGGTGGAAGTTTCTTAATGACATTAATTTTTGCTGGGTCTACCTCTATACCCTTGTTAGAAGTCTTGTGACATAAAACAATGCACTCTTATACCATGAAATGACATTTTTCCCAATTAAACACTAAATGGGTATCTTCACACCTAATCAAGACTTGCTTTAAGTTATCCAAGTATGCATCAAACAAAGTACCAAACATAGAGAAGTCATCCATGAAAATTTCAATGCAAGATTCAAGCATATCAGAAAAATAGCAATCATACATCTTTGAAATGTAGTCGAAGCATTGCATAACCCAAATGGCATGCGTCTATATGCAAATATACCATAAGGACATGTAAAAGTTGTTTTTCTCTTGATCTTCTGGGGCTACCAGAATGTGCAAATATCCACTATATCCGTCTAAGGCACAATAGAATTCATGTCTAGCTAATTTCTCAATCATCTGATCAATGAAAGGTAAAGGAAAATGATCTTTCCTAGTGGCATCATTCAACTTCCTATAATCTATGCACATTCTCCACCTAGTTACCTTCGTAGTGGCTATTAATTAATTTTTCTCTTTTTCAACCACAGTAGTGCCTATTTTCTTTGGCACTACCTGCACAGGACTAACCCAATTAGAATAAAAAATAGGGTCGATAATACCTGCTTCTAGAAGGTTTACTACCTCATATTTCACTACCTCCTTCATGTGTAGTTTAAATCTCCTCAGGGGCTGCATTATCACCTTGCTTCCTTCCTCCATGAAAATGTAGTGCAAAAGGAAGGGTTTATACCTATGATATCTATAATGGACCACCCAATGACCTTTTTGTGGTCCCACAGTACCCTTAATAGCTGCTCCTATATGGAACCTAAAAAACAAGAAGAAATGATAACTAGTAAGTGCTCGGGTGGGTTAAGATAAACATACTTCAAATAACTTGGAAGAGGTTTAAGGTCAAGAGAAGAAGGCTCTTTAATTGAAGGCTTCAGAAATAGCTTGGCTGGACATTGGAGGGGCTCATATGCTCTATAATTTGTTCAACATGCCTGCTCCAACTCAACTCTAATATCCTCCAACTATTCTTGCAATTCTTCACCTAACTTTTTGATCATTCCTTGCACTCCACCTTCCAACAAACCTGCACAAACAATAGAAGAATCATCAACATCATAAGAATAAATGTCAATAAAATGGCAAGAGTCAAGAGTAGAAGGATGCTTCATAGCATTGAACAAATCAAACACTAATTCTTCATCTTGAAGTCTCAAAATGAGCTTTCCATATTGCACATCGATGATGGTCCATGCAGTGGCCATAAAAGGTCTCCCAAAAATTATGGGGATGTTTATATCTTCCTTCATGTCAAGGAATAAGAAATCCACTGGAAAGATAAACTTCTCGACCTTGACCAATACATCCTTGATGACTTCCCTCGGATAAGTGATGGACCTATCTACCAACTAAAGCAGAATAGTAGTGGGTTTAGCCTTCGCCAATCCTAACTTCCTGAAAATAGAAAGAGGCATTAAGTTAATGCTCACACCCAAATCCATTAAAGCCTTATCTATATGCAATTCACCAATAAATAAAACTCCTTAGATCCTTAGGCTTTGGTGGAAACGTTTTTGACAATATGGTTGAGCACTGCTCATTTAGCTTCACAGTGGCATACTCCCTAAGCCTCCTCTTATTAGACAAAATTTCTTCCAAAAACTTAGCATAAGAAGGCATCTGTGTTAAGGCCTCAACATAAGGAATGTTTATATGCAACTTTTTAAATATCTCAAGAAAATAACCAAACTGCTTATCTAATTGCATACCTTTTAACCTTTTAAGATAAGGAATCTGAGGTCTTACTAGATGTGTGATAAGGTCAACAAATAACCTTGGTTGATCCTCCTTTTCAGCTGGTGCGTCTTTAGCCGCCTGGCTACTCGCTTGACTCTCTTCTTCTTCTCACTTCTTCTTCTCACTTTTTCACTTCTTTATCCTTCTATTTCTTCTAAACTTCTTCAAGTTGTCTCCCACTCCTGAATAAGATTGCCTTTGCATGTTCTCTCAGGTTGGCCTTAATAGTGCTAAGCAATGAACCCGAAGGTCTTTACTTCAACAAACTTGTAATCTAGCTAATCTGATTCTCCAAATTTCTGATAGAAGATTCTTGATTCCACATCCTAACCTCAGTAGTGGAGATGTACTTCAAGAGTAACTATTTGAGATTAGATTTCTCCAGTGGCATAAGATTAGGTGCCTTCAAACCTGGAGGTGACTGTCTCTAAACATTGGATGACTATGGTTGTGCCATCTTATCATTCCGCCAAGAGAAGTTTGGATGATACCTCCACCCTAGGTTGTAGGTGTTAGAATATGGATCCCCTCTCTGTCTGTTATAATTGCCCACATAATGGGCCTCTTCTATCTCTTAAGCAAAAGGATTCCCAACTTGACACTCAAAAAATGCATGGGAATATCTACCATAATGCTCGCATATAACATAATTCCTCAATAAAAAGCTAGCTCCTCCTCTCATACTGTGTATCAGATTATCCAACTTCTTCATCAAACCATCCATCTGAGCTAATAAAGGAATAGTATTGTACATTACACGAGCTCTTATAGGTCATCTGGGATGCCTTTCTGTATGATACTAAAAGCTGCTAATGGACATCTCATCAATCAACCTGTAAGCGTGATTTGGCGTCTTCCTCATTAAGCTACCTCCTACTACAGCATCTATGGTACTCCTGGTTGATGGGGTCATTCCTGTATAAAAAGTATTGACCTGTTGCCATGTAAGGAACCTATAACTAGGACATTGTATCAATATATCTCGGAATCACGCCCACGCTTCATATAGACTTTCATTTTCATATTAGGTGAAGGAAGTGATCTTATGCTTCATCTTTGCAACCTTGGCAGGAGGAAAAAAATTAGCCAGAAATAATCTCATCATCTCATCCCACTTAGTAATCGATCCTGACTACAAACTAGCCAACCATGCTCTAGCCTTATCCCTTAAAGAAAATGGGAACAACCTTAATCTCACCGCATCATCCGATACTCCATTATGCTTGAACAAATTACAAATATCTAAAAAGGTCTCCAAATGGGTGTTTGGATCCTCCAAAGTCATTCCTCCAAATAGAGATGCTCTCACCATAGATGTAATGTTGTTAGGAATCTCAAAACTCACAGTTATGATCGTCAACCTTATAATGGGAGGCATGGGTCTACTGTTATGCCCCATAGTCAAATCTATCATAGTCAACTCCCTTCTCTCTTCAGGATGTGACCCCTCCTTATGATGTTCCATCTCTACAAACTGCTCTTCTTTAATCCTCTCTTCTATGTTACTATTCTGAGCCAATCTGGTTTCCGTGCGCAACCTGTAAGTAGTTTTTTAATCTCAGTATCTAATAGCAAATTCTCAAGATTTTAACCAAGAGTGAGCATAAACAAAATGGAACAAATAAAAAGAAAATAATAATAATGCTATGAAAAGAAAATAAAACACACCGAAGTAAAGCAATCAAGTAAACAACTAAAATACACAGATAAACAATGATGTAAGAATTAAATCTGAGACAATTCATACTATCTAACCTAATGACTCACAATAAAGAAATTCCCCAGCAGCGGTGCCAAAAACTTGTTGCGGTCTAAATAAAGCAATATAAATTAAATTCTATGTAGACCAGCTAGAGGCAAGTGTATCCTGTCGATAAGTAATATAAAATGGTAAGAATCAGATATCATACCCAAAGGATTCCAACACGCAAGACAATTAAATTAAACGATGTAAAATTACTCAGACGATCAAGAATCGATTGATTTGAAAATAAAATAAAGTAAGCAAAACAAGGAAATATACAAGATGCAAAATATGAATTAAAAATGACTAGACCTAATTAAATGACATAAATTGGCTATGGTATCAGATTTTAATTAGATTAGACACTAAAACTTGTAATGGTGGATTGATTTAGGATTTACTTCATTTAATCGACTCGAACCCAATGTTCATAGGAATTTCTTCTCTTCTAAATCCGAGTTACCTACTTAGTTCATAAATAATTTAGAATAAAAGGCATTCAATATAAGAAGCCTAAAATTAAGTTCGTTAATCCTAGGTATCCTCACACAATATCCTAAGGTTGGTCTATGCTTTAGTCTCAAGTATGTTGCTTGATTAATTTTCCAACAAATTAAATCCCATTGGTTATAAAATTCATTCATCTAAAGCCTTAATCTAGGTGATCAATCTAAATTTGGACTAAATATCCATTCAATCAACCAAAAACTATTACCACAAAAATTGTCCTAATCCAATATCAATTCTAAGCTCAACCAAAACAACTTACTTACACATATTCATCAATATAACGTAAATCGTAGTCATAATATATATTTGCATTGATTAAATCCAAAAAAATAAAAACAAATAAGAAATAAAAACAAATTAAAAACACCCAATATTTAGTCTTCTTCTACGGATGTAGCTTCTCACTTTGTCTTCTTGCTACTGTAGTAGCTCACGCTACCTTCTTATTTCTATCTAAGGTTTTGGGCCACCTTTTCATGCACACTCACTGTCTTCATTTTCTTCTTTGCGTCGTCATTTGTCTTTGTTTGTTGGTTGTGCCACCAGTAGCTACTTCCTTTATTGTTCTCCAGCTGCTACTTTCTTCATTTCTCTTATATTGAATGATTTTATAAGAGTTTTTGGTCCACCCTTCATACACAAATGCTTGGTCCATCTCACACACAAATGCTGTCTTTCTCTTTTTTCTCTCTGCCGCTACCTGTTTTCTTTTGTTTTCTCTGTATTTAATTTCCATTTAGGTCTCTCTATCCCATATCTTTTCACACACACTTTAACCTATTAATCATGCAAAAATTGTGGGTGCTGCAATGTCAAAACTTTGACATTTTTCAGTGGCTAAAAATGTTGACTATTTTCTATCTTTGCTTCCTTTGAGGATTTTTCTTGCTTTAGGCTTTTAAGGATCCCAAATCTAATATGTGCCTATAATTAAAGCAAATAATTCTTAATTAATGCAATTTAAATGTTAAATGGACAAATTTAGCAAATTATGTATCTAAAATTAATATAAAATGACCATTAACAAGAGTTGGAAGAAGAAATCTACATAAAGTAACATGAGGGTTTTGTTGTTCCAGGTAAAGAGAGTTGTGTTTGTCATTTGAAAAGATCACTATATGACCTTAAACAAGCTCCCAAATAGTGGAAAAAAGGTTTGACTCCTTCATGATTGGGAAAGGCTACACAAGGAGCAAACATGATAATGTGTGTATTTTAGACATTTTGAAGATGGTTCCTTTGTTTACTTGTTGTTATATATTGATGACATGCTAATAGCTTCCAAGTATAAGTTGTTGATCAACAAGTTGAAATCTTAACTTAGTAGCGAGTTTTAGATGGAGGATCTTAGCGCAGTAAAGAAGATTTTGGGCATGGACATTCATAGTGATCGACAGGTTGGTAAATTGTACTTATCTCAAAAGAAGTACATTGAAAAAGTTCTTGACAAGTTCAATATGGGCACTTGCAAACCAGTTTCTACTCCTTTAGTTGCTCACTTCAAATTATCTTTTAAATTTTCTGAAAATAGAGGAATAGATTGAACGCATATCACAAGTTTTGTAATTTAATGCAGATGACGGTCTTATATATGCCATTATTTTCACTAGACCTAATCTAGCATATGTTGTTAGCACAGTGAGTAGGTATATGCACAATCCTGGTAAGGATCATTGGAGTGTTGTCAAGTGGATCCTTCATTATTTAAAGGGAACTTTTGATTTAGGCTTAGTGTTTGATAGAAACAAAGTTACATTCAATGATGTTGTTGGGTTCGTTAATTCTCACCATAGTGGTGACCTCGATTAATAAAGGTCTCTTTGCAACTACATCTTCACTCTATGTTCTGATGCTATTACTTGGAAGGCATCATTGCAACCCATTTCTATTTTATCGACTATAGAGGTAGAATATATTGCAGCTACAGAAGGTGTGAAGGAGGCTACATGGTTACGTGGTTTTGTTCTTGTGCTTGGTGTTACACAAGGTACTACTATTATTTATTCAGATAGTCAAAGTGATATTCATCATACTAAAAACAATGCTTATCATTCAAAGATGAAGCATATTATTGTTACGTATCACTATATAAGAGATACGATCAATGTAGGTGAAATTATTCTAAATAAAGTTCATACGCCAGAGAATCCTACAGATATGCTTACTAAGCCACTTCCTATCGTTAAGTTTAAACATTGTTTGAACTTTGTTGGGGTCTATAACACTTGATTGCCCTTCTGGGCTTATATTACGATGAGGAGTATTATCAAATTTAAACTAAGGTGGAGATTGTTAGATTAGTGCCTCAAATTCTATAGTTTTTAACTAATTTTATCTCAAGCCCATAATATATTATATAGGCCACACCTAAGTCAGTTATTCTAGGCTAGGTTATTTTAAGATACAATTGTTATAAATTAATCCCTTTTGCTACATAACAACTTTAAGAGAGACTTTTTAGGCTCATCAAATTTTAAAGAGAGGATTTGTGAGTGAAATTATTTTGCTCTTCATCCTATTTACTAATTAGGGGATTTGTACTTTCTTTATTATTTTCATTGTGGAATGTGCTCCTCGTCATCTTGTGGGTTTTTCTCCTGACACTTTGATTTCTCACGTAATATCTTCTGTCATCTATTTATTTTGCTTCTCTATATTCTCCGATTGATTCAATCTTAATTGCTTCTACTATTATAGGCTCCAACATATACGTGTGTTTATAGAATTACAGTCAAACATTTTTGAACTTCTTTAAGAAGTCCTTTGTATTATCTTCTTGAAAAATGAATATTTCTTCCTCCATTTGCCTCGCTTCTAAACCCAAGTAATACGATATAAGCCTTATATCAATTATTTCAAGTTCAAGCTACTTAGACTTCATAAATTCTTCAAAGAAGTATAAGTTGTTACTAGTAAAAATAAAATAATCCACAGGAGGAAAAACAAGCCAAATGTCTCCATTATTATGAATTTTGATATAAATAACATATTCATTAAGGTAATGAACAAACTTTTTCTCACAAAAATATTTGTCAATGTGGCTATTTCACACCTTTGGTACTTACTTCAATAAATACAAAGTTTTTCTTAATCTCAAAGCTTTTCTTTCATGTCCTTTGATCACATACCTCAATGGTTGTTTAACATAGACTTCTTCAAGATAGCCATTAAAGAAGGATGACTTTACATCTCCTTGATAAATTTTCTATTTCATTCGAGGTGCCAAGCAAATAGGTACAAACACCATTTGCCAACGTAAAAATATAACCTGACATGCACTTTTAGTTATTTCAATATATGACAAAGTGAGAATTTGTATACCTAATCATATCTAATTTCTTAATCTTCTTTTATGTCAGTATATAATCTTTTGTTTCTTGAAGAAATTTATTAAAACTCATTTAACTACATTCTAATATTGTATACTGAGGTTGGATAAATGTTTACTAAGAATCTAATAATGAATATAATGTCTACGATAAACTTAAGCATATATTGGGTTATCAATTGCACTAAAATAAGGAACATTCTTTATGGTCTTTTTTTTTCATTTCGTTTCATTTTTTTTAAATCATGCTAAAGACAATATCTTTTTATTAAAAGATCAATGTTGCAAAAGGTTTATACTTTTTCATATTAAACATTTGTAACACACGCTTAATATAAGCTCTTTAAAAGAGACCTAATAAGTGATGGGTGTTAATGGGCATTTTTATATTAATTTTAGAGACATAATTTGCTAATTCTTGTCCATTGAATGTTTAAATTGTGCTAATTAAAAGTTATTTGTTTTAATTTTAGGCACATATTGAATTTGAAAGGTTCAAAAGCATCAAGCAAGAAAAAATAATCTAGAAAACGTTAACAGTGTATTTTTTTTGCATGCAAAAATGTGATTTAATAGACAAGATGGCCAGAGACAAAAACGACAACGTGCGAAGCTAAGAAGTGGTGTGCGTGGACTTTGGAGAAGGTAGAAGAAAAACAACACAACAATATGGACAAAGGAGAAAACGACAACTAGCGTGAAGGGTAGATTTAGCGTGGTTTGTGGTATTGCTTTTTGCTTGATTAAATGCATATTTAGTCCTAATTTAGCTTGATCACCTGAATTAAGACCTTGGATAATTGAATGCCATAACCAATGGGATTTAATTTGTCAGAAAATTAATCTAGCGACATATTTGAGATCAAAATGTAGACCAACCTTAGGATCTTGTGTGAGGTTACCTAGAATTAACGAACTTAATTTTAGGCTTCTTGTATTTAACGCCTTTTATTCTGAATTATCTATGATCCAAGTGGTAACTCGGATTTAGAAGAGAAGGGAACACCATGAACATTGGGTTTGACTTGCTTAAGTGAAGTATTTCCTAAATCAATCCACCGTTACAATTTTATTTTACTGTCTAATCCAATTGAAATATGATACCTTAATCAATTTTTGTCATTTGATTAAATATAGTCGTTTCAATTCATACCTTACAATTTTCATATTTCCTTGATTTACTTATTTTATTTTATTTTATTTTATTTTTAAATCAATCAATTCTTGATCGTCTGAGTAATTTTTCATCCTTTAATTTAATTGTCTTACGTATTGAAAATTTTCCCTTGGGCACGATATCCGGTTCTTACCATTTTATTTTACTTGTCAACAGAGTGCACTTGCCTCTAATTGGTCTAGATAGAATTTAATTTATATTGTTTTGTTTAGACTGCAACAAGTTTTTGGCACCGTTGTCGAGGAGATAAATTCCTTATTGTGAGTCATTAGATTAGACGATATTAATTGTCTCATATTTAATTCTTGCTTCGTTGTTTATTTGCGTATTTTAGTTGTTTGCTTGATTGCTATACTTTGGTGTGTTTTATTTTCTATTCTTAGCTCTGTTATTATTTTCTTTTTATTTATTTCGTTTTGTTTATGCTCACTTGTGGTCAAAAACTCGAGAATTTGCTATTAGTTACTGAGATTGAAAAAATTGCTCGTAGGTTGCGTAAGGAAACCAGATTGGCTCGGAGTAGTAACACAATAAAAAGGATTAGAGAAGAGCAATTTTCAGAGATGGAACAACATGAAGAGAGGTTGATGCGACATACTGAAGAAAGAAGGGAGTTGACTATGATGGATTTGACTATGGGGCACAACAATAGACCCATGCCTCCCATTACAAGGCTGACAATCATAGCTATGAGTTTTGAGATTCCTCACAGTATTACATCCATGGTGTGAGCATCTCAATTTGCAGGATTGCCTTTGGAGGATCCGAACACCCATTTGGAGATTTTTTGGGATATCTGTGATTTGTTTATGCAGAATGGAGTATTGGAAGATGCGGTGAGATTAAGGTTATTCCCATTTTCTTTAAGGGATAAGGCCAGAGCATGGTTGGCTAGTTTGCATTCGGGATCGATTACTACATGGGATGAGATGATGAGATTATTTTTGGCAAAAATTTTCCCTCCTTCCAAGGCTGCAAAGATGAAGAATGAGATCACTTCCTTCACTCAATATGAAATGAAAGCTTATATGAAGCGTGGGAGCGATTTCAGGATATGTTGGCACAGTGTCCTAGTCATAGGTTCTCTACATGGCAGCAGGACAATACTTTTTATACAGGAGTGAACCTATCGACCAGGAGTACCATAGACGCTGCATCAGGAGGTAGTTTAATGAGAAAAACGTCAGATTAAGCCTACAAGTTGATTGATGGGATGGAAACTAGTAGTTTTCAAAATCATACAGAAAGGCATCCCAGATGACCTACAGGAGCACGTGAAGTAGACAATACAGTGGCTTTATATGCTCAAATGGATGTTTTGATGAAGAAATTCGATAATTTGATGCACAGTGTAAGAGGAGGAGCTAGCTCTTCATTAAGGAGTTGTGCTGTTTGCGAGCATTATGGTGGTGATTCTCATGCATCTTCTGAGTGTCAAGTTAGGAATCCTTTTTCTTAAGAGACAGAAGAGGCCCATTATGTGGGCAATTATAACAGACAGCGAGGGGACCCTATTCTAATACCTACAACCCAGGGTGGAGGAATCATCCAAATTTCTCTTAGCAGAACGATCAGGTGGGACAACCACAGTCATCCAATGTTTAGATACAACCACCTCCACCCCCAGGTTTCAAAGCTCCTATTCCTAAACTACTAGAGAAATCTAATCTTGAAGATCTACTCTCGAAGTACATTTCCACTACCAAGGTTAGGATGTAGAACCAAGAATCTTCTATCAGACATTTGGAGAATTAGATGAACCATATTGAAAGTTTATTGAAGGAAAGACCTTCGGGTTCATTGCCTAGCACTACTAAGGCCATCCCAAGAGAACATGCAAAGGAAATTTTATTAAGGAGTGGCAGACAACTGGAAGAATTTCAAGAGAATCAGAAGGATAAAGAAGTGGAAAAGAGTGAAGAAGATGAGATTCAAGAAAGTGGCAAGGAGGCCAAGGAAGCACCAACTAAAAAGGAGGATCATCTAAGGATATTTGCTGACCCCATCACACATCTGGTAAGACCTCAAATTCCTTATGCTTAAAGGTTGAAAGGTACGCAATTAGATAAGCAATTTGGTCGTTTTCTCAAGATATTTAAAAAGTTACATATCAACATTCCTTTTGTGGAGGCCATAACGCAGAAGCCTTCGTCCGCTAATTTTTTGAAAGGAATTTCGTCTAATAAGAGGAGGCTTGAGGATTACACCACGGTGAAGCTGAATGAGGAGTGTTTGGCTATATTGTCAAGAAAGCTACCACTGAATCTTAAGGATCCAGGGAGTTTTACTATTCCTTGTGTTATTGGTGATTTTCATATAGATAAGGCTTTAATGGATTTGGGTGCAAGTATTAACTTAATACGTCTTTCTGTTTTCAAGAAGTTAGGATTGGCAGAGCCCAAACCCACAACTATTTCGCTTCAGCTGGCAGATAGGTCAATCACTTATCTGAGGGGAATCATTGAAGATGTATTGGTCAAGATCGCGAAGTTCATCTTGCCGGTGGATTTTTTATTCCTTGACATGGAAGAAGATATAAACATCCCCATCATTCTTGGTAGACCTTTTATGGCCACTGCACGGAACATCATCGATATGCAACGTGGAAAGCTCATCTTGAGACTTCAAGATGAAGAGCTAGTGTTTGATGTGTTCAATGCTATGAAGCATCCTTCTACTCTT
>JANSVA010000218.1:1392649-1404810 GCA_025504915.1 Erythroxylum reticulatum | reverse complement strand
CCCGAATCAGGCTCCTCTTGTCCCGTAATAATTCTCAACTGGGTCGTTTTGCCTGCCCCATTTACGCCAACAAGCCCTACTTTTTCTCCTTTCTTCACTTCCCAACTCACGTCCTTCAACACCGTAACTCCTTTATAGCTCTTGCTTATATTTTCAAGCTTCACACCCGACGAAATACCCGACGCCCCGCTGTTTGATTGCTTATTCGCGCGTTTTCTGCCGAAATCATCCGCAGAATCCCTTGAAAACAAAGACTCAACATCAGTCTCGGGCTCAACAACAGAGGCTTCCACGGTCGCAGTGGACAAGCTCGCATCGATTCTAGATGTCCCTCTTCTGGGTTTCGAAAAATTCGCGACCTTTATCCCACTGCTATTCCTTCTTCTAACAAGTTTGAGGCTTCGGTGAGGCGTGAAATGGGGTGGCAGAGGAGATATCCTAGCATCGAATAGAGATGAACCAGTGAAGAAGGTCTGAAGGTCTAGTCGATTGAATTTAGTGGACAAGGCCATGGTTGGTTAGTTAACACGACAAAAAATCTGAGCAAATTAAACGGGAAGTAGCAATATCTAGGACAAACTAAGCATATACCCGGTAACGGGTTAGCATAAAACAATGTTGGAATGAAGGAGAAGACTAATAAGTAAACGATAAGTGAAGCTTCCTGTTTCTCTCACAATGAAAAACAGAGTAAACAGAGGAACTCTGCTTCTTGAAAGGAAATGGCCATTCTGTACTTCGATTTTAGTTAATAATTACCCATTTTTTGCAATTCTTTTCTGTAAAAATTGAAGCTTTTGTTTATATATATATAATATTAACTGAAATTTTAATTTTTTTATTTTCTTGTGATTTTTGTGGCCTTGGAAACAGATAACATTCTGTGGGAAAATTTCGAGTTCTGTGGTGAGGACTTTTGGAATATTATTCTCACCTCTGTTTTCAAGCCACGTGTATACCAAAATGTGACTCTTACCTTAGCCACGTCCACTAGAAGCTCATACCCTTCTGTTCAATTATTCTTCATCCAATACAATTCACCATTTGATATTTGGATACAAATGTTGAATTGGGCTGAACTTTTCTTTTCAATGTTGGATTGGTTTTGGACTCAAGAATCCTCTTAGTTCCATTAATGGATTGGACTCACATTCATGCATGATCTGATCCAATCTGCAATTTTGTACTCTCAAGTCACTACATATCTACCATGTAATTGTACTAAAAAGTCACTACATATCTACCATGTAATTGTAGTTTTTTTTATGGATATTCGATTATGGAAAACTTTTATATTTGAGAAGCCTTTAAGTTACATGCATTCAGTATTTGTAGTCACTTTTTTGATACATTTTAGTGTCTGCAAGCTTCGAGTTGTTCTTTGAATTTGTAGAACTGCCTAATTTTGATGTCGCATCTGATGCTTTCTCTACTTTCTAAGGTCAGAGTTAAAACTAACGCTTCTGTGATGTTGTATCTCAAATTATGCTTCCATACGTTATTATTGTTAATTTGCTGGTTGTCCTTCGGGATAACTAAATACAAAATATCAAGTATAAGTAAATTTTTATAGCTTATTAATCTATTTGTCGAATTTTTAATAACTTTTTTTTTAACTTTGTATCAACTATTCTGTACTTTTATTATTTTTATTATTATTATATTTTGGGTACTTTTTTATTATTTTCATGTTATATTTTATTTTGAAGAATACCCTTCAATTATATTATATTTTTATTTATTTATGTATTTATTGTAATCTTATTTACATAATAATTTAACGTGTAAATTTTACTTGTTTACTCTTTAACATGTATCACTATTTTATTGTTACATCTGCATGTAAGTTTACTGGAAACAACCTCTTTACTACGTAGGGATAAGTTTGCGTACTATTAAACCTTCTCAAACTCTGTTTTATTACGAAACTTCGAACCGGGGGTGATGATAATAATAAAATTAGGTATGCATTTTGGCAAATTAAATTAGGTTTTGTGTAAAAGGTGGGTTTAAAAATCTAATTTGAATGAACTTATTTTAGTTTATCTTCTCAAATCAATATGAAAATTTTAATATTAAAAGAGTTGTTTATTAAGAGGGTCTCAATTTGACTTAATCTATTTTCAAATTAAATTTATAAACAATAAACGAGGTCGAGTCGAATTTAGGATGAACTCAATTTAACTTAATCTGTTCTCGAATTTATAAACAATAAACGGGATAAGGATTAGATCTTAATAGTTATTTTCAAGTTTCACTGAATTTGATTTTAATATATTAATTTTAGATAATTATATTTGATTGATTTGTTATAATCACTTAATTTAAAATATAACTAAAATGTTATATTTTTAATAGATCAAATAAAGATTAACAGTTATATGAATAAAGAGTCTCTTTTTTTCATATGACTTTTTAAAGTTAAAAAAAGTGAGTATAATGAAATACTCAAACATTATTTTTGACGAAAAGCAAAAGTTACATAACTTGTTTAAATATAAAGCATCACATCATTAGAAAAAGCGGTCCCTTTTAAATTTAGCGTCGGCTCCACCGAAAATCCATCGACCCAAATGACATTGATTTAACCGTGTCTTGGAGCTGGAGGCGAGCGGCGACGAGGCGGACGGTTCGGTAGGCGAGGAGGCGGATGGATCGGTACTTTATCATTTTTAACAATTAGTTACATTAATAAAATGTTAATAAATATAATGTTTTAAAATTTTGAATAAGTTTAAGTTTGAATTTGTACCTTTTTTGTTTGGTTTTGACGGTGCTAGTAGTTTGGACTCGGTCGCGAAGTCTTTGGATTTGGTATATCCAAGATCTGGCGTAAGTAAGCCGCCATTAATCTTCTTCGGACTAATCATTGCTCTTGCTTCCGCTGACCTGCAACTTACAATCATGAGTACTATCAGAAGCAGAGCCACATACCTTTGATTTTCCATCAGAGATATATAAATATATATAGCGATATGCTCTATCTCTGGACTGAAATTCCAGTGTGGAGAAAGTAGAGTAATAGAAGAAAGGGTGGTGTGTTTTATGGTTCTGGTAAGGTGCTCTTAATTTGTGCATATATAGAGACCAGGGAGAAGGGTGTGAGTCTCTACGAAACTTCATCAGTCAACATATTTCCACTGAAAGGACTTTCACGTCAAAGACTGACAGCGGAAGTCTAAAACAACGTGCTGTCCGTTGTCTTTACAATGGGCTGAGCAATAATTTAAAAGATTAAGCATATGTTTGGTTTAACTTTAGGGAAAAAGAACAGTATTTTTTTTTCTACCGTAAAAATTATTTTAAAAAAATAAGTATTTGATTATAAAATTTAAAAATAATTTTTTAATAAAAATATTTTTTTAAAAAAACTAAAATGCTAAATTTAAAATCTCTGCCTCTGCCTCTGCTCTGCTCTGCGATCTGCGCTCGCGTATCTTAACAAACAGGTTCCACTTCTTATTCACGTTTGTACTTTATTCTTTTATGTTATTATGAGTTCTTGCTTTTGGGTGTTTATAATTTACGAGTTCTTTGATTATGCTTCGATTTTGTGATGGTATTTTATGTCTTGGTAGACTGCATGATTGGGTATGCATGTTTTCCATGGCTGGTTATCGAATTCAAGTTTTCGATCTGATCAGCGAAAAACACTTTATGGGTACAGGATGGGCAGTTAAGGGTTTTATCAAATCTAACTCGAATAAGATCTTCATTCAACTTATGGTCTCCAAAGCAGCATCAGCAGGTGAATACACCACTATCGAAGAGAGAGTCACCTTCGACACAGAAATTAAAAAGAGTAAATTCATCGTAATCGCTGGCCATGTCTTCGAAGAACAATCCGCGTTCTCCTTCCTTTCTCAGATAACCCATTTTGTTGATTCCACCATTTTACAAAACCCACCATCCATTTATCATTGGTTATCTTGTTCGTTGGTTGGATAGGTCAAGGATCAGCGTGCTACGCACAACCGCTGGGTTTTAAGTTTCTTTTTTTCTTTAAAATTCTTTTCATTTTTCGTGGCATCGTTTTGATCTTTCTTTATGGGTTTTTGTATCTCGTTTAAGTGGGTTTTGGTATTGATTTTTTGTAACAATGGGTTGGAGATCAATACAGGTCTAATGATGATGGTGAACCTTCAGCCACTGCTGGGAAACCGATACATTCCCCTATTGTTTCTTCTGGGATTGGTAGAGTTATGGTCGTTGTCATAAGTGCATAATGAATTTCGACAGCTTTTTCTTTTCATGTTACTTGGTAAAAGAATTTAGGTGCCCTGAAGTTTGCATGTGATAATGTGATGGTTGATGTTTTTATTGGCTGTGAAATTCATTGAAATTCCTTGTCTTTAATCTGTTTTTCGTATGTATTGAGTTTATGTGATTGGTTTTCGTAGGTATCTCGGTGGGATCAAACTAGGCACTGGAGGACTGGTGAGGGCCTACGGAGGTGTGGCATCTGAATGCTTGAGAAATTCCCCGACATGTCTTGTGAAATCTAAGGTGGTTTATTTATATTCTTTGTTTAGACAATCATGCGTGCCTTTGTGCTTAGTTGAGACTTGAGATAATATCATTTTATTGTCTTCCTGGCTGTTAGTGTTCTTATTGGCTATTCCATTTGCTTTTGGCAGGTTCCCATGGGTGTGGAGGTTCCCTTTGATCTTATCTGAATTCTGCATCATCAGGTGATCTAAGTTGTAGCCCATGTGGATTTCTTTTTTCTTGAAGTAAAGATAATTGTTGTGGCAAAGTACAACAAAAAGAATAAATAAGAAAATAAAAAATAGGGAAAAATGATGTTTTTACATGAGCTATTACTCTTCTTACCTTTATTCTTGCCTATCCTTTGGCTTGTTACAACTGTCGTAAATCATTTGTCCTCCAAATTTCATGGGGAAATTATGTCTTGGAATTATGTTTTGCCCATCCTAAATTCTGTCATGTGGCATATGCAAACTTATAACTCTTTTATCCGGAATTGGAATTAAGTAGTTGTCTTTAGTGAAAGCTTTTACTTTAACTTGATGCACCCATAAGTTAGCCTCAGAAAAGCTCTAAACAATTTGGACATTACTGGTCTTTAGCTTTACAATATCAATAAGGATAAGCTGCATCATTTAAGTTTCTCCATCTAAGTGCCGTCGTGTTGCCACCTCATGATGTTACAACATTGAAATTGATAACCTTGTAATCTTTCACGACAGTGATTACGTTATTTTGATATGGTTCTTGGTTTTCACAGCTGCAATCATTTAAAGCTGAGGACATCAGACAGGACTATGAGACTGGTAAAGATGGCATTGTTATGGTTTCCTTTACAGTTGACTTTGACCAGGTAAAAATCCTGGAAGATGCTATCAAAACAAATTGTAGCAGGGAATTGATTTTCAGTATACAGTTGTCAAGTAGCACTTGTTAGCTCTGTTTGGAAACAATTGTGTACGATGGCTGCAGCTAACTTTTCCAGATGAAAAAGTCACATGTTCTATTCTTATCATGGCTTCAGCGTGGTTGAAAAAGTGGAGTAGGTTATCCTAATGGTTTCCATGTCTCTAAATATTCTTGTGCATTGAGTGCTGGTCCTCGTTCAGAAAGAGGATCTTGTGAACATTTCATTTGACAATAAGATTTAACCAATAAATCAAACCTTTTCAGGTAGCTTTAGAGGTATGGTTATTTCAGTTATGCTTCCGCCTATCGTGGTTGATATATATACGTTAGAATGTTGTATGTAAGAAAATGATTGTTTTCTGTTACTGGAAACAGGTCAACATTTCTGTGTCGGAATATAATTCGCACCTCTGTTTTCAAGCCCCCTGTATACCAAAATGTGACTCTTACGTTAACAACGTCCACTACAAGCTCATGCTCTTTTGTTCAAAAAAACCTTCTTCGTTCCATTAATGGATTGGACTCGGATTCATGCATTATTTGATCCAATCTGCAATTTTCTGGTCTTAGGTTAGGTATGCGTTTTAGCAAATTAAATAAAGTTTAGGCCCTATATAGCAAACAGCTTATTGCATTAGCTATTAACTGATTTTATTAGCTATTAGATGATAGTTGATTCTATTAGTTGATTTGATCAACTGATTGCATTGGCTGTTTGTTAGAAATATTTGGTAAAATTAGCTACTTAGTATTAGGTGTTTATGTGTGAAATAATTTATAAGGACATGACTTAAAAAAAAGTTATAAGGGTATGAATGTTATATATCTTAGTATTTCGTTGAATATTTTTATAGAAATTTAAATTTTAGATATTTAATTCTATAAAATTAAATGTATAACTTTAATAAAAATATAGAATATTTAATAATAATAATAGTAATAATGATAATAATAATAATGGGACATTTTTTGTTTTGACTAAGTTACCAAATTAACCTCCCCCCATTTCCTTTATAAGTCAACGACTAAAAAAATTTAATTAGTTTGATCGTTTCAATTGTAAAAATTTTAAATCGTTTAATTTTTTTGTTCAGTTTTAACTTTTTTGTTTGATTTATTTTAATAACTATTATGGTTAAAAACTGACTAGTTTATTACAATGATTAAAAAACTCAACCAATTTGACCGGTTCAATTGTAAAAATTTTAAATCACGATCTGATTTACTTTAATAATTCTTGTTGTTAAAACTTAATCTGTTAATTGATTAATCGATCAATTTTTATAAATTAATAAATTATTATAAATTAAAATAAATTAACTAATTTTTATTTAACAATTTATATTTTAATTAAACTTCATTTTAACAATAGTTATATTTTAAATTTTTAAACTTTTTAACAAATTTTATGATAGTTTAATACCGATTGAATCTTTAAACCTTAAATTTCTTATTTTGTGTTTAATTTTTGATTTAGTTTTTAAAAAGACAGTTTATTAATTAATTGCTTAAATTTCTAAATTAATAAGTTATCTTAAATTAAATAAATTAATTGTTTTTATTTAATTAATTTTTAATTAAAATTTACATTTATTAACGGATAAACACAATTAGTCTTGTGTCATTTAAGCAGAGTGTTGATGTCCATTTTCGTCAATCAAATGCTAATTGAACAAACACAAACAAGAATATCTAATCTCTCCGTTGCTTTCCTCTTGTGCTTTGGCGTGAAAGCGAAGTCGTAAAGGCAAATGTTAGCTCTTGATTGTTTAAATTATCACCCTCCTTGAAATTCTCGTTGGATTTCAATTCCCATCTCTTTTTCTCTGTCTCAATTCCTTCTCACATTAAAGGTTTCCATTTTTCTGCATAACTACAAGTCTTTTGAAGAGACATGGAGAAGAAAAGGTAAGTTTGATTACCAAGTAAAAGCTAAGAAAATGCACGCATAGACACCATCACCAAGGAAACAATTAGAGATGGAGTTATCAATTGGTCTTTCTACTAAAAGTTCCGACCTTTTTGTTTGATTCTTCTGTTTGTCAATTTTCCGAATCGCAGGAGTAGAATGGAAACACATTAGAGACCATATTTATCCTACCATTCTGGGTATTTGGCGGAGGTCTGCCATTCTTATACCAAGTGTCGAAGGATCAAATGTCACACAAAATTTTGCACGCATCTCTGAAAGAATGGTATAAAGAAAAAGAAGTTTCGAATGAAAGATATGTGGTGGTTTAAGTATAAGGTCACTGAGTGGAGTAGATAATCACAAAAAAATCCACAGGAAGGAAGGCTCCAAGGCAGCAATTGGACACAAAGGCCGCTCTTGTTTGTTGGAGATGAGAGAGTGTTATATCAAAAAAATTTAGCTGTACGAAAGGGTATAGTTGGGTTTTGATACATATAATTTTAGTTGTTGAAAGAAAACACAGGTATGTAACAGCGTTTTTATTTTCAACTATTTACCTTCAATCAGCTGAGAAAAATGCTATTCTCCAAATAATGTTATTAGCTGTTTGAAGAGTCAAACAGCTAAAATCAACCAATTAATTAAAAAAATAGTTGATTGGTTGATAATCAAACGAGGTCTTAGTCTGAAGTTAACAAGTTGAATATAAATTGATGAAGTTTAGCTCTAAAAGGGCTGTTGAAAGTTTGATATCTTCTCAAAATAATATTGTTTGTGTACTATAAATATAAGAAAACTAAGATCAAAATTTATTATTTTTTAATCAAAAAGTTAGACTTAAACTCAATTAAACTTTAAACTAATCTCCGAGCTATCTATTAAGAGAGTCATCTTTGAACTCAACTCATCTTAATCTATTGTCAACCTTATAAATGATACAGGGATTAGATATTTTTTTTCCAAGTTTGATTAAATTTGATTTTAATATATTAATTTTGAATCATTAGATTTGATTAATTTATTATAGTTCATTAAGTAAAAATATAATAAGCTTAAATTTGAGTTTAAATTTAAATTTAAATAGAATTGGGTCAAATTAAATTCGATCTAATTTATTATTTCATTTATGAATATTTGAATATTTAAGTTTTGATTTTTGATTTTTAGAATAATGTTTATGACATGTTTAATTCATTTAAAATATATATTACAAATGATAATAGTTAAAAAAGAATTTTAAAAATGATAATAGTTTAAGACACATTTAATCTCTATTTTGATAATTGAACCAAAACCATACGTAAAATAATTATTGAGTTTCCTAACTATTTAAATATTTATGATTGCAAATAAATAAGTTGGTATGTTTGTCATTAATGTAGGTTTCTTTTTTTTGGTTATTTCACGGTGTCAGCCACTTAGGGATGGGACGAGCTCACCTAGGTCTAAGCCCGGTCTGATAGTTTTTGTCGAGACTCGGGTACAACTTGAGGCCTGATCAGCTAGAAGCCCAATTCGATCCAGCTCGGCCTAATTCTTTTATTTTTTAATATAAAAATAAAAAATAATGTCATTTTTTAAAATAATGTCATTTTCTTTATAACTATAAGGCTTTAGGTTAGGTTGAGTCTAGGCTGAGTCAATCTCGAGCCTAATTGCCAAGCCTACGTGAATCAAATTTAAATTAAATAGACGACCTATTATTGTTCGTTAAGAAATTATCTTCTAGTTATTTATTAATTTAAGTTAGTAACTATAATTATGTGTCCATTAATCTATAGCTAAACATGTTATTTGTACCATAATGGTTGAAATAAAGTTTAAATAAGTTTTTATCTTTATTTATGATATCAATTTGCATTTTAATATTATTCATTATATTTTAACATTACTAAAATAGTACTCATAAAACCTTAAAAGTTGTAATATAGTTAATGATAATATTTGATTTATATCTATTGTGAAATATTAAAGTAAAAGTTAATTACAAAAAAACATTAATTCAGTTAGATTTAAGGTATTATTTTTGAAAACGTTAATTCAGTTTTGCCGCAGCCTCCCACTTTTGTCTCTTTTAATTGGTGCTGTGGCGTTCTCTAACGGCAACGTACGTACATGTTGAGTTTGTTTACAAGTAAAAGATGAAATTGAGATATCTCCAAGGTCAAAGCTTATGCAACGGAGGTATTTAATGGTAAGTAAGGGAAAAACCCTTCTAAAAAGGCTTCACTTATTTTTAGTGATTTAAAATGAATCAATTTTTATAAAAATACCTCTTAATTTAAAAAGTGTAATTTAAGATTACTCAATCATCTGTTCTCGTTAACCAGTTTCAACCTTTTGTAAATTAATCACATTCACATATTTATGTGAGGCTCATATAAATATATGGACAAAATTAGCTAGCATAGGGTTAGCTTCTTATGACTAATATGATAGTGGACTTAAGATAAACTAAACTGGCCACTTGCATGTCCACAATAATATCGATTACCATTGATTTCTTCAATAAGTATAGCACTCCAATGATTGTCAGTTTGTAAAATGCTTGATGCTAGTAAAATGCATTGTCAAGTGTTAGGAACCTTTAAAGGTGGAAGATTATGACAAAGATGCTTTAGGTGCTTGACAACCTTGGTCTGTTCTATTGTCTAAAGTGGTAAATTCATTTTTAGTAATTTGGATAAGGATGTTAAAATTTTATTTTGTGTTAACATTTTAGTTATACATATGATAGATCACATAAAGATTAATAATCATATAAATGAAATGTCGTCTTTTTTTTCACATGACTTTTTAAAATTAAATAAATGACCACAAAGAAATACTCCGACTTTATTTTGACGAAAATGAAAAGTTACATAATTTCTTTAAATATAAAACTTTACATCTTTTGTTGGAAGTAAAATCGATCCATCTTAAAATTAGAGTCGGCTTCATCGAAATTCGATCAATCCAAATAGCATTGCTTTAACTTTGTCTCCGAGCTAGTGGCCATCATTCGGTCCTGTATCATTTTTAACCATGAGTCACATTAATAAAATGTTAATAAATATAATGTTTTAAAAATAAAAAGTTTAAAAATTAAACAATTAAATAAACATATTAAAAATAATATTTTAATTCGTTATTCCTTTTATGAAATAACATCTTATAATATATACGTATTCCCTTACTCTGGTATCAAACATTCATATTTATCTTTAGAGATTTTTTGTTTCTAAATTTAAATGTACGAAATAAAAAATTAAATAATTCTTAAAATTTTTAAATGTATATCTAACTTTTAATGTGAACAAATATTTGAAAAAGAAATTTTATATTATTAAAATTTTATATAATCTTTTTAAAAAGGTATATACGAATTTATACGTTCAAACTAAAATTTAATAAAAAATAAATTTTGAATTTCCTTTTACCGACTTGACATGTCTACGTTCTGCTAATTTTGGATACTTTGTTTAAAGTGTTTATTATCAGTTAGGAACCATTCAAATTTTATTGTGAAAAAGTTTTTTAAGTTTGAATTCGTACCATGATTGTTTGGTCCTGATCCTGCTAGTGGCTTGGACTCGGTCACGAACTCTTTTGAATTGGTATATCCAAGTTCTCGCGTAAGTAAGCCGCCATTAATCTTCTTCGGAGTAACCATTGCTCTTGCTTCCGCTGACCTGCAACTTGCAATCATGAGTATTATCAGAAGCAGAGCCACATACCTTTGATTTTCCATCAGATATATATAAATATATATAGCGATATGCTCTATCTCTGGAGTGAAATTCCAATATGGAGAAAGTATAGTAATAGAAGAAAGGTGTTGTGTTTTATGGTTCTGGTAAGGTGCTCTTTGCATATATAGAGACCAGGGAGAAGGGTGTGAGTCTCTACGAAACTTCATCGATCGACGTATTTCCACGCAAGGACTTTCACGTCAAAGACTAATAGTGGAAGACTAGAACAATTTATTTCTTGGGATTTTTGTGGCCAGGATGATGGAATAGTCTTGTGGTTCATATGACTCCTGTTGCTGGCCGTTGTCTTTTGTAATGGGCAGAGCAATATATAAACAATTATAGGTTAGTTTTTGAGTCCTTAATTTTTGGCTTTTAATTATAACAAACATTTCATTTGACAATAAGATTTAACCCATCAATCAGGCTTTTTCGGGTAACAAAAGCGAGAGGTATGGTTATTTCAGGTATGCTTCTGCTTATCTTTTGATATATATATATATCTATATATATTTCTGTCTCTGTGTGTGTGCAGGCGCGCGCATACATTTTGTTCATATGTATACGTAAGAATGTTGTATGTAAGAAAATGATTGTTTTCTGTCACTGGGAACAGGTAACATTTCTGTGTTGGAATATAATTCGCACCTCTGTTTTCAAGCCCCCTGTATACCAAAATGTGACTCCTACATTAACAACGTCCACTACAAGCTCATGCTCTTTTGTTCTAAAATCTTCATAAGTTCCATTAATGGATTGCACTCGGATTCATGCATTATTTGATCCAATTTGCAATTTTCTAGTCTTAGGTTAGGTATGCGTTTTGGCAAATTCAATTAGGTTTAGTCAAAAGTTAACAAGTTGAATATAAATTGACGAAGTTTAGGTCTACAAGATCGGTTGAAAGTTTAAATCTTCTCAAAATGGTATTATTTTTGTATTGTAAATATAAGAAAATTAATATTAAAATATTTTTTAGTCAAAATGTTAGACTTAAACTCAATCAAACTTTAAACTAATCTCAAGTTACTATTAAGAAGGTCATTCTTGAACTTAATTCATTTTAATTTATTGTCAAACTTATAAACGATATTCAAGATAGGAATTAGGTCCTTTTTTTT
>JANSVA010000218.1:1330067-1357106 GCA_025504915.1 Erythroxylum reticulatum | reverse complement strand
CGCCCCAAGAAGGAACGTCGAAAGGACCACAGATGTCAGTGTGTATTAATTCAAGTAACGCGTTACTTCTTATGGCTGGATGCTTTGATATATGTTTGGTTTGCTTGCCTTTAATGCAATCCACACATATATCCCAGTCAATAAAATCCAATCGAGGTAAGATTTTGTTTTTCACTAACCTCTGTACCCTTTCTTTGGATACATGACCTAATCTTTTATGCCACAAAAAAACAGAACATTCATTATATGCACTATGTTTATTTCCTATAATATAGTCAACATGAAACAGAGATTCAATAGAATCAACATCAAGATTGAAACGATATGAACAATCAATTAATGTACCAGAACCATAATAGTACTTATATTTATACAATGAAAAAACATTATTTCCAATCTTAAATTGAAATCTTACATCATCCAATTTTGCAACAGAAACTAAATTTCTAGCAAATTTAGGAACATAAAGACACTTTTCTAGATCTAGGTAACACCCAGTGTCCAAGATCAATCTTTACATCCTAATGCCCTCTATTCGTGCCTTCATTATGTTCCCCATATACAAGAACTTTTTAGTTCCGTTTATGGTCTGGATTGAAAAGAATCCCTATTTAACATGTGACACATGAGTAGTTGCACCAGAATCTAACCACCAAGTATTTTTAGGCACGTCAAAACATACATTTCTTTTAGTATGTACCTTTTTCAAACCAAGCCTTTCTTTTGGGAGAATCTTTCTAAAAGTGAACAGGCTTCTTACAGAAGTGGTATCTCTTATCTTTCTTGATTTGACCCTTATTAACTTTGTTGAGAGCTTTGTCCTTATTTTTGCTTTTCTGTCGTGGTTTATTCTTGCTGCTACTAGCACTTTGATGAAATGTGAGATGAACGGAGTGTTCCTTTATTTTCTTCAATCTCCCTTCCTCCTAAACTAACATGGCCTTAATTTCTTGAAGGTTCCATTTTTCTTTAATAGTGTTATAATTCACTTGGAACTAGCCAAACTCTAGAGGAAGTGAGTTGATTATAAACTATACCAAAAAAGACTTACTTACATCCATACCCATAGATTTCAACTTTGCAACTAGGTTTGACATATGAGTTATATGATCATGAATGGGTTGTGACCATTCAAACTTTTTGGTTGTTAGCTCACTCATTAAAGTCCCTACTATGGACTTATCAATTATATCTGATTGGGAGTATTCCTTAAGCTTTAACATGAACTCCTTTACATTATCCGTCTTATGCATTGATCGCTTTACATTTTTTGCGATCTTCATTCGCATCAAATTCAAGCTCAGCCTGTTAGACTGTTCCTAAGCTTCATAATAAGACTTGTCAGCTTCAGAACTAGTCTCAGTTATGGCTACAGGCCTTATGTTTGAAACTATGGCCAAGTCCAAATCCATTACACCCATTTGGAACTAGATTTGTTCGAACCAACCCCCATAGTTCAGACCATTGAACTTGATCAAGTCATTGCCTAAGGCGAACAAATTAGTAGATGCTGCACATACAATATATAGTCCACACATTAATGCTTTCAGTAAACCTAAATGGATTCAAACTAACTAATAAACTTTGATTATACATTTAAATTCTCCTTTAGGTGAAATTTAAATACATAGAAGTAACCTATTATGATGCATATATAATACTATAATGGATAATCAATCATATTATAGTCAACATGCATGTTATCTTCGAATATACAATCATATTAACTAAATATGTTGATAAAGTCCCTTTAATGTCATTAATTATAAGCAATGGTCCATCTTTGGGTGACCTCCTATTGTTATAATTAATAATCTCAATTGTGCAGTTCAACCTTTATGTCACTTTAGCATCATATCATATTGAACAATTGAATACATCACAATTAAATGATTAAATTTTTTTCAAGCTAGTCCACTTTGGCGACTAACAAGCTTTACATGCAATAAACATTTAATTGGACAATTATCATACATGACAAAATTTAATTTAATTAGTTTGGTAACTTTGGTGACTAACAAACTATTATAAATGTCCATAATGTCATTTATTACATTCAACATATACTAGGAAAATTTAATTCCAACTATTACATAATATAAAATATTCAAAGTACCAAAGAAATATATAATATGACATTAATTTCCAAATTTATATTATGTATAAATCAATTATGAATTAAATAATCTCTTATGATCTATCCTAAAATTATTTTTCCTTAGAGTTAAAGTCCATAATATTTACTCACCCAATATTATCCTTAATAGTCCAAAGATTCAAAAAATCAGTCCAGAAGTTGATCGTTGGGCCTGGAAGCTCGTCTGGCACATGCCAGCTTCTGCCTGCTCGGGGGTAGCATCTGGCACTTGCATTGCACGCACCAGCGTTGCATCTGTGGGAAGCATCTGGTGCGTGCAAGAATGATGTGCACGCACCAGAAGCTTCTTCATCGTCTTCCTGCGCTTTTGGTTTTTTTAAATCTCTATTCTAACGTTTCCTTACATGGATTCTTCTCCTCTCTTGCTTTGAGTCAGCATTAACATCATCCACCATTATCTTCTTCGGTGGATAATATATGACTCAAACTCATAGAGTTTCTCACTCTAACCCATGAGTTTCATTTTGTTTCTTTTAATCAATCCATATCATAAGCAAACACAGAACCCATAAGCATTACATATCACCAAAAGTAATCGTGTTTATGTTTTGTATTAACACCGTTAAAAAATCATTGCATGTCTGTGGTCTTTTATGTCTGTTTCGTATACAACAATTCCATGAAAATAAATAATCATGCAAAACTCCATTTATACAAAAACAAACAAGCAAAAAACCATACCGTAAAATCATACAACCAGGCTCTGATACCAATTGTAAAACATTTATTGATCGAATGATTTTGTGCGTACCTGTATCTATGATTTTGTGTTCTTTCTGGAAAACTTTTATTCCCTCTCTTCTTTCTTTTGTTAATGTTTCTTCAATAGTTAAGATAATAATTTAGTATCTATTCATAAGTTTTTCTAAAACTTATATACGAATTGTTTCAATCATCGTGTTGCTTCATGAACCATGATGTTAGTTCACGAATCATCATAATAGTTCACCAACCTGTACGATGATTTAGTGTTGAAAGAGAGAGGGAAGGAGTCTGAGACCCATTTGAGACCTATTATTTAATACCCAATAACCATTAACTTGGGTACTTTTCATGAGACTCAAATTATAAGTTACATGGGACATAAAATAGTCTAACAAGGTAGTTAAAATGTTCTCTTTGTAATAATGTATTTTTTATAATAAAATTTTCTTTATTTGACTATAACCCACAAGTTACTTCTTCCATTAGTATTACTCTTTGACACGAAAAGTCAAATACATTGATTGATGAAAGTTTGTAGAAGCCAAGGGTCGTTCACACTCCTATATACTAACATGAAAGTTTCTATTCTGATTACGATGTTCTTATCATGTTTCATTAAATTTTATTAAAATATCATAATCGGAACAAAAGATATGTTCCCCTATATACGTGTCTCTCTATATATATATTAGATATATACAGAGAGTTCTTTTATGGTCCTTTCTTGTTACTTAAAACAAGTTTGCAGATATGTACCTAACTGATGCTTGACTTTGTGTTGGAAGTGCGGAGCTAGCTTTTGGCTGTTTTGAGTTTTCTATATTATCCACCAATGTTTTTCTAATAATATTTCTTTTTCGCATGACGTATAAACTGATTCAATTATAAACTGATTCAATCGTTAACCTATTCCTATATGAAAAGAACTGATTGTTAGGAAATTGGATGCTTGTTCGAAAGGTTATCTTATTTTTTATGATAAGGAAAAAAAAGTATAGAGTTCATTTATTGATCAATGTTCTTCAGATAGTATTTCTTTTTTACATTATATTAATAGTATACTAAGTGGAATTGTTCATTATTTACATCATCTTAAGGATTTGCAAAATAGTAATACAAGTATTCAGTCAGTTAAATTTAAGGTTGCAGGAAAGTTATTTAAGATTTTCTCTCTTTTATGCTAAATCTCCTTTATGCTAAATCTCCTTTCATATAATGGAAAAAGCTATGTGGCTGTTGTCGGTGTGAATGGGGTCTATCAATATTATAAATAATAAAAATATTATTTAGTTGGGTGCATCGATACATATTTATGTATATGGCGATCTTATGTTATAAATTATTTAGCTATACAAATTAATGAAATGAATAAGACGAAGTAGACCGTGAGTGGTGATATTCTATAACTTAGAGGTCTTACAATATAATACAAAATTATGATTATGTTATGATATGCTAAAAGTTAATATTCTAAAAATTAGATTGTGATAAAACTGGTATATAATAAAAATTAAACAATTTGAAAATTTGAAAAAAAAAGATTGAAATAGAAGAACGTCTTTATTTATTTAATAAGTTAAAATTTAATTAAAAAAGATTGTTAAATAAAAATTAATTGATTTATAAAAGTGAGTTAATTTATGAAAATCAACTAATTAATAAATAAATTTATCAATTTTTAATAACAAGGATTTTAAGGAGAAATTAAATAAAAATTAACTAATTCAAAATTTTATAAACTAAATAATTTAGATTTTTATTCACAATTAAAAATTCAAAACAACTTGTTTAGTTTTTGACCTTAAAGTCCTTGGTAAAAACATATTGATTGATGAAGCTTCGTAGAGGCTCACACGCCTCTCTCTGGTCTCTATATATGTAAAGAGCACCTTACAAGAACCATAAAACACAACACCTTTCTTCTATAAGCCTCCTTTCTCCATATTGGAATTTCAGTCCAGAGATAGAGCATATAGCTATATATATATATAGATCTGATGGAAAATCAAAGATATGTGACTCTGCTTCTGATAATACTCATGATTGTAAGCTGCAGATCAGTGGAGACAAGAGCAATGGTTACTCCGAAGAAGATTAATGGCGGCTTACCTATGCGAGAACTTCGATATACCAAATCAAATGAGTTCGAGACTGTGTCCAAGTCATTATCACCATCAGAACCAAACAACAGAGGTACAAATTCGACCTTAAACTTGTTTAAAAAATTTAAAATTATCTAAAAAGTTTGAGATCTGAATTCCAGTTTGAATCGACTCAAGCTCTCTTTTTTACATTCTTCTACAAGTTTTGAATATTCAATCTGTTTACCAAAGCAAACTGTAACTATCTCAAAGAATATTAATCCTAATTGTAGTTTGACCGTTACAAAATATGCAGATGCTTAACTTGTACTTCTTTTCTATCAATTGGTATTTTTATAAATTATGTTTATTGTAAATCATCAGTAATAATTAAAGTCCTTTTTCACAAAAAAATTTGAACAGTTCCAAATTGATAGTAGATGCTTTTGGCAAAGTGTCCAAATTAGGACATGATTATCAATAACAAAATTGTAGATTTGTTTCACATAGTTTAAACCTATGAATTCGTATTTGCTTTTAAAAGAACTTAATAAAATTATACTAAAATAAAATATTAATTTTATTATTTATTTAGAATATATTTTATAAATAAAATTTACTAATAGAACAACTTATTAATAATAAAAATCTACGAGATTGTTATTAGATTTTTTATTAAAATAATTATTTTTTTTCAAATATATGTTCATATTAAGAGTTATTTATAAATTTAAAAATGTTAAGAATTATTTAATTTTTTATTTCATGCATTCAACTTTAGGAACGAAAGATCTCCGTTAGATATGAAGGTTTGGTACATTCATAAAAGATTACGTACATATTATAGAATAATATTTTATAAAAGTAATAACAAATTAAAGTATTATTTTTTAATATGTTTATTGAAGTGTTTATTTTTTTAATTTTAAAAGATTATATTTATTAACATTTTATTAATGTGACTAATAGTTAAAAATGATAATGAACCGAGTCAGGTCCGCATGCTCCAGGTCAAAGTTAAAACAATGTCATCTTGGTTAATAAAATTCCGATCCAGCCGACCCTATCAAGGATTGTGATTTTGCTACCAACGAAGCATCCGAGCATGTGAAGACTTATATTCAAAGAAGTTATGTCCCTCTTCATTTTCTTCAAAATAATTGTTGAGTAGTTCATTATCTAGTTGAAATATGTTCACTTATTTAAAATAAAAAATCATGTAAAAAACAGATGGCACTTTACTTGTATAATTATTAATCTTTATGTGATTTATCAATCTTATAATTTAAATGTTAACAGAAAAATTTTTCACCTAATTTATTTTATTTTTAAATTAAACATTAAATAATTTTTATTTTAATTCATCATCCTCAATTAAATAAACACTTCCTCACGAATGAGAGACTCTACCAAGACTTTATTTCCATGAACTATTTAGTAATAAAATAAATGAAATTTAAATAGTGTCATTGACGGATTTTCCATGAAAAATTCCGTTGACTTGCTTAGTCTTCCTTTATTATGTCAAAATGAAACAAGAATTGCAAGCTCAATAAATAAAAGAATAATTTGAGAGTGAACTGATACTTTTGCAGGGAGGAATATTTTATAGCTTTAAGAAAACATATCTGCAGCTCTAAAAATTAGGAAAAATATCTGTAATTATTAGAAGGCCTACCTCATCCCTAAAAGCTAGCTCAAGAGAGAAAATTTGTACACTATTATAAATTTTTGAATGCCCTTATAATTATCCAATGTGAGATTCTTGACATACCTTCCTTAACCTATAGTAGGACTGGACATCTGATAGGCGTATCGGGCATAAGGACAAAACCAGGGACCATTCCAAGCCATCAGGACAAATTGGCTTTGATATTATGCTAGAAGGCCTAACTCATCCCCAAAAGCTAGCTCAAGAGGGGAGGTTTACATACTATTATAAATTCTTGAATGCTCTTATACTTGTCCGATGTGAGATTCTTGACAGTAACCGAAAAATAATAAAATAATAACGTAAAGCTATAAAATAGCTATACTATAGACTTGGTTAAAAACCAATAGAGCTAATGTTTTATTACTTGAACATCCCCTCTCTTAGGTTCCATTCTTTTACCCATACTTAGCTAATGACCGAAACTTTTAAACTTGTTGACATTAAACCTTTTATAAAAAGATATGCTATTTGATCCTCTGTTTTAATATGGTCCAATTCAATTTCTCCTTGTAAAACTTTCTCCCTGATAAAATGGTAATGACCCTCCACATGCTTAGTTCTTACATAGAATATTGGATTTTTTGCTACACAAATTGTTGATTGATTGTCACAGTACCATGGAACTACATAGTCTACAATCAGATGTAAATCCTTCGTCAATTATATAAGCAATGTACTTTTTTGAGTTGCAACTATTGTTACTTGGTATTCTGCTTATGTTATTAACAAAGACACATTCGACGGTCTTTTTCTGCACTAAGAAATTGCTGCTTCTCGTAGCTTAAATACATAGCCAGTTGTTGAACAACGAGTATCATGATCTCCTGCGTAGTAAGCATCACAATAACCATACAACTTACAATCTTCACCTTTCTTATACAAAATATCATAATCAATTGTACTTTTCACATATCTCAACATTCTTCGAACATTTTACATATGAGATTTCTTTGTATGTAACGGCTCATAACACTAATTGCAAAAGAAAGATCTAGTCTAGTTAAAGTTAAGTAGAGCAAAATACCTACCAATTATCGGTACATCCTTTCATCTTCCAAATCTTTCCCTTCATGCACACATATTTTTGCATTTGGTTCTATCCATGTTAAGATTGGCTTAAATTGTAGCATTCCAAACTTCTTGAACAAATTTTTAGAATACTGAAAAGATTGAAGAAGTTTTTCTGTTTATATTTCCAACTAAGAGGAAGAGGATACAAATACAAATATATACCGAATAAATAATAGACTTCTAGTACAGACTTCTAGTATTACGAGAACTGCTCCTTTGATAGTGTTAGTGTTCTATTCCTATGATAACTCCTAAAAGATATACATGAAATCCTGATAATTATTGTCTAATTATTTACATAATATCCGAATACTCCCCCTCAAGTTGGTGCATGATAGTCCCGAATGACCAACTTGCTAAGAAGAAAAACAAATTGTTGTGTGCCAAGAGCTTTTTTCAAGATATCCGCAAGCCAATTATAAGTACGAAGATGCATCGTGGTAATGTTGCCAGCTTGGATTTCATCATGAACAAAGTGACAATCAACTTCGATATGGTTGGTTCTCTCATGAAAAACCAGGTTGGTAGCCATATGAAGCGCCGACTGACTATCACAAAAGAGCCGCATAGGTCGAGGATGAGACACTCGTAGATCTTTGAAGAGAGCTTTGAGCAATTTCAGTTCACAAGCTGTGGTGGCCAGGGAGAGATACTCAGCCTCTGCTGAAGAGCGGGAAACAGTGACTTGCTTCTTTGTTTTCCAAGAAATAGGAGATTGACCAAGTAAGACAATATCCAGTTAGAGAGCGTCGTGTGAGAGGACAACTAGCTCAGTCGGAGTCACAATAAGCAGATAATTGGAGATCACAAGTAGACTGAAGGAAATTGTCTTGGCCTAGATTATTTTTTAAGTAGCGAACCACCCGAGTCGCAACGTCCCAATGCTCCTGTCTAGGATATTGCATAAATTAAGCCAAGATTATGAATATAATAGCTAAGTTCAGGCCGAGAAATGGTTAAGTAGATAAGTCGCCCGACTAGTCTACGATACTTCTCAGGGTCTTGCAATGCTACCCCAGTAGCTAAGGCCAAGTTATGATTTTGTGCAAGAGGAAAAGCAACAAGTTTGGCTCCTAAAAGTCCAGTTTCGGATATTATATCCAAAGCATATTTGCGTTGAGAAAGAAAGATCCCATTAAGTCCTCATGCCACTTCAAGGCCCAAGAAATATTTTAGAATGCCAAGATCCTTCATATAGAAACACTTGCTAAGGTAGTTCTTGAAACGAGAAATGAAATCTTCATTATTTCCGTCAATGATGAGGTCATCAACATATACAAGAACACATAAGATAATGTTACCATTGTGATAGGTAAAAAGAGAATAGTCTGCTAGTGATTGTTGAAAACCATACCTCTTTAGTGCAATTGCAAGTTTAGCAAACCAATTTCGTGGTGCTTGCCACAGCCCATAAAGAGACTTCTGCAATTTACATACCTTCGTAATGTCAATACAAAAGAATCCCGGAGCAAGTTTCATATAGACCTCTTCATTAAGATCACCATAAAGAAATGTATTATGAACATCCATATGATGTAAGATCCATGAACAAGTAGCAGCCACAGCTAATAATGTCCATATAATTACCATTTTTGCAACTGGTGCAAATATCTCATTATAGTCAATCCCTTCCTTTTGGGTATCTCCTCGAACAACTAGTCATGCCTTATGACGTTCAGTGGTGCCATCTGAATTATACTTAATCTTCTACACCCATTTACAACCCGATAGGTTTCTTCCTAGGGGGTAGTGTTTCTAAGGTTCATGTGCCATTTCTTTCGAGGGCTTCAATTTCGAGCTGCATGGCATGCTGCCATACAGGATGCCTTACTGCTTCAGAAAATTGGGTTGGTTCATGGCCAGTGGTAATAGTTGCAAGAAAGTTTCTACGTGGTAAGGAAAAATTAGTGCAGGCCATATAGTGTGCAATTGGATATGGCGTACCTGAAGACAATAAAGGTGGAGGTGACACATCTGGTTCATTGACATGATTTAAAGTATGGCATATGTAGTCTTTCAATTTGCTGGGGACCTTGCGGTCCCTGTGGCCACGTCCAAATGGTTCTATACTTGCAGTTTCTGAAGTGGCAGGGGCCACATTTCCTTCATGTCCATTAGGTCTCAGAGTGGTATTAACGTTGAAGTCATCAACTAAGGGTGATCCATTATTCCACAAAGTGTTGGTGGATGTAACTGGGATGATGGAGTTATCAGATGTATAAGGAAATTCATCTTCACAAAATACAACATCCCGAGAGTCAAAATATTCTCCATTATTGAGGTCATAGAGACGCCACCCTTTCTTGCGACAAGGGTATCCAACAAAGACACATTTTTTACTTCGAGCAACAAACTTATCCTTTTGTTGAGATCGGTTATGAGCATGGCATAGACACCTAAAAGTACGTATATGGGAGTGGCTGGGAACCTGACCAAACAATAATTCATGCAGACTCTTTCCTTTATGCAAGTAATTAGGTGTACGATTGATTAAATACCCTGCAGTAAGGATACATTCACCCCAAAATTCAATGGTTAAGTTTGTTAGGAGAGCCCGGGCTACATTTAAAATGTGTCGGTGCTTTCTTTCAACTCTCCAATTTTGTCGAGGAGTATCTACCATGGAGGTCTAATGGATAATACCATTTTTAACAAAATAGTCTTTCAGGACTTTAAACTCGGTGCCATTGTCACTGCGCACAATTCGAACTTTTCTATGAAATTGAGTCTGCACCATAGCACAAAAGTTTTGGAGAATTTTCACCACTTCACTCTTTTCAGCTAAGAGAAAAATCCAAACAGAACGAGAAAAATCATATACAATTGTTAAGAAATAAGAAGCCCCACATGAAGAGCGTGTGCGATAAGCCCCCCAAACATCACAAAGTATTAAATCAAACGGTGCTGAAGCTTTATTATCACTGGGAAGGAAAACGTCTCCTGTTTGTTTGGCCCTTAAACAAATATCACATACTTTACGGTGCTCATTATTTTTGCTATTCTTACCACTAGGAAAAAGACTAACTATTTGACTTTAAGGGTGTCCCATGTGCCTATGCCACATGGTAAAGGAATCAACTGTAGTTACGTTACATGCCCCTACGAAAGGAGCTCCACTAAGATGATAGACCCCGTGCAGCTGTTCACCCACTCCAATCACTGTCTTCGAAGTGTGGTCCTGTATCACACAGTTTATTTGAAAATGTGACTGCACATTATGAATCATGTATCAATTGAGATACTGAAATAAGATTGGATGTCAAATTGGGCACATATAACACATTATGTAAAACGAAGCCTTTGCCAAAATTTATTTTCCCTTCCTTTACTGCAAAAGTTTTTCTGCCATCGGGAAATCCAATGGGACAAGAGGAGACATCTACCACCTCTGTTAGTAAATTCATATCACTTGTCATATGATTGGATGCTCCTGTATCCAACAGCCAAAGTTCTTGGACCTGCTTACTAGTGAGTTCTTCATTGGATGAAGCACCTTTATGTCCATTCAGAATGTTCAGCAAAGTGGCCCATTGTTCATTATTGAGTCCAGGACAAGAACCACGATCTTCTGCAGCTCCCCCTTGCTATATGCGTGCTGGATTGTGTCCCTATCCCTGTCCCTGTGCAACGTTGGCTATGTGTTCACCTCTGCCACGACTTGCTCCTTTTCCACAGTTTCCACGTCTTGAACCGCATCCATTCTTTCCCGTCTGCCACCAATCTGGGCAGCCTACAAGCTGAAAACATTCATGAACCTCATGCCCTGTTTTACCATAATGACTGCACAGCCTCTTGTCGTCTCCTTTCTTCGATCATGTCCGTGTATGTGAACCAGTTTGAACAGCAAAACTGACTGCATTAGCACGTTCATCACGCATATGTGCCACAGACTTGTGTGTTTCCTCAGTTACGATCAACGCATAAGCACGGTTAATGTTCAGCAGTGGCGACATGCTCAGAATATTGGATCTAATAGTTCCAAAAGCGGCATCATCAAGCCCCATTAAAAACTGGTGTACCTTCTCCTTTTCTCGTTCCTGTAATAGCTCCTGATCTGCACTGCATGTACAACCTGAGCAGCTGCATGATGAGGTTTTCGAATAGCCAGCCAACTCTTCCCACATAGTTTTCAGTTTCTCGTAGTATGTGGCTACTGTCTGTTCGGATTGTTTGCAGCTCACGATCTCAGTCTTAAGTTGGTGAATCCGCACGTCATTGCCCACTGAGAAACGTTCCTTCAAATCGTCCCATAAATCCTTGACACATTCCTTATAAGAGAGGCTGGACCGTAAAGATGGATCAATAGTGTTGAAAATCCAACCGACTAACATTGCGTTTATGGCCCACCAGTCCTCAAGCTCTGAGAAACCTGCATCTGGTATGGAGATTTTCCCATCGATGAAGCCGAGCTTCTTCTTTACTCTGAATGCGTTACGCACGACCTTTGTCCATTCATCATAATTTTCTCCTTGAAGTTGCACCGGAGTTACGACAACACCAGGATTATCTCCTGATGTGAGGTAATATGGTGAGGTGGGATCTATCATTAGTGTCTTCAACCTACCCGAACCGGAGCCTTCTTTCTCTCAGCTGGTAGCCATATTCATACGGCGGCTGAGTCTTCTTGCCGCTCTGATACCATGAAAAGATTGAAGAAGAAGTTTTTCTGTGTATATTTCCAACTAAGAGGAAGAGGATACAAATACAAATATATACCGACTAAATAACAGACTTCTAGTATTACGATAATTGCTCCTCTGATAGTGTTAGTGTTCTATTCCTATAATGAATCCTAAAAGATATACATGAAATCCTAATAATTATCGTCTAATTATTTACATAATATCCGAATAAATACCTTTGCTGATGAAGAAGAATTCCTCCTCCTTCAATATGATCAATCTCCAGACTAAGAAAAAGCTTAAGTTTTCTAAGTTCTTTCATGTGAAAATGAACTGAAAATAACTATACAACATATTCTTAGAGTGGACCAAACTGGGCTACAGGGCATGAATATGATGGATTTTAAATTTTAATTGAGTTTAAACTCATTTCAATACAAGATGACCTTATTGCTTGATAAAAATAATTGATTTTAGGATATTTGAAGCCCTAATAATTGATTTAAATCGTATTTATTTAGTATAATTACTATAAAAAAGTAACAATATAATAAAAATAAAATGATTAATATTATAACAAAATTCATTAAATTTTGTATAAGCAAAAGTTAACTTTAGGGATGACACTAGTCTATTAATTTTTTATAATTAAAAGTATAAAACAACGTATTTTTTTTAATTAGGCCTGAGCTTTGAAAACATGGCCAGTTGTCATCCCTAATTAACTTATAAACTTAAGTTGAAGTGTGACTTAATATTTGGTAATTGAATTTTCTATGTAAAATTTGTTTTTATTGCATATGTAGAATTAAGTTTAACTTCTTGACTTTCTTTGTTAGAAATCAAATTTCATGTTTATTAATATGTAAACAACAAATTTGTCATAAAATTAATTTAATAATAAAATATGATTACGAATAATTATTTTTCATGAACTCTTTTATTTCATTTTTATTTAAATTTAGAGATTGATTAACTTAAGTTTGTCTCATTTTTAATTAAAATAAGCACAAATATATGTTTTATTTAATAAATTAATAATTTAAAATGAAATAATAAATTTGATCTAATTAATATCTATAAATTTAACAATTTATGACTTTATTTTAATCATTTTCCAAGTTATTAAAGTAAAACATAGCCATCAATCAACTATCAATTAATAAATACGTGAAGAACAAACTCGATATGTGGATCCTATCTTTTTTTTTTGGTTACAAAGGAAAACTCAAAACTCGAAGAAAAAACTAGCTATCGCAGTGCTCTACGATACGCTGCTCTTTGTGAGTCTCGGTGAATGATCTCCAATACTGCCATAGGAGGCTCTTGAAAAACATGTATGCCTGGGCGGGCCAGAGCTGTTAGGGCTGCTAGATGATTCGTGCACTGGTTTTCTTCTCAATGCAAGTGCTGAATCTGCACCTTCCAATCTCGTTGGAATAATCTGCAGGTATCTGTCAACAAAAAATTATTATCATCAATCTCTGTATTTGAAGATGAGAGGATGTTAAGGACTTCCAAGGAGTCCACTTCTAACATGACTCGGTGAAACCCAAGGAACCAAGCCAAAGTAAGCCCTAAGTGGACTCCCTAGAGTTCAGCTGTTAGGGCCGAGCTTCTTCCAATGTGTTGAGTAAATCCTCCGCAGCACTGCCCTTGCCAATCTCAAATTATTCCACCCGCAGTGGCGATGTGCAACCTTTATTTAACGGCTCCATCCGTGTTTAGCTTGACCCAATCTTTTGGCGGTTTGGTCCACCCTATTAAACTGCCCACTGGTATTCCTTAATTCGGGAACACACAATTTTTCATTTCCCTCGCTTGGACTATCCACTCCACATACTCCATAACAGTCTTCGTACTATCTTCCGGCCAATTAAAGTCCTTTTCAAAAAGGCTCTTGTTGCGCTAGCTCCAAAGCAACCAACAAGCTACTCTAAAAATCATAGCCCATTCCCTTTGCAACCCCTGTGAGCGCTTCATAAGGTTGGACTTTGCCCATAACTCTTCGTCCTAAAGGAAGAAATCCGTATCCACGACTTCTAAGGGAAAGTTTTTCTATAAAGCTTGCACCCTCGAACAGTCTTAGATGACATGCAAAATGGACTCTTTCTGCTCGCAGATGTGGCAACTACTGTCCGTTGCAATGTGTCTCGCCACTCGTTGTTAGTTTGTCAGAAGCTTTTTCTTAGTTATTAACCAGAGGAAAGCTTTGATCCGCTGGTACCCTGCTCATTTCCAGATTAAGGTCTAGAGACTAGTATGGTTAGCTTTGGATCCCATCTTTTAAATACTATATTCCAAGCATTTTTGCATATGCCTATATTAGAAAACTCAACTCTTCAAACTTGTGCTCTGCTCCTTTTGACTATGGAAGTTTCGTACGTTTTTTCTTTTATTACAACGTAGTTTGTAGTAACTAACCCTACTATAATAATTCATCATTTGTTTAAATTGTACACTTACCATATTTTTTCTATTTCCCAAAACGCGTAACCTATCTCTTCAAGAAACCAAAAAAACATGTTCTATTTGGTGTTTTCTAAAGCATAAAGTCAAATCCAATATGCTTTACAGCTTTTGTCGAACAACCATTTCCAACCTTATACGGAAATAGAGAGCTTCATACTATGCTAAGTTAGACTAATACTATCTCCTTCCAAGTTGTATGTGAATGAAAATAGGTCAAGTCGAGATGGGCCATAGATTTTTCAAAAACTCGTGTCTGATTTGAAGACTGATTGAATTTGAGATGTCTAGGTCTGCAGAACAATTTCTAACAAGAGAAAACGTGTTGAGCAGTGAAAGTTCCTGGAAGTCAGTAGCTAGAACTCTCCTTCTTCACCTATAAATGGAGGCAACTTACAAGAACGATGAAGCACAACACCTTAACTTTCTGTAACTTTACTCTCTTCTCAACAGAATTTGCTTCAAGACCAACTTGACATATATATCCGTATTGGGATTCCATTCTTTGGGAGGATCAGATGCAGAATCAAAGATATTTCAGTCTGCTACTGATAATACTCGTGATTATAAGCAGCATGTCAGTGGAGGCAAGACCAATCGCTACTATGAAGAAGATTGATAGCCGTTTACTTCTGAGAGAACTTGGATATACCAAATCAAAACTGGTTTATCGTCGGCCACACTCAAGCCCTCGCCCTCCTCCTCCGGCTTATAGAGCACCATCAGCACCAAGCTCTACAAAGCCATAATTCCAGTTTGTGTATTGGGTCGGATCGGATCCAAAGATGTAGCTAAAGTCCAGTCTAAAGTTGGGTTCGGATCATTCAAGACGATATTTCCTAAAGGCTGCATCTATTATTACTACACAATGTTTTCTAAAAACATTCCTAAGCTAGCTTTTGGCAGTTTAGGAATGTTAGTTCACTTATGTTATGTTTATGTTTAAGTTTAAGTTTAATTTTATGCTTTTTATTAAAACAAACTTGTTTGATTGAAATTTGTAATAAAATTTAAAAAAAACATGATTGTAATGCGTAGTATTCATAAACGATAAATAGGAAAACTAACAACGTAGAAATGCATAAATAAAAACACTAGAAACGAAGAAACTAGAAATGTGAAATGTAAAATGTAAAAGTCAAAATAAACAAAAAATTTAAAATAACAAACAATTGAAAATGCAAAAACGTCGATAAACTTCTAATAGAAAACCAGTAACGTAGAAATGCATAAATAGAAAAAACTAGAAATGAAGAAATCAGAAATTGAAAATGCGAAAACGTGGAAAAACTTCTAATAGAAAACCAGTAACGTAGAAATGCATAAATAGAAAAAACTAGAAATGAAGAAATCAGAAACGCAAAATACAAAAACGTAAAAGCCAAAATCAACCAAAAACGCATAATAACAAACAATTGTAAATGAAAAAAGTAGATAAACGATAAATAGGAAAACTACAAATGTAAAAACGCAGAAATAAAAACCAGGAAAACAAAAAATGCAGAAAATTAGACATCGATAGAAAATAAGAAATTAAGAAAATCAGAAAATAACATAATATAATTAGAAAAATGTCAAATCAGTTTCGAAAATTCACTGTTAAAAGTCCAAGCTTTTGCTTTTTGCATAGATAGAAAAGGGACATAAGAGATGAGTTAGAGACATAAGAGAGAAGAAAAGAATAAAGAAGCATGAGAGAGAAAAGAGATGAGTTTGGGATGAAAAAAAAAAAGAGAGAAGAGAGAGTTTCTAAAAGAACAGGAAGTTTATAAGAGAGGAATTAGAAACAAAACATGTGAAAATCTGTTGCGAAATATTAGAAAAACATCTTTTATACGTTTCTATAAAGTTGTGTTTTTTTTTAAAACAAGAAATGGTTGGACTAAGTTAGATTAACGCTAAGTGTAACAAATTAGTTTGGTCTTAAATTCAAAGTTAGTTTGGGCATTGAATTTGATAATTTTTTAAAGTTGACTTCAAGTCAAGATATCAAATATAAAAATTATGTTTGATAAAATTATATTCAAAATCAATTGGAAGTCAAGCTTGATGAGATTGAATTTTTGCCATCTCCAACTTTTTTTTCTACCTATTGTGCTTTGAAGCATTCCTACGAGATTGCGTACGTATTATAGAATCTCGTTGTACTAAATTAATTAAAATTAGATAATTTCCTTAAATTTTCAATTAATCGTTTAATCTTTGATATAAAAGTTCTTATGTGGAAATATACTGATCGATGAAAGTTCATAGAAGCTAGATTCCTTTATAGCTCGAACCTTATAACCTACTGCTATACAGATATATACGTACACGTATATATCTGTATAGCAGCAGAGAAAGAAACCTTGTTTTCTCTTACTGAATGCTAAACAACATTAGAGAAAACATTTATGTTCTCCAACTGAATGTTAAATTGCATTAGAGAACCTTTATGGAATTAAAAACTTATATCCCCCTATATCATTTGAAACTTTAAGGGTATCCATATAAAATTTATGTGTTTAATGACATAGACTCAAGGTTAATCTTTATAAATACCCAATGACCTTTAAAATGCTTAAGATCAACACAAATCTTAAGGCTTCCGTATGCATTATGACTATATACAAAAGCAGTAATTACTGAGGATAAAAAAACATGACCATCTTTGTTAATAAATAATCATAATGTTATAATACCTCAAAATACACAAAATATTAAGGAGCAAATACAATGATCCCTAACTACTGCTATCTAAGGACTTTAACACGCCCATACTGGATATATGTCTAGCAAACACTAATGGGTGAAGTCCTTTAGTCAAAGGATCAGCTAACATCTCCTCAGTCCTAATGTTCTCCATTTCAACGTCACCCTTCTTAATCAACTCCTTTATGGTCTAGTAATTGACCACCAAATGCTTAGACCCTATGATATTATTATCGTTGTTACTGAATAACACTACAGCAAGATTATCACAATATAACTGAATGGGTTTAGCTATCGAATCCACCACATATAACTCAAAAATCAAGGTTTTAAGGCAGACTGCCTATATAACAGTTCCATAACATGCAACAAACTCTACATGCATGGTCAAGGAAGTTACTAGTTTTTACTTGACACTCTTCCACGATACTGCACCATTTTCCAACATAAAAATGTACCCGGAAGTGGATTTGTAATTATTCGGAAACATAGCAAAGTTGGAGTCCGTATACCCTGTGAGGTTCAAATCGTTGACTTTTCTGTATGTCAACATATAATCCTTGGTACCCTTTAGATATCTCAACACTAGTTTAACTGCATTCTAATGGCCTATACCTGGGTTAGCCAGATATCGACCTGACAGTCCCACAATAAATGCAATGTCTAGTCTAGTGCATACTTGGGCATATATCAGGCTGCCAACAACACTAGAATATGGGACATTTCTCATAGCCTCTCTCTCAACATCATTCTTTGGACACTATGCCAATGATAATCTCTCACCAAGAGATGGGTGCTACAATAGGTCTACATTTGGCCATATTAAACCTTTGTAGCACTTGCTTAATGTATGTACTTTGCAAGAGGCTCAATGTGTGTTAAGATCTGTCCCAATGAATCTGTATACCAAGGACAAAAGATGCTTCACTCAAATCCTTCATGTTAAAATGTTTGGCCAAAAGTTGTTTTACTTCATGCAATATGGTCAAATCATTTGACCCGAGCAATATATCATTGACATACAATAGTATGAAGATGACTTTGCTCCCCCTGACCTTATAGTATAAACATATTTCAACTTTGTTTTCCACAATGACGACTAAGGTCAGAACCTCATCAAACTTTAGGTACCATTGTCTGGAAACTTGCTTCAAACCATATATTGATTTATTCAACTTGCAAACCTTTTTAGTTACATCCTAATTCTGAAATCCTTCAGGTGGCTCCATATAAACTTCCTCATAAAGGTCACCATTTAGGAAAGCGATCTTAACATCCATATGATATAACTCTATGTCATAATGAGCTAATATTGACATCATCACTCTAAATGCATCCTTCGAGGATAAAGGAGAGAAGTTAACATTGAAGTCAACTCCTTCTCCTTGAGTGAATCCCCTGGAAATTAGACGTGCCTTAAACCACTCAACTTGACCCTATGTGTCATTCTTGGTTTTAAATAGCCACTTGCAACTTACAGGCCTACAATGTTGAGGTAAATCAATAAGCTCCCATACCTTATTATACCTCATAGACTGCATCTCATCCTTCATTGCTTCCTACCACATATCTGCATAGGATCTAGAAATGGCTTATGTAAAAGTCATTGGATCCACAACATGTCCTATGTCATACTCTTGTTCACCTAAATAGACTATGTAATCCAATGAGATAGTTGGTCGCCTCTCTCTGGTGGATTTGGGAAATTGCATAGGCTCTTGTACATTAGAAACCTCTTCTTAAATAGGAATAGGTTCCTCTGCCTACATAAGCATGGTACTCGGGCCTTCATCCATCGGAACTGACTATATGAGAGGCGGATACATAATAATTGTAGTGTCCATCCTACTATCTTCTGGAGGACGTGAGGATCCTCCCTCATCATAAACATTGTATTCCAGAAACTTCACCATCTATGATTCCACTATTCTAGCCCCTCCCTCTCTACAGTAAAATCTGTAGTCCTTAGAGTAGTCAGGATAACCCACTAAATAGCAATGAGTTGAATAAGATTACAATTTACTCTGATAAGGATTATACAACCTTACCTTAGCAGGGCAACCCCACACACGAATGTATGCTAGACTTGGCTTCCTTCCAACCTAGAGTTCAAAAGGCATCTTTGGTATTGACTTACTTGGGACTCTATTCAAAATATATAATGTCGTCTTGATAGCTTCACCAGGTATTCAGGTAGGTTAATCTTGTTCTGTATTGACCTCATCATGTCCTTTAAGGTGTGATTGCACGTTTCGACGGCATCATTTTACTCAGAACTTCCTTATATAGTGAATTGAGCTACTATTCCAACTGATTCCAAATACTTGGCAAATGAACCTTTTTCTTGTCTTACAACCCCATGTCTGCCATAGTATTCCCCTCCTTTATCAGATCTGACAATCTTTATTGATTTTCCCAATTGTTTCTCAACTCCAGTCTTAAAGATCTTGAACTTATCAAGAACTTTAGACTTCTCTTTAAACAAGAACACATATCTATAGCGGGACTAATAATCTATAAATGTCAGAAAATATCTAGCATTGCACAATATGACTTTATAGGGATCATTAACGTCTGTATGTATGATGTCCAATAAACCAGAAGTATGAGTTGACCCCTTTTTCTTTATCTTGGTCAGCTTAGCCCTACAATAATCGATGTATGTTTTCAGATCATTGAAGTCTAGAGTTAGGAGAATGTTATCCTTTATCAATCTCTCAACCCTCTCCCTAGAAATGTGGCCAACACATTTATGCCACATTATGTAAGATGTTCCCTTTATGAAGCCTCTCTTTCGAGTAACAGGTTCAGTAATATAAGAAGAGGCATACATTTCATTGGGAGTATAACACATTCTATACAATTCGTAGGATAAAAAGGCAGTTTCGATATGTCTTGTATTGATAGAAATATTTACAACTGAAGTATCAAATATAAAACAAAAACCTTCTTTATCCAAAACTAATACAGAGATCAAGTTTCATCTAAAAGACAGTATATAAAATGTGTCTCGTAAAACTAGTACAAACCTCGTATCGATGTTTAATCCCACATTTCTTACATACAAAACATCCACCTCCTCATTGTTGTCGACCATCAACTTCTCCTCTCCCTTAGTCGGCCTTCTCCTAGATTTGAACTCCTATATTGTGGAAGTAATATGGTTAGAAGCTCCACTATCTAACCACCAAGAACTTGATGTGGTTATAGCTACATTAGATTCATGAATCGTAAAGGCCGAGGAGTTACTTGATAGTTCCTGTTTGATCTTCCATAGCTTGTACTTCTGGCAATCGGACTTCTTGTGTCCCTTCTTCTTACAGAAGAAGCATCTCATACTCTTAAGGTCATGTGGGTCCTTCGCAATGCTAGACTACCCACACTAAATTTGAGGAGACAGTTTGGGTTTCTTACGCTTACCCTTAGGCTGTTGGGGGTTAGCTTTCCCCTTACCCTTCACAGTGGCAAACATAGCTGTATAGGGAGAGCTCCTAATCTTCTCCTCTGCTGCAGTACACTGGGAAATCAAGGCATTAATATCCCAGGTGTCATCTTGTGAGATGTAAGAGGTATCCAACATCTCAAACTCCTGAGGAAGAGTGTTTAGTGCCTGATGCATTATAAGCGAGTCAGTGATCGGTATATCCAGTGCCTTCAGCCTGCTCTGAAGATGCACCATCTAGATGATATACTCTTTAACGCCTCCCTCTCTAGTGTACCTCATGGAGAATAGTTCCTTAATCAAGGCGCTCTGCTCAACATGAGAAGAGACCTTGTATCTCTAGGATATACTGTCTATGAACTCTCGCGCTATGGTCGTGTCTACCAATCCACTCAACAGATGATCAGGTGTCGACCTCTTAATGGTCAAATAACACATCCTATTTGACCTTTCCCAAGTCGCCATTGCTACTTTGTTAGCTTCTGAGCTGACATATGTAAGTGGGGGAGGCCTCTCTATATGCATTCTATGCTAACGTCTGCCATCTCCAATGCAAACTCCACGCCCTTCTTCCACTTCTTGAAGTTGAAACCACTTAAGGTTTCAATGGTGATAGAATTTTTGTTAACTAAAAAGGTGATTGAAAAATAGAGAAGACAATATAAAAATCAGTATAAATGTAGGACAATAACGATACTCAAAGCATTAAAGCAGTATCTCTATTGAGAATCTGATCACACATATTATGAAACACTTTTGGGCTGAATACATAATTTATGTAATTAGATACTCACATAAAGGCGATCAGAGTTCAAACCATCAACTCTCATGATACTACCACCTTTGGGTGAATAGATCATTTAAGCAATGACTTTTCTCTATCAAATGCCTTTATGAACACCTCAAAACTCTATATAAGGCAAACATCTTTGAGCAGAATAACCAAACATAAAGTCAGAGACATCCCCAATATGTGAGCAGAACAATCCAAAATACTGACTTAAAAGGCTACTTTGGTGATTGCATTCTCATCAGTACCCTAGAAAGTCCACAAATAAAAGGGATAAATTTTTATCTCATCCTCACATACTAACACTGAAAATATTGTCTTTAAACTTTATTTTAGAATTTTATAAATAAAAAATCCTAATGAGAGTGTCTATCGTACTTTTTCGAATACTGAACATACCGCATGAGATATAAAACTTTAAGTGTCTCCGTCATGTACAGTTTAGAGTACAAAAATGCACTCAAAATTAGCTTTAAAAACTTTTCCGGAATCCAACAACTAATGTAATAAATTCAGAAAAATTGAAAAACCACTTAAAAAATTCCCTAACCTAGAAACTGACCCAGAACACCTCGGAATAGCTTTATGGGAAATTTTGAAAATTTGTATATTTTTTAAAAACACTATAGTAAAGTCCGTACGGTGCGCGTGGTGTGGGGCTGCGCTTGGGTTGCAATTGCACGTGCCAACTTAAGCCAAATGCATTTGGCGCGTACGTGTCACATGTTTTTATTGTACGGTGCGTGCGTTGCATGCGCTGACACGTGTCCCAACTCCAGCAGTCCACGTGTCGAGCCAGATGTAGTGGGTGTCACGCACGCTCCCGCGGTTCCACGCTCGTGGGAGTAGGTGCAGCGTGAGGCACTTGCATGTGGTACCACTTGGCGGCACGCGATTGGCACGTGCAACACAAGCGCCAGCTGTACTGCCACTCCCTCAGTTACTGTAGCAACGTTGAGTGCATGTGGTGCATGCGTCAGACATTGCGTTGGCTTCCGACAGGAGGTTGATTTCCAGAATCCTAAGATGCCGTTTTTTGCTCCGTTTGGCACGTTTTCGACCCATTTTTCATAGTTAACATTATGTGTACCACTTTTACATAATTATATAAGTAAAAAATAAAAAATGAATAAAAAACTGAAGAAAGCCATAATGAATGGAAACAAAAAAACCTTCGTTTCTGTCAACCCGATAATGTAACCGCTCTGATATCATGTGTAATATATAGTACAGACCTTATTACGTACTCAGGATCATAGATGAAAGGGTAAAAATGACAAAAATGTGGAATACCTGATTTTGGTTCCATTCAGAGTTCTGAAGCAATTTTTGATGTCGAAACAAGCTCCGATCTTCCCGGGACAGTTGAGGAAGTTATTCATCGACACTCAGTTTGGGCCTTTCTACAGTTTTATCAATACGCAAGCTCTCTTAATAGGTCAGAGAACCGTATGCTTATGTTTGATATGAGCAACTCTAGGAGACCTTAATCTTTATATAACTTCCATATCGGATTTCCTCATCACAAAGACGATATGGACAAGGTCCATGCTAATTGGGATCCATTTTCTACCTAAACTTCGACCCATTAATCTAGATCATTTGTTAGGTCACTTTATGATCCTTATTTGGATCAAATTACGTAACTTAACCGATAATTTATTGAAAACCAAAATTACAATTATAAGGATGCCTCTAACCTTATAACCTATTGCTATATATATATATATATATAACACCTTCAAGGACCATAAAACACAACACCTTACTTCTGTAACTCTACTTTCCCAACTCGGTAACTAGAGATAAAGCAGGAAAATCAAAGATATGTGATTGTTTCTCATAATAATCGTGATTGCAAGAAGTAGGTAAGTGGAGCCAAGAGCAAAAGGCTACTCGTAAAAAGATCAATAGCCGTTTCCTTTTGTTAGGATGTGGATATACCAAACCAAAAGTGGTTTATCTTCATAAGTAAAGAAGAGGCATATCCTCTCCATGGTTAGATCACCATCAGAATGAAATTATAATGGACCATAGAGTGGCAGCAGTTCCTATAATTTGGGATTGCATACTACTTCTTTTTTGGTTCTTTTTTAAAGATATATATAATAAGTTTACAGATATATACCTAAGTAATGCTTGTCATTGTGTTGAAAATGTGACCTAGCTTTTGGCTGTTGAGTTTTCTATAATATCCATCAATGTTCTTCTAATAATATTTATTTTTGGCGTGATATATATATATATATATATATTCTTTCGTATCATGAACTGTTGCTAATTCTTAGTGAATATTATATTTCTACTTCTGAGAATTAGAAGAGTAAGAAATAAGTACAAGCATCTTTTTGTTCCTTCATTTAATTACCAAAATTTCAACCCCTAGTAATAAGAATAATAAAAATTCGGAGTCATTTAAATTAATTTTAATTCAAAACTCGATAAAACTGAAAAAATATATCTAAATTGAAACTTGAAAATTTTTAATAGTTTTGACGGATAATTTTTTTAAAATACTAATGTTTTATTATATTGTTTGTATTATAATAATTTATTTAATATACATACTTTAAAAGATAATAATTACAAATTTTATTGTTATTAAAAATATATTACTATCAATTGATATTTTCATAAATTCAACTCATTCTGTATCTTAAAAAATATAACACTGCAATGAATTATATCATATTAGTTATTAATGTTATCTTGATAATATTGATTTATATCAATCATATTAGTTAATGTAAAAAAGGAAGTCAAAATGTGTTACGAGCTTGCGAGAATTTGGATATACAAAACCAAAGCTAGTTTATTTTACGAGCTCCATAAGATCACCGTCAACACCAAGCCCTACAATAGCGCCTTAAGCGCCGTGGTTCCCATAATCTAGGTTTGTACTTAGGGATGTCAACAGGATGGTCTTTGTGTTGTTTACAGGTATATACCTAAGTCATGTTTGTCTTTGTGTTGGATGTGTGAGCTAGCTTTTGGCTGTTTTGAGTTTTCATTTTATCCTTCAGTGTTCTTCAAATGACATTTCTTTTTGACATGATGTATGTATATTCTAGTTCTTGATGAATATTATATTTCTATATATGATAAATAGAAGAGTTAGAAATATATGAATGTTATATTTCTATATATGATAAATAAAGAGCACCTTACAATTATAATTTAGATAATACAATTTAGGTAACTTTGACGTAAAAACTCTTCATTCTTGGACTAGTATTAGTCTTTTTTTTATTACATTTTAGTTAATTTTATAGTTGCAAGAAAGATAGTTAAGATGTTCTCTTTGTAATAATGTTTTTTTTGTAATAAAATTTTATTTATTTGACCCTAACCCACAAGTTACTTCTTCCATTAGTATTTCTATTTGACACGGAAAAGTCAATATAATTGATGAAAATTTGTAGAAGTCAACAGCTGTTCACACTCTTATATACGCACATAAAATTTTCTGTTTTAGTTACGTTATTTTTATCATATTTTATTAAATTTCGTTAGAACACCGGAATAGAAAATTTGTTCCCTTGTATAAGTCTCTCTCTCTCTCTCTATATATATATATATATGTTAGATATATACATAGAGTTCTTTTATGTGCTTTCTTGTTACTTAAAACAAGTTTGCAGGTCTGTACCTAACTGATACCTGCCTTTGTGTTGGATGTGTGGAGCTAGCTTTTGGCTGTTTTGAGTTTTCTATATTATCCATTAAAGTTTTTTTAATAATATTTCTTTTTGGCATGGTGTATGTTCTTTATATATTAAATGTAACTGTTGCTCGTTCTCGACGAATATTATTTTTTGGAGAATTATAAGAATAAGAAATAAGGAAATTGCTGTATTCCCGGTGCTAATCAACTCATTAAATAATAATAATAATATAATATCATTATTATTTAATAGCTCATAGGCCTAAGTCATCTCCAATAAATAATTATGAACACCTTTTTGTCGTTTACCGAAATTCCTTATAATTAGTTCCTTATATCATGGTTAAGTACTTCATATATATATATATATATAGTAATCTTATGTTATAAATTATTTAGTTATACAAATTCCTTATAATTACTGATCATATTATAAACGATGAATAATATGATCCTTCACTTCTGTTAGAATTTGGATATGAATATACGTCTCTTATGGTCTAAGTTTGACCCGATTTTTGTTTTCTAACTTGAATTAGCTGAACAGCGCTCTAATTTAATAAATTTAAATTTTTTCATTAATTTTAGACCGAGTCAGACTTTAAGCCAAAATACCATCCGTGTTATATGATATTGGCTTTTTGGTCTTTGTCCTTAGCAGTTGAGTTCTTTATATTATAAATCCTTTTGTTACGTAGATTTAAAGAGGTTAGTCCATAGATATAAACTGATTCAATTATTAACCAATTCCTATGTGGAAAGAACCGATTGTTAGGAAATTGGATACTTGTTCGAAAGGTTATCTTATTTTTTATGACAAGGAAAAAAGTATAGTGTTAATTTATTGATCAATGTTCTTCAGATAATATTTCTTTTTACATTATATTAATTGTATACTACGTGGAATTGTTCATTATTTACATCATCTTAAGGATTTGCAAAATAGTAATACAAGTATTCAGTCAGTTAAATTTAAGTTTGCAGGAAAGTTATTTAAGATCTTCTCTCTTTTATACTAAATCTCCTTTCATATAATGGAAAAAGCTATGTAGCTATTGTCGGTGTGAATGGGGTCTATCAATATTATAAATAATAAAAATATTATTTATAATTATTTAGTTGGGTGCATCGATGCATATATATGTATATACATATAGCTATCTTATGTTATAAATTATTTAGTTATACAAATTAATGAAATGAATAAGATGAAGTAGATCGTGAGTGGTGATAATCTACAACTTAGAGGTCTTACAATATAATAAAAGAAGTAGACATCTTTATTCAATAAATTAAAATTTAATTAAAAAATATTGTTAAATAAAAATTAACTGATTTATAAAAAAAGATAATTTATGAAAATTGATCAGTTAATTAATAACTTTATTAGTTTTTAATAACAGAAATTTTTAAGATAAATTAAATAAAAATTGACTAATTCAAACTTTCATCAACTAAATAAGTTAGATTTTTTTATTCATAATTAAAAATTCAAAACAACTTGTTTAGTTTTTGAGCTGGTGAAAAAATATTGATTGACGAAGCTCCGTAGAGGCTCACATGGCAGAATTAACCGAAAAGAGGAAGGCAACAGTTGAGGCGGGAAGCAAAATCAAAAGAAAGAGAGAGGCA
>JANSVA010000218.1:1301514-1317497 GCA_025504915.1 Erythroxylum reticulatum | reverse complement strand
TCTCTTTGACACTTGCATCCTTGGAAATTATCACTTGAGATTGCATTGGTCCTTTAATTAAAAACCTGAAATAATTTATTAACCAATTTTATATATTTTATAATTATCAAAACATAAAGGGATTTTTATTTGTCAACCACCATTGGTCCAACACTCTATTCGACATACCCTCAGACACAAATACATATTTCACTTCTATTCTTCAATCTTTCATCTATTTCTGTCAAATTTCAGTAGGGATTGCTGAAGTATGAGTTATTTTATCACACTTTTTTCCCTAAAGGCTAACACCTTACGAAACTTGTGATTGCAGGCAGTAGGTCAATGAAGGGCAGAGCAATGGCTACTTGAGCAAAGATAGACAGCCGTTTAATATTGCGAGACTTTGGATATGCCAAAAAAGACCTGGTCGAGACTAAGTTGAAGTCAATATCACCACGAAACCGTACGCACCCATAATCATGAAGCTTGGTATGGTTCCCACCATAAAGGATCAAATCAAATGCTAATTTCTTTTTCTTTTTTCTTTTTTTAATTATTATTAATCTTTATGTACCTAAAATTGATGCCTTTCTTTTAACAAAGTCACGTGACAATTATTAGGAGTCTGTTAAATATCACGCCGAAAATTTTATTTAAACCTTTTAGACCACCCTTTTTAGTTAAAATTGACATTTTTAATTTAGATTAATTTGATATGAAATTAACATATTAAATTTTAAATTTAAGTAATTGATTCAATTTATATTAAATAAGAAAGATGGTATTGTTTTAATATAACTAATCAAAATAATATCATTTTCTTTAATATTTTAAAAATTAAAACAAAAATAATGTCATTTTAGTGTTAAATCAAGCGTATAAAACTAAGTTAAAATTGCACTTAAGAGATTGATCAAAGTCGAGATAGAGATAATTTAAACTCGCAAGTAGACCCGTTACAAACTCTACTGTCAGTTCGAAATTTTCGGGGCACGGTGATCCTTTGTTGTACAGTCACCCTACCATAATCATCCTTAACTTATAATTACGTATATCAATGTTGGTAAATTATTCAAAGGACAAAAGTAAGAGAGACTTTTAAGTTTCTATAACAAGTGGTCCTATTATGCCTCTGTAAAGTAAGAGAGCAAATGGCCTCTCATGTGAGAAATGTTCAGAAAAGGAAAAGGAAATCAATCAGAAGGTTCCACGTTTCATTTCTTTAAACCAAAAGAGACTTTATCGGGAGACTCTTTATTGCCTAATTCATTATGTCCACACAACAACGACTTTTAAAATTTTAAACCAATTAATATTAATAAATTTTATACTTTTTTATTTCTAGCCAATATTTTAAAAATCAAATTTAGACAAATTAATTTTGAATTAATTAAATTTCAAAGTGAGTTCAAGTTTAAGTAATTGATTTAATTTATAATAAATAAGTAAGAAGAGATTGATTTAATATAATTAATTAAAATATTATTATTTTGGCTTATATTTCTAAAAGGTTAAAACAAAAATAATATTATTTTAGTATTAACTCAAACTAACTAGAACTAAGGTCAAACTGTATGTAAATACTGATCTAAGTAGATATATAAAATAAATTTAAACCCGACAAGTAGACCCATTACCAAAAACTACTTTCGCTTGGACAGTTTCAGAGCATGTTGATCCTTTGTTGTACAATCACCCTACCATAATCATGCTTAACTTATAATTATGTATATCAATGTTAGTCAATTATTCAAAAGACAAAAGTAAGGCCTTATCTGTGAGCAATTTTTATGTGACAAATGGTCCTAATCTGCCTTTGTAAAGTAGGAGAAAGCAAATGGCTTTTTTGTGAGAAATGTTCACAAAGGGAAAAGGAAATCAATCAGAAGGTTCGACTTTTCATTTCTTTAAACCAAAAGAGACTTTATCGTTTAAATAAAGACCCACGATATCAATTCACTTTAAATAAAAACTCTTAAATACTTTAATGAATATAGAATAATATTGTGAGAGGACTATTTCTTATTTGTAACATTTCTTCTTATTTATGTGATATTTATCTTACATATAAATTAAAGAATAATGTAAATATTTAATAATGATTGATTTTATATTTTTAAATTAATATCTGAATATAAACAATATTTAATATTTCTTTCTAAAATTTTAAATGATATTTATATTTAATATTTTATGAAGTTGCAAATGAAATCTAAAATAATCGTACTAAATAAATGTGTTTACTATTTTAAAAAATCATGTTTTAAAATCCTCATCTCACTGCTATAATTTAGGGTTAGCAATCGTATGAAAAAGAGTGATTACTATCACTTTTTTAAGTTATTGTCTCATTACTATAATAAATTTAATAAAATAATGTAATTAATATCACTTTTTAAAGTTATTGTCTCATTATTATAATAAATTTAATAAAATAATATTTTTATTCTTAATTCGAAATTTTTAATCAAATTCGGACAATTTTCTTAAGGGTCTATAAATAGAGTCACATGGAACAAAAGAAACCACAGTTCTGTGTCAAACTCTTTTCTTTTCGTTATACTTATATCCTCCTTTTTATAAATCCTTTCCACTTATATATTTTTCACTATTTCTATCTTTTTCCAACTTGAGATTTTTAATTACAATTACCTAAGAGTTCGATGGAAAATCAAAGAGCAAAGCAACTTGTATCTGTCTTCATGATTGTGTTCATGATTCTAGTTTGCAGCATATCATCTGATGCAAGAGTCATGGTTACTTCGAAGAAACTTGACAGCCAGCGCCTGTCGAGTGAACTAGGGTTTACCCAACCAAAACTGGCTTCTCTTCAACACTTCGGCAATGCCCCCGGACGCGGCCGTGCCCCCGACCCCGCTAAATACCGCCCAGTACAAAGTCCCAGACACCGGACGCATCTCGACGGACGTGGTCCCCATAAGTAGGACTTACGCTAGCTCTTTCATGGTTGTCTCTGAATCAGTTTACATATATACGGCAGTGTAAGTCTTACTCTTGACATGGATGCATGAGTGTTTGATTGTGAGATTCTCGTGTATTTAGCACATAAATAGGTTAAGTTTCGCGATGAAAGAGGTGGGTTGGTTTTGAAGAGCCAATTATTGTTTTAAAAAAAAAGGTTTTCTATTGGTGTGTATTTATCATTATGAATATTATAAAAAAATAAAAAATATTTTTATTCAATAATATAATTATTAATAATCAGTAAATAATGACTAACTAATTTTTAACATCATCTCAGTGCATGCATGATATATGAAAATTCTATTATTAAATAATGCATTTTCTCTCTTTTCATGTTTAAATACAAAAATAGGAAAATCCCAGCCTTGCAGTTAGATCTATGTTGGATATTACTTAAATGGTTTTAGCCCAATTTAGGGTAGTACGAACTTATAATCATGAAATCAATTCGATTATAGTCATAAATTTTCCTATTTTGTTGTCATTTTGATTTTTTAATAGAATAAATTTACTAATTTTTTATTGAAATAAATTATTTATTTATTCTCACTTTTTGTTGCAATAAAAATTTAAAGGGTAATTTTAATAATTGTCTTATATAGATAATTATTTGAAAAGTGGAAAAAAGAGTTGAACTTAAATTCTATTTTTTGTTTATAAATACCTTAAAAGTCTTATAGAAATCAAACTTAAACTATTAAATTTGAATATGACCTAGATTTAAATTAAACTAAAGAAGCATAAATGTTGATTGAATTTTGATTTTTTAAAACTTTTTTAAATTAGATTTTAATGTGTTCTATTTAAATTTAAACTTTAGGCTTTTAAAACTCGAATCTCAAAATATCATATGTTCTTAATCTTAACATTTTATCTTAATATTTTCCTCTTTATAGCGCGCTAGTGTTCTCAATCAGAATTCGCCAGGTAACAACTAACCACTCTCACTGCATGTGTAATGTCTTATTTTGTGCAAATCATAATAAACATTAAACTTCTCACAGCATACAGTACTCGAGACATCTCCTACCTCTCTACTTTACTGCTAAGGTTTTTACTTAAGGAAAATTTAAAATTAACAGAAAGAGGGATAGAAATTGACTTATAATTTTGCATATTGAAGCGTTGCAAGATTTTCTTCTAAGTAATTCTTCTGAAAAAGTCAAATCTTTCTGTTATTTCTGTGTCGGTAAATTTGCACCCCTAGAATCTTGTTTGCTAGTTCTAAATCTTTCATTTTAAACTCTCCAGTTAACTGAGCCTTCAAATCTTGAATACAATCTTTGTTAGGGCTTGCAACCAAAATGTCGTCAACATATAACATTAATACAATACTAAAAAATTAGGAAGTTTTTATTTATCATAATAAGAACAAGTATTTATCAAAACTAAAAAATTAAGAGACTGTTATTAAATTGTTATGAAATATGCAGATGCTTAACTTGTACTTCTTTTTCATGAAGAGGTATTTTCTATAAATTATGTATATTTAAAATTATCAGTAATAATTAAAATCCTTTTTCACAAGAAATTTTGAATGGTTCCAAATTGATAATAAATGCTTTTGACAAAGTATTCTTGCAAATGTCCAAAATTAGGCATGGTTAGACACATGTCAAGTCAATAAAAAATTTAAAGATTTGTTTTAGATTAAAATTTAATTTAGTGGTATAAATTCGTATTTATTTATTTAAAATTTTAAATAAATTTAAATAAAATAACATTTTAATGTTATTATTTATTTAGAATATGCAACAATCTCGCAGTATATTAGAAACGAAAGATCTCCAACGTTAGATATGAAAATTTGATACCTGCGTAATCTAGGATATTATTTATAAAAGGAATAATAAATTAAAGAATTATTTTTTAATATGTTTATTTAGTTTTTAGTTTTTAATTTTTAATTTTTTATTAATGTGTCTAATGGTTAAAATGTTGGCAGATACAGCCAATCTCTACCAAATTCTCTCATAGATGACCCCATGTACATGATAACTGAACTCAGAATTCAAGAGATAATCTTTATATCAGGGACTAACCAATCTGCCAATTCTTTCCCTTCCACAAGTGGTTTTATGATAGAACCATCAATATGTCCCCAAAGACCCTTCCCTTGAGCAAAAAACTGAAAATGAACCTCCAATTTGGATAATTGACATCATCAAATTTGATGGTAATGAAATCTTCCTTTTCAGATGCCATAAAAAAATTCTAATCAAACAAAGTAAATTTTTAAGGATAAAAAAAGAAGAGAAGGGAAAGTAAAGTTCATATCAAAACTGAACAGTAAAATCTTATAAGAATAGACGAAGAAATTAAAGAAAACAAGGAAATCCCTGGTTCTGATGCCTTGAAAACCAACAAAGAAACAGAGAATTTGGTGGAGAGTGCCGTGTCTGCCAACACTCTCTTTACTGCAATATACATATCTCATAGAATTAAGTTACACATGTGGGAATGCATACTTACAAAAATGCCCTTAAACTATATAAGCAATACAATTACAACTTAAATTATATAAGCAATACAATTACAATTAAGTAATTTCACTAATATCCCTTGATTCACATAAAAATGATAAAGGACCAACGTCTTCAAAGTAAATTTAAAACAATGTCATTTGGTTCAATGAAATTTTAATCAAGCCAACTCTAGCTAAGGTGCAGATCGATTTTACAACCGACATTCGATGTGAAGACTTATATTTAATGAAGTTATATAACTCTTTATTTTCATCAAAATAATTTGAGTATTACATTGTCTCGAATGATCACTTATTTAATATAAAAAACTCATGTTAAAAAAAAAGATGACACTTAACCTATATTACTATTAATTTTTATGTGATTTATCGGTCACATAACTAAAATATATACTAACAAAAAATTAAAAATTTAAACTAAATTATCTTATTTTAAAATTAAACATAAAAATAAAAAAAACTTCTTGTTTTGTTTTGTTATCCTCTATTAAAATAAACACTTCTTCATAAATGAGAGACTGTGGTTGAATGAACCATTTAATTATAAAAATAAATGAAATTTAAATAATAACATTGGCAGATTTTTCATGAAAAATTCCGACGACTTGCTAGTCTTCCATTATTAGTTTTTGGCATGAAAGTACTTCCGTAGAAGTATATCGATTCATTAAGAAGATTACTATCAAACCAAAATTGGTTCAGTCTTTGTCCAAGAAATTAGCACTGTCAGGGCCAAACAATATAAATACCATTATTTTAAAAATTGAATTGAAAGTTAAATTGATAAGATAAGAAATTTAATGTTTAAAAAATTTAATTAGTATTAAACCATTATAAAATCGACTAATGATTGAACAAAATAAAAAAGTTTGAAATATAATCGGTAAAGATTGTCCTTATTTATTGAAAAATTTAAAGTTTAAATAAAAAGATATTGTTAAATAAAAATTAATTAATTAATTTTAATTTATAAAAATTTATTAATTTACGAAAATCAATTGATTGATTAATAAACTGATGAATTTTTAAGAGCAAGAGCTATTGAAATAAATCGAATTGAAAAATTGAACAATTTAAAATTTTACAATTTATCTCATCTAATAGATTAAAATTTTTAATTATTGATAAATACAGAGCCATAACATAAGTATAGTTCCCATAATTAGGATTATCTGCTATTCTTTTTTTTTTGGGTCTTTCTTATAAAATCAGTCTTCTATATTATAAGTCACATTGTAGTATTACATAGCTTAAGTTTAAGATGAGAAAGCGGCGGGAATGAGATTCCCCTTATCAAAGCTACTAATTATTAGCTTATCAAATGAGTTAATTGGAATGAAGTAATTTTATAAATTGCAAATTAAGAGTCCGAATTCAAAATTTTTAAAAAATAAAAAAACCCCAAATTCGAATTCAAGTTAAAGTCAGCTCAAGCTCCTCTTTCTTATATATGTCTTCTAAGTTTTGAATATTTAATCTTTTTGTCAAAGCAAAAAGCACTAATGTGATATTCATGGAGTTTCATCGTTATAAATAGATACACATGCTTAAGTTACACTTTTTTTAAATCAAGAGGTATTTTTATAATATTTATATAAAGTCAATTAGTTTTAAATCACTAAAAATAATCAAAGCCTTTTTAGAAGGTTTTCCCTTTACTGACCATTAAATACCTCCTTCGCATAAACTTTGCTCTAAGAGATATCTCAATTTCATCTTTATTTGTGAGCAAACTCAACATATATATTGCCCTTAGAGAGCACCACGGCACCAAATTAAAAGAGACAAAAGTGGGAGGCCGTGTACCACGAAAAGAAAACAAAAGAAAAAAAAGGGGTAGAGATTGATTGATTGATCTTTCTCCTTACAAATGGTGCTATAAGAAAAAAAAAATGTTTAGCCTCCAAATAAAAAGGAACTCTAAAACCACAACAGCAACGGCCAGATCCCTACTTCAAATTGGTCATCTTCTTCTTCAACACAATTTGAATGATTCCAAATTGATAATAAATGCTTTTGACAAAGTATCACCATAAAGTGTCCAAAACTAGGACATGATAATGAATATGTGAAGACAATTTGGAGAAATTAAAGGCTTGTTTCACATTAAGTTAAAGGCTAAAAGTGATCGGTGCTATCATTTTGATGGCAAAATTTAAAAATATTAGAGTTAATACGCAATAAAGATAAAGATTTGTAAATAGATGTTTAAGTTAAGGGTTAATTTATAAACTTAAAAAAATTAAAATTTATTTAAAATTTCATTCAAAAATTTCAGAGTTAGTTTATATATTATACCTTAAAGTTTAGAGGCGAAAGTTCTCAAGCTTTTTCTAGCTATCACCTTTCGGTGCATGTTTAAGAGGTTAAGAATATAGAATCTTGTTTTACTAAATTAATGAAATTTAGATAATTTTTCTTACTAATTTTCAAGTAAAAATTTTGATATTATTTTGTAAATAAATATTAAAGTAAAGGTTTAATTTTTAAATTTAAAATAGTTAGAATTTAATTAAAATTTCGTAAAATTTTTATATAAATTGATATACGTATCGTGCCTTAATTTTATAGTATCTTATGTTAGTAAATTGATGAAATATAGATAATTCCCATACTTGTTTTCTACCGAAAATTTTTTATGACTCGACTATTTAATCTTAATTTGATGTGAAAGCTCTTAAGTCTCTCCTCTTTCCAGCTCCTACCGAACCTAACCCTGTATCTCAAGTCAACAAATACAAGTTATAGAAAAAATGTCTTCTTTCTTAAGGAACCTTTTTAATAAACTTACTTTATTATAAATGATTTCACAATATCTTGCTTACTAATTTAAACAATTAGCTTTGGAATTTTTGATAAAACTTTTCTCTTAACATCTGAATATTGGAAGATTTCAGCAAAGAAGACATCGAAGATTCATTAGATACAAAGTCAACTTAGAATTAAAATAAAGCAGCGACTAGTTGAAGAAAACGTTTACTTAAGAAAAAGTAACTGACTTTGCGAAATACAAACTAACTTGTAAAATACTTCAACAACATCAATATTCTTAAAAGTACAAACATGATACAATGTCAAGTTTAAAAAAAATGAAAGTCATAAGATCAGAGTTAGATGTACCAAGGGATGCTTATAGGATTTTTATGTTGGTTTTGACAAGACTGAACGTTGCTTTAAAGTGAAGACATACAATCCTAAGCGTAGTTATTTTACTACGAGCAAACCTAAATTAGTTTAAGCTAAGTTCCTTTGAGACATTTTAGGGAAAGAGTACTTAAGAAGCCTTGTATCTCAACGAAAAAGATGGTTGAAAAATGCAAAGAAAAACTTAGTGTAACATCCCATTACCTGTGGGGAGGTTGGAATAGTAAATATGAGTGATTAATGAGAGCTTAAAAATGCAATTTCCATCCTCATGCATAATATGTCATACACATACACATAAATATTGAATCGTTGCTCATGAAAATAACTATACATGCATTACATTTCGGGTATAATTGTATATAAATGTGAGTATATTGAGAAATGTTGGCCCTAAAAAAATCTTCTTGATGAACAAGTATGATTTACATTGATTATGAGGTCTTTATGAAATTTTGTGGAAATCAATTATTATGTTGATGTTAGAAAGATTATATGATATAGGTTGATTGAAATAAAGTGTAAAGGTTATAAGAATATTCAAGGAGTGTTTTCGGCAAAACACTTAAGGTTAAAAGAACATAAGCCTATAAGGAAGGATAAAAGGGACTTTTTGGGCTCATTAAGTGTAGAAATGGAAGAAAGAATTGTAGTCTTGCTTTTTAAGGAGGAAACATGAATTGGGAGAGAAAAAGAAAAAAGAAAAAAGAAAAAGAAGAGAATTTCGGTGGTTGAGAGAAAAGAAAAGAGTTGAGCTAGGGTTTCAGCATTTCTTAGTCTTGAGAGAGATTTTGAAGTGGTTCAGGAAGAGAAAAAGAAAGAGGAAGGGAAGAGCTTCTAATTGAGCCAAAGATCTCTTCATTTGGTGAAGAATCAAGGTAAGATCATTTTGAATCTTTTGAATTTTTAGAAGAGTTTTAGGCCATGTAATTAAAAAATACATAGGTTTAAGTATTCTAGAACCAATTTTAGGGATTGTGTATTGGGGGATTTTTCAATTTGAAAACCCTATTGAGTTGAGATTTGAGAGTTTAATGAAGTCAAATTCGTAGCTGAATGGTTATATTCAGGACTTTCCAAGTTTGCACAGTGCAAAATTTCAAGTCTTTCTTAGGGGTAAATTTCATGTTTTGATTTCAGGGTAAAATGTAGATTAATCTAGGCTAAATTAGACAAAGTTGTCTTATAGAAAGTTGTAGCTTATCTTTCTAGCTTTCTAAGGTATATAGTATGAAAGTTTTGGACATCAGAGTCAAAAGTTATGGTCTTTGTAAGTAGAGATGCTCAGGAGTATAGATTGTATCGTCTGATGACATCTTATGGTTTGATGATGTCATATCGTTTGATGATGATGTCATATCGTTTGTGATGAAGTATCATCTGATGACGTCATATCGTCTGGTGATGACATAATATCGTCTGATTCATTGTTCATCTGACCCTATCGTCTGGTTCAAATTTAACCCTCTACACGATAGAATTTGTCTTCAAGGTCTTTATGAAAGTTATAGATCTTGAAGTTCAAACCATCCAAAGAACAGCTCAATTTGATATCTCTAGAGCAAGTTATGCTAATTATTCCAAATAGATCTTAGACTGAAACTTCTTCTGGTCACTGTTCATTTTGTATCGTCTGGTCCAATTTTGACCCCTTATATGATGACATAATTTGCCTTCAAAGTATTCATGAAAGTTGTAGATCTTGAAGTCTTCTTCAAAACCTTGTAAAGAAAACCTCAATTCGATATCTTTAGAGAAAGTTATACTAATTGTAAAACATCTTCTGTATACTGTTCATAAACTTCTTCCGGTTCCTATTCATCTTGTATCGTTTGGTTAAATTTTGACCCTCTAAATGATAGAACCTATCTTCAAGATCTTTATAAAAGTTGTAGATCTTAAATTTTTCTTTCAAACTATCTAAAGAAAACCTTAATCTGATATCTTTAGAGAAAGTTATGCCTATTATAAAACAACTTCTGTGTACTATTCATAAACTTCTTCTAGTTACTGTTCATTTTATATCGTCTAGTCCAATTTTAGCCCCTTATATGATAGAATTTGTCTTCAAGGTCTTCATAAAAGTTGTAGATCTTGAAGTCTTATTCAAAACCATCTAAAGAACACCTCAATCTTATATCTCTAGAGAAAGTTATGCGAATTGTAAAACATCTTCTGTGTACTGTTCATAAACTTCTTCTAGTCACTGTTCATCTTGTATTGTCTGGTCAAATTTTGATTCTATAGATGATAGAATATGTCTTCAAGGTCTAATGAAAGTTGTAGATCTTGAATTCTTCTTTCAAACCATTTAAAGAACACCTTAATCCGATACCTATAAAGAAAGTTATGCTAGTTGCCCCGAAATAGGTTCAATATGATTGAGGACTGAATCTTGTTTGATTCTTTCAACCATAACTTGTCATCTGACCTCCAATTGGAGTGATTCTTGGACCAATAGATTCCTAACACATTTCTTCCAACCTCTTCATAAATTTTTATAGTCTTTGATACTAGATTGAAGAAGATTGATTGAATCAAATTAAGGGTATCGGATGAAAGAGTATAAATTGTGATTTTAATGATTCTACTGAGGTATAAACCTACGTATACATTATACTTAGAGGAGTCTTAATATGAGACTGATTTTGAGATGACACTAATGGATAAATACTCGGGATTGTCATGAACATGCATTATATATTTTTTATTACATACATGTGCATTGTTAAACACTTATGATTGTACAAATTGTGATGGATGTGTATGTGTTATTTGACATAGAGGAGCAATTGGAACGTCAACCTCCAGACATTGCCGGAACTTCCAGGCATTAACTTTGGGATAAATTTGTGAGTAACCTATATGGTTTTTCTCAATTATTGTTTGCTTAAATTATGTTTTGAATGATAAATGAATGTGAATTGAATTGTGTTGATTTCTGGATAGAAGGTCCGATGAATGTGAAATATGGAGTGTATATTAAAGTGCTGCTTAAATGTGAATGTGAAGAACTATGTGTTTCATAATATGATCGATTGTGATAGATGCATTCCATACATGAGTGCACAATCAGATAATGGCAGTTGTAATCAGAGTAGCCACCAATCAGAGCTTAAAACTCAAAATGTGAAAAGAGCCTTGAGCTCAGACAGTGATTAAGAGCCTAAGGCTCACTACATAAAATGAGCCCTATATCCTTATCGGATAAGGGACAGTTATTAATGAGCCTGGTATTCAAAATGGATGCGGGACAGTTTAGGTACTAGGTCACAACAATGTAACAATGGAAAAAGTGTCTCATAAGCATTTCATATGCATTTTTAATAAGTATGTGGATTGGTTGAAATGCCAAATTGATTTGTTCTTAAATGCAAATGTGATATGTGTTCATTAAACAAAGTTGTGAATTATATGTTATGTGATTTGTTGTGTTGCATGAATTAAGTGAACCACCGATGATGGTTATCTCACTGAGTTCGCAAAACTCACCAAAATTGCAATGTTGTCTTTTCAGGATCGAGAGACGACTCTAGCTACTGAGAGGCTATACTAACCGTCTGGATTGTGAATTGGCAAGAGAAGTTATGGCTCAAAGGTCGTAAGTTGGGATTTTTAGATGGCTTAGATAGATTTTATATATTTTCCTCTTTCATGTAGTACTTTTGTACTAGGTTGTGATGATGCACATATAGTAAAGGTTGAAAGACACAATGTAGACTTTCGATTTTATGCAATGAAATGAGGAAAAAGTTGGTTTTTAAAATATTGTGATTTTCTTTTGATGCTTATAAGTGATTAATCTTATGATGCCATGTGAAGTAAATGTAGTGATCGAACATAGCGTACCGTTATTGTAGGATATGTACCGAAATAACCCCCAGGCGTTCCGGTGTGTACCCTACGGTAAGGGGGCGCTACACTTAGTATATTTGTTAACTCAAGTACTTGCAGAGCATCAAAGAGGAGATTGAGAAAAGAGAGGCAATTGATTATATGCGTGAATATGCCAAGCTAGAAGGATATATACATAAGTTGACGATTAGTAATTCATGATCAATAGTAGAGTTACAACTGGCAAGGAATGAAGAAATTTGTTTGTTACAGGTATGCAAAATTAAATTTTTACATATCATCGATAATGATATTTATGACATTTATTCATTTATTCATACATCTTTATCTCTTTTGTGTAGTTCAAAAGATTGTACATTTGCTTTGATGCTATGAAAAGAGGATGAAGGCATTTGAGGCCAATTTTTGGTATTGATGGGTGTTTTCTAAAGACAGAATTCCAAGACTAGCTATCAAGTGCAATTGGGCAGGATGGTGATGGAGGGATGTATCCATTGGCTTAGGCTATTGTGGAGGTAGTTAATCCTGATTCTTAGACATGGTTCATGAATATGTTCTTCTGACTTGGAATGGATAGTGGTGAAGGACTTACAATTATATCAGACATACAAAAAAGTATTTTATTCTTCATTGATTTATAGTTTATTGTTGTACAAATTTTATATTAACTTAATCATTTCTACTATTATAGGGATTGACTAGGGTTGTGGAAGAGATATTACCATATTCCTCTCATCGGATGTGTGTTAGACACATATACCATAATTGGCATATAAATGGGAAGGGAAAGGATTTGTAGAAGCAGTTTTGCAATTATGTATGGTTAACTTACGTTGAAGATTTTAATAAACAATTGAAAAGACTGGATAAAATAAAATCAGGATGTGCATCATCATTGCTTGAATATCCTAAGGAGAGGTGGGCAAGATGTTACCAATCCCTGAATCGAAATGTTCGGTTATCGATAACAATATGATTGAACTTTTTAATGGATGGATCTTACCGACAAGAGATAGGCTAGTTATCAGCATGCTTGAAACCATTAGAATCATGGTGATGAAGAGGCATGTATATATGAGAGAATTTATGCATGGTTGGAAGTCAAATATTGCACAAAGGATTATGAAGAAATTGGAGAAGAATAAGAAAGATGTAATGCAGTGGAGAATAGTTTAGAATGGTGATGGAATATATGAAGTGTCTAAGGATGATGGCAAACATATTGTAAAGATTGGTAAAGACCAATCATGTAGTTGTTGAGCATGGGAGCTTTATAGATATCCTTATAAGCATGTTATAATTGTTGTTCACTATTCCAAGCAAAGATCGGAGGCATTTGTAGATGATTACTACAAGAAGTCCAAATTCCTAGCATTGTGACCATATGTTGTAACTTATTACAGGTGCAATTTTTGGCCTACTATTTATGCAGAAGTAATAAACCCTCCACCTAAAAAAATTGTGCTAGGAAGACCTAAAACAACTAGAAGAAGAGGAGTAAATGAGCCTAATAAGTTCAAAATTCAAAAAAAAATGACTCAAAAGGGTCAAGTACAAAAATGTAAAAAAATGTGGCAATTATGACCATAATGCCAAAACATGTAAGAATGAAGGCTTAACTCAACCTGCTCAGCAATCTCTATAGATATAAGACATTCTTTGATTACTATGTATTGCTTCATATATATAATAATCATTCATGACAATCTTTGATTATTAAACTAGCAATGATATTCATGTCATATTTATTAGGTCATCTCTGAGGTCTCTTTACAAGTTGAACCTATTGTCATACCAAGTTAACAAAGCAATATTATAAGTATATAACCATTCCTCACATTATTGATAACTTTCACAAATGAATATTGTTAACAACATGTGTGTTTGTAGGTTGCTAGCTCTTTGCATAGTAGTAAACGAAAGTATGGAGAAGTTGATCTACATTCATTCAAATTGTTTTTTGAACCAAGAGTTATAAGGTTCAAAGGACAACCTAACATCACTTCCTAACAGTTACAAACCCAAGCAATGAGGAGGAGATCATAATGAATCAACCAATATATGACAACCTTCTTAGTCAAGTGCAAATGAGGGAAGCAATGTGATTGATTCCCAAACTATACATTACTATAGTCTATATGTTGTTGAAACTTTAGTTATTAAATCTAATCACTTTTGTATGTGGATGGACAGATCCAATCACTTTGGTATATGGACGGATAGATCCAATCACTTTTGTATATACTTCTCCAATTATTTATTGTTATATAATCACTTTTGTATATAGTTGTTAATAATTTTTACAACTATTAATTAGGCATCATTAAGGCATCTTCATGAATAACAAAACAATAAAGACAAAGAATGATATATTACAACTTAGTTCAAATGAGGATTTTTTTTCATTCTTCATAATTCAAGTTCTAAACAAAATACTACAATTTAGTTCCATTTGCCCTCAACAAACTATCTTATAACACTCACCATAAACACAAAACCCTTATTACGATAATTAGTAAAATAAATTCCAACTTATTTTTCTCTTTTGTCAACAAAATAATGTCTTCTTTCATTAGCTTTATTTGCTCTCAATTTTGAACATTCTCCATGATTCAATTATGATTTATTGAGCCTCCTTCTTCAACAAACCTATTTCTTTCTTCAATTTATGAATTACTTCAACAGCTCTCTCACTAAATTTGTCATCGTACCACTTAAAAATCAGATCCTCCAACTTGAAAGAAAATTAATAATTAACAAGAGAAACATTAAACATATTTACAAACAATTTACCTTATCGAAAAATAAACTTACAGGATGTTTGGGGCATCCATAAAATCTACTTCCTTGGTTGATATCACTCCACAAATTTCTTAACAAGGCTTTTAGACCGCAATAACACACCAAATAACCATTATTTGAATTTAATGTAGTGTTAGTTGAAGATGTCGCATCCATAGCTTTGGGTAGATACTACAAAATTATGTTAATGCTCTTAGTTCTCCTACTTAAAGTTGCATGATTGACAAGAAATGATTCAAATAAGCAAGTGGACTAGCTCTGGCCATCTACTAATCCTGACACATATGAACTCATAGGACAAAAAAGAGATATTCATCTATTCACCTATAACTTCTTACTTAAGCAATTTGATGTAGGATAAGGCCCTCTCTTTCAATCTCTATATTTCATACTAAAAGCAACAAAGAACAATAATTGATCTATCCACCAAGAAAAGTTTAAAAAGGTTCAAGCAAACGACTAAAACTCACAAAGTGGGATGTTAGGAAAGGCGTTAAGGGTTATTAGATAAGCATAAGCTTATAATAATGCTAAAGCTCAAATTCTTAGCACTTACAAGTGAACATAATTATGTTTAAACTTATAAGTTCACAGTGTCTAATATTAAACTAAACTTCCTCTACAAATTAGTTTCAGAAAGTCTAAATTTTAATCCACCCATTTGAAATGAAGGGCTTAAGTCAAGATGATCAATGAATTAAAGCATTAAGAAGGAACTAGATTCAAGTAC
>JANSVA010000218.1:1275451-1293893 GCA_025504915.1 Erythroxylum reticulatum | reverse complement strand
CAAAAGATCCTATTGTATCTACCCTTCCATAACCCTTGTAAAACCAAGGATGATCTCATCCTAATCTTCCAAAGATTGAAACTAGATCCCCCATCAAACTTCTCTACTTTGTACTTTGCAGAAGATGAAGACGCCATCTTGACCCTAGATTATACGCAGTGAACCCTAAGCTCTGATACCAATTGTTAATTTTCATGCACACAATCGCAAAATCAAAGTAGCAAAAGTAAAGAAAGGATGACACAAAGATTTTACGAGATTTGGTCAATGATGCCTACATCCTCGGGCGAGAGTAGAGAAAGTATTTTCACTATGAAGAAAATGATACAAGTTGATCCATTTTACAACTAGGTCTTTATTTTCTTACAGAAAACATATCCCTACTGCGGGGGTCGAAGTCCCCCGCACCCCCTTGAACCCTATCAGCCCAAGCCCTTCGCTTCCAACACATATTTCCGTTTTTATCCAATTCGGTTCACATCGCGAGCTTATCGAATCAAGTCGTCATTCGGATCCACCACAATTTCAAGACAAAATAATAACAGTTGTTGAGTACAAGAGTCTCAATTTCGAGTCCCAGCAGCAACAGTGTGAGAGTTTCATCCAATGTAGTAACTCCTTGTGCGCACCAGGCACTGGGCCACCTTTATGAGGAGTTGAATAAGATTAAACCATGATTTATCCCTCAATAACTCTGTCGGGCTGGGGTGTGGGCATCTGGGGTGGGTGATTCCACCTTTTGAGTGCAAGGGGTGAAGGGAGACCCTCCGGTGAGGCTAAAGCCTCAACGACTGTGAAAAGTCAGTGGAGACGCAGCATTCATAAGAAAAAAGTGGCCCAAAAAGGTAAAGTAGGGGTAGAAAGGTAATTTGAGAAGAGAGATGTCAGCGCAAAAATGTGAAGAGAGAAAAAAAGAGTTATAAGTTTGACTTGGCTTATTAAAAAATCGATTTGAAGCCAAGCTTGATGAGACTGAATTGTTGGCATCTCCAACTTTTCCTACCAATTGTGCTTCTGCTTCAATGCATGCATATGAGATTACGTTTGTATTACAGAATCTTGTTGTATTAAATTAATAAAAATTAGATGGTTCCCTTGCGACAATCTATTAAGATGTTCTCTCTTATGATAATGTATTTTTTATAATAAAATTTTCTTTATTTAACTATAACCCACAAATTGCTTCTTCCACTAGTATACTCTTTGACGCGAAAAGTCAAATATATTGACTGATGAAAGTTCGTTGAAGCCAACGGCCCTTTCCGCCCTTTCACACTCACATATATATAGATATACACATAGAGCTCCTTACAAGAAGCAACAAAACAACTTCTATAACTACTCTCCTGTCCATATTGGAATTTCAGTCCAGGGATATATCTATATCTATACCTATATCTATATATATATATATATATATATGTCAGATGGAAAATCAGAGATATGTGGCTGTGCTTCTGATAATACTCATGATTGCAGGAAGTAGGTCAGTTGAGGCGAGAGTAATGGCTACTCAAAAAAAGATCGATAGCCGTTTACTTTTGTTAGGGCTTGGATATACCAAACCGAAAGTACTGGTTCATCTTCAGAAGTACAGTATCCCTCTCTCACCCGCGGTCATGTCACCATCAGGATCAAATGGTAAAGGACCATAAAGTAGCAGCAGTTCCCATAATTTGGGATTGCATGCTAGTTCTTTTATGTTCCTTTCTTTTGCTTGAAATAAGTTTGCAGCTATGTGCCCAAGTGAAGCTTGTCTTTGGGTGTGGCTGTTTTGAATTTTCTATATTATCCATTAATGTTCTTTTAATAACATGTCTTTTTGGCTTGATGTATGTTCTTTGTAGACTAAATGTAACCGTTGCTGGTTCTTGACGAATATTATATTTCTGGAGAATTAGATGAATAAGAAATAAGAAAATTGTCTGCAAGTCATTAAATAATAAATAATAATAATATCTTTATTAGTTAATAACTTATAACCCATAGATGGCCATGAACGCGGGCCACTAAGTCATCCCCAATAAATAAATACAAATACCTTTTTATTCTTGCCTTTACCAAAATTCCTTATAATTAGTTCCTTATGTCATGGTTTGGCTGGGTGCATTGACCTTGTTTTTACTAAATTAAGTACTTCATATCTGTATATATATACATATATAGTAATCTTATGGTATAAACTATTTAGTTAGACAGTTTCCTTTCATATAGCGGAAAAAGCTAAGTAGCTATATTATCGGTGTGAATGGGTTTCTATCTATATTACAAATAATAAAAATATTATTTATAATTATTTGGTTGGGTGCATCGTTACATATATATGTCTATGGCGATCTTATTATATAAATTAATGAAATGAATAATATGAAGTAGATCATGAGTGGTGATAATCTATAATTTAGAGGTCTTATAATATAATAAAAAATTATGATTATGTTATGAAATTAACGGATCATGGTAAAATTTAATATTTTAAAAATTAAATAAAAATTAATCCAATAAATAAAGAGGTTTAGATTGTTATAAATTTGGTATAAAATAAAAATTAAATATTTTAAAATTTAAAATAAGATTAAAGAAAAAGATTATCTTTATTTGTCGAAGAAGCTAAAATTTAATTAAAAAGAGATTATTAAATAAAAATTAATTTAGATCAATTAATTAACAAATCTATTATTTTTAAAAATAAATATTATTAAAATAAACTGAATCAAACAATAAATTAATTCAAGATTTTATCGGTTAGATTTTTATTCATTATTGAAATTTCAAACCACTTGTTTAGTCTTCGACGTGAAAGCCTTTAGTGTGGAAATATATTGATTGACGAAGTTTCGTAGAGGCTCGCATCCCTCTCTCTTGTCTCTAGATATGTAAAGAGCACCTTAGCATGAAAGTTAATACATAATAAGAATAAGTATTTATCAATACTAAAAAATTAAGAGATTGTCATTAAATTTTTATTTATCATAATAAGAACAATTATTTATCAATACTAAAAAATTAAGAGTTGTTAATAAATTTTTATTTAAATAAAAATTATTTTTCAAGTATATATTCATATTAAGAGTTAATCTATACATTTAAAAATGTTAAAATTGCTTATTTTTTTATTAAGTACATTCAAGTTTAGAAACGAAAGATTAGTACCTGTATAAGAGATTATGTATATATTACAGGATATTATTTTATAAAAGAATATCAAATTAAAGTAATTTTATATGTTTATTTGAGTTTATTTAATTTTTAAAATATCATATTTACTAACATTCTATTAATATGACTAATGGTTAAAAAGGGTAATGTACTAAATCAAGGCCCTGTTCTCCAATGCAAAGTTAAAACAATGTCATTTCGGTCAATCGAGCCTGACTCTAACTTTAGGATAGATTGAGTTTACTATTGATAGAGCATGTGAAGACTTATATTTAAAGAAGTTACGTATCTCTTCATTTTTGTCAAAATAATCTTCATGTAAAAGACGAAAGGATGACACTTTACTATTAATCTTCATGTATAACTATTAGTCTTTATGTAATTTTTCAGTCATATAACCCTTTAGGAGGCTTTATTATATTGTTGTTCGTTATTATTGGGGATGTTTTGATGCTTATTGATCTTTAAGTTGTTTGAAGTAAAACATTAATATGTACTTATTATTTTCATAATAGTAAATATTATTTTACTTGACTAAGTGTTGTAATCAATTTTTTCACAATAGAAGCTTTTTACATTAAAAACTTTGATGCCTGTTAATTTATATTTCTGTTTATGTGGTGATTGTTTGTTTAGAAATATTATTTTTAATTTTCTTGCTAATTGTTCATGTAAAAATAAATATTAAAGAAAAGGATTAATTTATAAATTTAAAATTGTTAAGAATTTAATTAAATTTTCATAAAAGTTTTATAAATTAATTCATATACCATGCTTAATTTTATAGTATCTTATTTTATTAAATTAACGAAATTTAGATAATTCTCATATTAGTTGGGCTGAACGTACATTTCGCTCTTTTTTGTTATTTGGGAGTTCCTATTAATACTTGCAAGCCCAAGTTTAATGAGTGTCTTCCTCTTCTTGAAAGAATTAAAGCAAGAGTGAATGCTTGGCAAAATAAGTTTCTTTCTTATGCTGCTCAGATATCCCTCATTATCTCTGTCTTAAACAGCTTACATATTTATTGGGTTGCTCATGTAGCCTTGTCTTAAAAAGTCCTTAAAGAAGTTGACAGAATCCTCAAAGCATTCTTATGGACTAGTAAGTTTGAGAACTCATGCATGGCCAAGGCTAAATGGAGTGAGGTTGTTATTTCGAAGAAGTTTGGTGGGTTGGAAATTGTTTCTATCTATATACTATGCAGAAAGTCTTAATGTGCAAGAGGCTCTGGCGGCTCTACACTAATCACAATGCACTTTGGCTCAAATGGATCCATGAGTTTCAACTCAAAATTTTGAATTTCTAGCAAGCTCTTTGTATTAGGGAGTTCTCATGGCTCCTCCTCCAATTGATGAAGCTGTGTGACTTAGTTTATCCTTGTATTAAACATGAGGTTGGCAATGGTGCTAGTACTTGGCGTTGGTATGATAATTGGATTGACTCGAGTCCACTTATTCTCAACCCTTAGGTCCATCACTTGAGAAACATAATTCCTCTCAATCTTAAGGTCTCATCTTTGCTTTGCAATGGCCAATGGAGTGGGAGTTTTTGAGGCTTTGATTCTTTGGTTCAGTTCTTTCCTCCTCAGGTTAATGTATTGATTGATGATTCTATCAGTTGGTCTATTGATCCGAGTAGCAAATTCTCTAATAAATCATGTCATTAACTTCTTGCAATGGGTTTAAGGGAGGTATCATGGTTTACTCTTTTATGGCGGAATTCCATTCACCAGAAAGCATTTTTCATTTCCTGGCTTGTGATTAAAACCAATCTTGAGACCAATACAACGCTTGTTTTATGTAAAATGGCAGTAGAAGATAGAGATCATCTCTTTGTTCTTTGCAGCTTCTCTAAAGCAGTCTAGAGTAGGGTTTTACATTTGCTACTTGATCACAACTATTCTTATACTTAGGATCAATCTCTTAACTAGGCCATAAGGAACTCTAAATATGGTATGCCTAATGCCATTCTTGGTAAAGCTACCTTTACTGTTGGAAATTAGTTTGTGATATAAGTAGTTAAATTCAAACTTGGCAATGAAAGGTTTCTTCCTTTCTAAGAGTTGTAACTTATCGTGAACAGGCATGACTATTCTGAAGGGTTGCTTCCTTTCCAATAGTTGTGACTTGTCGTGAACATATGTGATTGTTCTGAAGGATTGTTTCTTTTCCAAGAGTTGTGACTTGTCGTAAACAGAAGTGACTGTTCTGAAGGTTTTTTTCCTTTCTAAAAGTTGTAACTTGTCATAAACAAACTTAACTGTTCTAAAAACTCTATATATACATGAGTTTTAGTCAAGATTAAAAAGTTTTGAACAATTCTACTAACACAATCTCTGCATTCATAATTCTTTAAGAACATTTATACTCTTGCAACTTGAATATTCTTGTGTTCTTTGTATCCTAGAAGTAATTTGCCTTTAACCCGGTTTGCAAGTATAGTGGGGGTAAATAACACTTTAAGGAAAGTGTCCAATATGCCTAGAACACTTTAAACTTTGTGTTTTGATCTCAAATTCTCTCAATTTTTTGTAACACCACCTAATCCACTTTTCATCCTTTGTTTTATGGACTTCCAACCCCATTCTATTACAATCTTAAAGTGTTATTTGTTGCTATCATGGAGTCCGCTCAAGAATCCACTCTTAAAGTGATGAACCAAGACTTTATGAAGTTAGATCACCTTAATGGAATCGGCACCAAATTCAATTGTTGGAAAAAAAGATGATGTTCTTCCTCACCACTTTGAAAATTGCATATGTACTTAATCCCACTCTTTCTGTAATTCCTCTTCCAAAGGAGGGTGAAGTTGACACAAGGAAGGATGAACGAGACAAGCGCCGAGAAGATGAATTGCTTTGCAGGTGTCACATTCTTAACACCCTCTCAAACAACCTTGATCTCTTTACAACTGTGAAGACTCCAAAGGAGATTTGGGCGTTGATTAAACACAAATATGCATCTCAAAAGAAAGGTGCAGATAAGTTTCTTATTAAAAGATATTTTGAGTTTAAATTTATTGATGGTTCCTCTCCTATGGATAAAATCCACAATTTACAAGTGATTGTTTCAAAACTTAAAGACTTGGGTGTTGAAATTTCAGAATCATTAGAAGTAGGGGCAATTATTGTTAAGTTGCCTTCTTCTTGGAATGATTATTAAAAGAAGTTGTTGCACACTTCTAAAATTTTAACTATCGGTAGTGTTTTGACGAATCTTTGATTTGAAGAAGGTCATAGATTTCTTCAAAGAAAAGAAGTGGAAGGAGATCCAAAGGTGAGTTTTGTGGATGAGAAGAAATCCAACAATTCTAAAAGGAAGAAACCTAAAAATGCCAATGTTAAAGATAAGAAAAAGAATAAAGTTTGCTATAATTATGGCAACAAAAGGGCATTACAAGCTGAAGGTAGATCTAACAAGAAGCAGATAGGAAACAATGTTCCTAATGCTAACCTAGTTAATGAATGTGCAGAAATTGTGGCAACCTTGACTTTTGGTAGTGTGACGGAACTTCACATGTCAACATCAATTCCTTCTAAGGATTGGTGGTATGATTCCAGTGTAGCAATTCATATGTGCAATAAAAAGGACCAATTCAAAAATTATGAAGTTCTTAAAGGACATGAAGTGGTCATATCCAATGGTATGAAAGCCAAGGTGCATGGAAAGGGAGATGAGCATTTGTTATTCACTTCCGACAAAAAGTTGGTGCTCACTAGTGTTCTTTATGTTTCAGAAGTGATCAAGAAGCTTGTTTTAGCGGATATCTTAAACAAGAAGGGCTTGAAGGCTGTACTTGAGTCAAACAATGTAATCTTGTTTAAGAATGGTATTTTTTAGGAGAAGGATATTCTTAAGATGGCATGTTGAAGCTTAGCCTTAATAAAGTAAATGATGTTTCTCTTTATTTGGTTGATGCTTCTTATTCTTTATGGCATAGTAGATTAGGACATATTAGTCATAAAGTGATTCATTATGTGTCTAAAAATGGACTAATCCTCTTATAAGGGCCAAGTGAATAAGAAATGTGAAACATGCATACAAGCAAAGTTAACCAAACTTCCTTTTCCTAAAGTTGACAGACAAACAAAATTGCTTGATTAGTGCATTCATATATATGTGAATTTAATGGTTTTTTAACAAAAGGTGGTAAGAAATACTTTAGTACTTTCATTGATAATTGCTCTATATTTGTGCATGTTTATTTGATGAAAATCAAGGATGAAGCATTTAATATGTTTAAGACATATAAGTCTCTTGTTGAAAATCAATTAAGTAAAAGATTAAAATTTTGAGAAGTGATAGAGGAGGAGAATACTTCTTTAATAAGTTCTTAAAATTTTGTGAACAAAATGGTATTATACACCAAACTAGTGCACCATATACTCCCCAACAAAATGGTTTGGTTGGAAGGAAAAATAGAACTTTGGAAGACATAGTTAATTCTATGCTCTTGAGTTTGGGTTTGCTGGTGAGGCTTTGTTGACTGCATGTCATTTACATTATCAAATTCCATCCTTAAAGATTAAAGTGTCTTTATGTGAAGTATGGAAAGGAAGGAAGCCAAATTTTCACATTTGAAAGTTTGGGGTTGTGTAGCTTACTATAGAGTCTTTGACAACAAAAGAAGAAAGTGGGGACCAAGAACACTTAAAAGTGTGTTAGTGGGCTATGCAAAAAATTCTAAAGCTTATAGGCTACTAGAAGTTGACTTTAATGTGATTGTCGAATCAAAGGATGTTGAGTTCTTTGAGGATTTGTTTCTTAAAGATTTAATGGTAAATAGGGATCCATCAAATGGACCTACCCCTTCTCTAAGTGTTGAACTCTCAAGTGCTTTAAAAAGGCCAAGTGTAGACCCTCCAAGTGAACGTCAAAGGAAGGAAAAATATCTGCCTTTAGATTTGATTTTTTCATAAGCTATTGATTTCTTTGTCGAAGGCAATAGGGATACTCTACTAAATAAAACTCCGATTTTATTAAGTGTAGAGGAAGATCCCAAAACCTTTAGTGAAGCAACGAAATCAAGGGATATGGCATTTTAGAGAGAAACAGTAAATGATGAAATGGACTCAATATTGTCTAACAATACTTGGGTTCTGGTTGATTTACCTCACGGGTCCAAACCAAATATTCGTAAGTGGGTATTTTGAAGGAAATGTGCCACAGATGGTACTATTCTAACTTATAAAGCAAGGCTAGTAGCTAAAGGTTTTAGGCAAAAAGAAGGAATCGATTACTTTGAAACATTTGTACTGGTTGCTAGAATTACATCGGTAAGAATACTTTTGGCTTTAGCTTCCTTCATGTACACCAATTGGATGTAAAGACAACATTCTTAAATGGTGATCTAGATGAAGAAGTGTATATGGAACAACCAAAAGGCTTATACTATCAAGAAATGAAAAGAAAGTATGTAAGCTAGTCAAGTCATTATATGGCTTGAAACAGGCACCTAAACAATGACATGAGAAATTTGAATTTGTTTAACTCTCATATGGATTTAGATATAATAATCCTAATAAGTGCATTTCTTCTAAATTCAATGAAGAGTATGGAGTGATCATTTGTCTCCATGTAGATGACATGCTAATTGTTAGTCCTACATATAAAGGTGTGATTGAAACTAAGAAGTATCTTTCTTCTAAATTCAAGATGAAGGATCTCGATGAAGTAGATACTATCTTAGGCATTAAAGTTAAGAAACATAGTGGGGGTTTTTCACTCTCTCAATCATATTATGTTGAGGAAATCCTGAAGAAATATCAACATTTGAATGTGAAAGAGGTAAGTACTCCTTTTGGTCCTAACTTTAAGTTGCATAAGAATGAAGGTAGTCTAATTGCACAACTTGAATATGCTAGTATAATTGAAGTTTAATGCATGCAATGAGTTACACTAGATCGGAAATCTCATCCTCAGTGTGCAGACTAGCTAGATACACTAAAACTCCTAGCCAAGAACATTGACAATCTATTAAAAGAGTGTTGGGATATTTTAAGAAGACAAAATATTTTGGACTCTTTTATAATAGCTTTCCAAATGTTCTTATTAAGTTGTCTTTTTGTGCTAATTTTGTATATAAATATCTTTCATGTGTTGAAATTATTATTCAAAATTAATGGATTTATTTCTTAATTGTTTTCAGATGATTTTCTTGAAGGATTTTCATATGCTAGTTGGATTACTAGAATTAGTGACCAAAGACTCACAAATGGTTAGGTATTCTTGCTTGGTGGTGCATTGGGCTTTGAAGAAACAAACGGTGATTACTCACTCTACCATGGAAGTCAAATTTATAACTCTATATTCTGTTTGTAAGGAGGCTGAGTGGATAAGGGATTTGTTGTTGGATATCGATCCTCGTCCCATGCCTACGATAACCTTACATTGTGATAGTGAGTCTACAATGTCTAGAGCATTGAACAAAGTGTACAATGGTAAATCTAGACATAGAAGCTTAAGACATGCATTCATTAAAGAAATGTTAAATAGAGATATCATCTCAATTGTTTATGTAAGGACATATAACAATTTGGTGGATCCATTTACTAAACCACATGCAAGAGATTAGTTAGTTCGACGACATCTGGAATGAGATTAAAACCTTTTAATAAAAAATCACTAGCAATGGTAACCCGATCTTCTTCTAATAGTACTCCTTGATTGTAAGGTTTAAAGGCTAATAATAAGTTATTTAATGATTGTGAGCACTAAGATTGTGTAAACTGTAACACCCCATACTAGGGGTTAGAATATTAAGAAAATTCAGACATTTTATGCTTTGCATATTTGAATATTTGCTTATTTGTGCATAAGCATTTTGGACACATGCAATTATTGTGCATGCATTCATGACATTTTCGGGTATAATTGAGTTTTTGAATGTGATTAAAGATGTGATTTGGCCATTTTGGTGTATTTCGGATATTTTGGAATTTTTGGTAAATTTTAAAAAAGTATTAAAATTTTGGACCAATCCTAGTGTGACACGTGGGCTAATTATGGATTGAAAATTGGACAAATTGCTATATGACAAGTGGAGCAACTAGTAAGTGACATATGAGTTAATTAAATAGGTGACAAATGTAAGACATGCCAAAGGACATGTGCCAATGAGGGATGGAGCCACCTAGTCACGTTTTTGGGTAAGCAAGTTTCTACAGCTCCTTTGTTTTGTCTCCATCGAAAACACTATCTTCCTTCTTGCTTATCTGTTGTTTAAACACTTAACTTCTGCAATTTTGGTGTTATTGGGTCACCCACGTTACACCTTGCGAGTCTTCCGCTATTTTAAGGTCTTGATTGTTACAAAATCTTTTTGCAATCCAACACCAAAATCTAATAGTTGCTTTCCCTATTTATGGAAATTTTTGCTAAAGTGAGAGAAACTTAAGACAAGTAAGTTTTATGCATGTTTTAATGTGTTAAGTTGATGCATGCATGAATGGTATATATTTTCATGCTTGTGGATTTCTGCATGCGTAATGGTGTTGACGCATGTGTGAATAGTGAAAGAAGAACCAAATTCGGTGATATGATTAACAGATAAAGGGTTATAGTCATTGGAAAATGATATAGGCAGTATTTACTGAATATACATCTGTATTTAGGGAATAACCTGATCTGTGAATATCCAAATTAGATGAAGTTAAATTCAGATCAAACTATAAAGATATATCTACAACTTTCATGAAGAAGTCAAATTTTATTTCTGTCACTAAGTGTGTCAAATTTTGTCTTGAAGTGGAGTTTCTGGATTATGCACTGTTTGTGAACAGTATGTAGTATTTTTAGGATAACTTTCAAAATACTAAACAAAATTGCACAAAATTGGTGTCATTAGAAACTTGATACATAAAGGAACAATGTTTTAGAAGAAAGTTTAGCCTAAATTCATCTTTTCCATTGTCAAAATGATCGGGTAAAAGTTACCCGAAAGTCTATTTTGGGAAGAGCTGGAAAAATAGGTAAGGTGAAGAAGAAGGATTAGCAGGTCCACCGGAGTGTCATGGTCGTGCATGTGCACTATCGCGACTTCTCAGGACCACCTGAAATGTTGCGGTCATGCATGTGCACGATCGCGACTTTACAGGACCACCCGGAGTGTCGCGGTCGTGCATGTACACGATCGCGACTTCCCTGTATACTTTGATCTTTTTCTTATAACTTCTTCATACGATATCCAAATGATTTGATTATTAAACCAATGGATTCATAATACATTTATTTTATCTCCACAAAAAAAATAGATTTTATGAAATGAATTGATTGAAGAATTTAAGATGAAAGTGTAACTGTGCTGAAGTATGATAACTGGGATGTTTTTACTAAACATACTTCGGTAATTTACTTATATCTGGATCTGTGAATTTACAAATGGAGTGATTCTTCTTTTGAATTAAACTAGAGTCATAAGGCTACAAATTGTCTGAAGTGATGGAATTCTAATTCTGCCTCCAAGAATTTCATAATCTGATTGGAAGTTGAGATAAGAATTCTATTGAAGCTTTAGAACAGTCTGAAATCTTTGGGAATAACTTTTAATAGACTAACCCAAATTGGATGAACTTAGTATCATTGGAAACCTAAGACAAAAAGGGAAAACTTTATAGAAGGATCTATTACCTAATTACCTCATCTTCCTGATGATAATAATTGAGCAATGTGGACCCGAAAGTTGGTTGTGAAATAAATCTGGATTGAGGAATTGAGTATGATTTTGCATGATTGAGAATGTGACAAGATTAAGGATAAGAAACCTGAAATTTGTCATAAACATGCATCATACGTATTTAGTATACATGCATGTGCCTAATTGAATTTATAATTGTGCACAATAATGATATGTGTTTGTATTAAATGTTTTAGAGGAACGCATCAAACGATCGAGTCCAGATATTACCAGGACGTCGAGGCAATAAGCAATAAGGGAGATTTTGTAAGTAATTTTAGAGGGTAATTTTGTAAGTAATTTAGATGGTCAAATTTGATAGTTTTGCTTTGACTGTTTTGTTTGCTACTACTTTGGTCTATTGAATGATTTACAAAGTTGTTGGATTGACATGTGAATTGAATTTCAGACATTTCTGTTTTGATTCTGTTAAGTCCTAGTTGTGGGTAAATAGGTATGCCTAGAAGGGTCTGCAGCTGCTTCTGTGACACTTTGGTGTCTTTTGATATTGACACTTAGGTGTCGAGACTTCGGTCTCTTTTGTATAAGTCCCGTTATCACTTTTGTAAATAGATTTAACAGTCTTATAATTTTGTACTCTGATATCATATTGATTTTGGCATAAGCTAAATTGTATTCTATTTATGAAGGGTTTATACCCTCTTGTGTTGAACAATTCTATTATTTATAAAACTCTATTTTGTTTTGAATTTATGTATCTGTTGTTGACGTATAATTGAGTTATTACTCACTAAGCTATATACTTAGCATGGTAGATTTGCCCTGTATAGGTTCTGAAAGAGGGACGTAGGAATTAGGACAAGACAATTGCGATGGCCAATGGAGTCTGATTTTTGTTTTACTCAAATGTATTTTTGATATTATTTTTGGACTTGTATCTGATGTATATGAATCCTGAACTTTGTTTTAAAGGGTTGTAATAACCTTAATTCAGGCTGCTTTCGGAAATTTTGGTATGTGATGTATGTTTGTTGAGATTCTGGAAATGCATGTATGCATATACAAGTCTTTTATATGTTTCGAAATGTTTTGTCTTCAATGTGTTTTATGTGTGTGGCACTCATAATATCCTCCCAGAGGATATTAGGTCATCAAATAAACCATTTCAAGAAATTAGTGCTGCAATTTGTTACTCTTAAGTGAGAAGGTTAAGAGAAATCTCTTAATGAAATTATTCATAAGTGCTTGTTTATGGCTATGTAAATATAGCTAGAATACTTTTCACCTATATGATCATTAGAAGTGGTGTTGTTTCTAGCAAGAGTTTAAGGTGATCTCTTGTATATGATCTTGAACTAGGATGAGCACATGGTCAGTAATAGTGCTAAAATTGTAATGTGAATTAATTGAATGCTAAGAAGATGCATATGTGCGATATGTCTGAACCTTTGTGAATTATGGTTTAAGCAATGAGCTACCAATCATTTCCTTTGGATTTTGTGATATGTTTGTACCATAGGATGGTTTAAGGCAAAAGCTACCTTCCTTTAGGCATGATTTCCTATTTGTGTTGTGTTTTTTCTTATGTCACAAACTAAGTTGGGGATTGTTGGAAATTAATGTGTGATATAATTAGTTAAAGTCAAACTTGGAAATGGAATGTTGCTTCCTTTCCAAGAGTTGTAACTTCTAGTGAATAGACGTGACTATTTTAAAAGATTACTTCCTTTCCAAGAGTTGTGGCTTGTTATGAACAAATGTGACTATTCTAAAGGGTTGCTTCCTTTCCAAAAGTTGCAACTTGTCATAAACAAGCATGATTGTCTTGAAAACATTATATATACATGAGTTTTAGTCAAGAATAAAAAGTTTTGAACAATTCTATCAATATACATGATTTTTATTCAAGATTAAAAGTTTTGAACAATTCTATCAATATATATGATTTTTAGTCAAAATAAAAAGTTTTGAACAATTCTATCAATATGCATGAGTTTTAGTCAAGATTATAAAGTTTTGAACAATCCTATTAACACAATCTTTGTATTTATAATTGTTGAAGAACATTCATCACAATCTTTGCATTCATAATTCTTGAAAAACATTCATACTCTTGAAACTTGAATATTCTTATGTTCTTTGTATCATAAAAGTAATTTGCCTTTAACTTGGTTTGCAAGTATAGTGGGGGCAAATAACACTTTAAGGAAAGTGTCCAATATGCCTATAACACTTTAAACTTTGTATTTTGATCTCTGAGTTCTCTCAATTCTCTGCAATACCATTTAATTCATTGTTCATCTTTTTTTTAATGGACTTCTAACCCCATTCTATTACATTTACTACTTCTACTTACTTTCTTTGGAAGTAGCGTAACTCTTGCATATGCACTAACTAGGAAGAGGAGAAATATATAATAGCTGACATGATAATTAATTGGATTAGAGATGTCATAATTGCCAAAAATCTTTAATTTTCTCTCTCTCCTAACATGAGGTTTAGGTGGAATCTCTAATATGATTTCTCATGTTACTCTATTGGCTTCATTCACTACTCTTTTGAACCTGTATATACGTTCTTGTTTTGAATTCATTGTAATGTTTTAGTTTTGTCTATAGTTATTGCATTTTTTTTGGATGACTCCTTATTTAGTCTTTCATGTGAAGTCTTTCCTTTGTATAGCTACAACCGAACCTCACCCCTTTTCACGTTCTCAGTCAATCTCAATTCAACACATACATTTATTGGATATGAAATTTAGATATCCATATGGTTGTTAAGGTTCAGGAAATCTAGTCAAGATCTTATCTGTTTTATACTTGCGAAGTAAGTCCCCTTTTCGACAATGGAAAAAGGTTTGTCGCTATTATAAGTGTGCTTCATTGTCCATCCATGTTATAAATAATAAAAAACAACATTTACAATTATTTTTCATCAGTTACTCATTAATCATATAATTAGTTCCTTATATTATATTTTGATTTGGTGCGTCCATCTTGTTATAATATATATATGTTAGGATATAATTTATATATATCTTATTTAGTTTTGGCATTTTAAATTAGACAAATAAGAAAATTACAATTATTAATTGGATTGATGAAGATGAGTTGAGATTGTGTTTTAATGGATATGCAGCAGATATGAAGATTGTGTTTTAAATTGAAGTCTATCAAACAGGAAGTGACCTGGAAAAACAACATGTGTGTGCACTGCTGCTGGGCGTGGAAATCACGTGTGAGAAAAGAAAAGAGTCGTTGGGTACATACTTGATTTTATGTGGCTGTATATCGTGTCTTGTGTTATTGGTATAAGGTTGAGGTAGCCCCACGTGGATCTCCCAAATTGATGTTGTTCATATACTTGATTAAAGATAGAAGTCTATTAGAAACATGCATGTGAAGTATCCTAGTTGAGGTGGAATCCTAGTTGAAGTTGTGCGGTAACTGAATAGTGTGTGTGGATTGGTGATTGATGGTTGGTCACGACTGGAAAAAATTAAGAAACAACTGTGTGTGCAGTTGGGGGTCTTTCATGAGTTGAAGATTGCATCTCATAGCGCAGCTTGCGTTAATTAATTTAAAAAAAGTTTAGATCACGTGGGTCTTGGAAATAAGTTGCCTGGCTATGCATATTGTCCTTTTTATGAGCTGAAATTTGTTGATGAGTGGACTACAGTCAGTGTGTGCGTGAGCTTATAGGGAATACGTTTTTATGGGTTTTTGAAGACAAACATTGCTACTGCGTATGTCAAGGAATATAGGTGATTAACGTGTTTCTGGGTGAGCTATGGTGATGTTGTTCTATCAATGAGGCAAAAATCTTCTTTGGTGATGTGTAGACTGATTGTTACTCGAAAGAACACAGTGACTGATTTTTGTGAAGAAAGTATTCTGCTGGGTTATTTTGAAGAGATAAACCCATAGGGCAGTTTTCGTTTGTCTCAAGTATTTTCTTATTTAATTTTCAGTTGATTAAAGACTTAAGCTATTTTTATTTATTATTGTTTTGAGTGAAAGTAGATAGAAAAATCCTCTAACGAGGTTACCACGGGCAATCGTGTTATCGAGTGTGAAAATCTTTTACGGATAGTGAAGTTAAGAGATAGTTACAAAGATTGAGTGGTGCTGCTTTAGGTCAATCTTATGTAATTCTATTGAACTACTATGAAAGTGATTAATCTGGGTAAGGGTCCTGCAGATATAGGCAGAGTGTGTCGAACTGCGTTACCAAATTTTGGTATTTTTATTATTTCATATTTTTACATAGTGTTATTCTGTTTGTGCAAAAGGAAATTTCAGAAAATCTGCGAATTAATTAACCCCTTTGGTTTTTCAATTGGTATCAGAGAGAGGTCACCAATTCAGAACTTGGTAGCAAGTTAGTGCAAATCCTAGATTCGCAGACATGACTACGAGAGAGAGTGCATCAATCATCAAACCGCCACTATTGGATGGATCTAATTACCTAGTATGGAAGTCCCGAATGAAAGTCTTCATTCAAACTCAGGGCACGAGAGCCTGGCATTCGGTAGTACACGGTTGGATCTAAATGGACAAGAGTGGAAGAAGAAAGTGCACCGAAAAATTTCCAAGCAATGCATGCGATATTCAATGCTGTTGATGAAGGACGCTTCTTAATGATTTCAGCATGTGAAACAGCAAAAGAAGTGTTGGATGCCTTGCAAACCATTCATAGAGGATCAAAGTCTATGATAGCGTCAAAACTACAAATGTTAGTAGTGCGGCTTGAAGAGTTGAAGATGGATGAGCATGAGACTATTGGGGACTTTCATAAAAAATTGAGAGATATTACAAATCAAGCTCATCAATTGGGAAAGAAATACTCCAACATGAAATTAGTCAAGAAAACGCTGAGATCGCTACCACTAAGATTTATCCCAAAAATTACAACAATAGAGGAGGCTCACAAAATTAGTAATCTGCCATTGGAAAAAGTTATTGGAATTCTTACAAATTTCGAGATGAATCTGTTAAGAGACAAACAAGAAAGAAGCAAAAGATTGGCACTACAGGTAGAAACTGGAAAAAGTGTGAACAATGCGGAAGATGAATTAGATGAAAAGGAAGACATGATTCTACTCACACGAAATTTTGATAAATGGCTTAAAAGAATGATAAAAATGGGAATATTTATGAGGATTACAAATCTATGTATGAGAAATGGGTGAAAACGTGTAAAAAGAATGAAAGATTGAAGGAAGAGAATCTTTGCATGTAAAACACCATACAAGAATTAGAAAAGAAGCTAATGTTGACGTCGGATGAGCTTAGTGAAGCTACAATGAAATTGATAAGTACTAAAAAGGGATTAAGAATGTTGAATGGAGGCATGAAAAAACTGGATAAGTTGATAGAAATCAGTAAGGCTAAAGGGAATTTCGAAGGCATAGGTTATAAAGGTGAGTGTTTGAAAGTTAATGAAGAAAATTATAATATGTTCAAACCAACCCAAGAGGTAGAAGCGTCGAAAAAGAGACGAAGATTTATACCCACATGTCATTTTTGTGGAGTTGTTGGGCATATAAGGCCAAGGTGTTATCAGTTGCTATAGATCTTATTTGAAAGAAAGCAAGGCCAAAAAATTATACACATTCCACACAAATTTCAACATCAATCTTTAATATCTAAATCTTCTTGGGTAAAAAGAAGTGAACTGCAAGCTCTCATAGCTCGTACATCAATAAAGGTAACTTTAAAACATGGTTGGTATTTTGATAGTGGATGTTCACGTCATATGACAGGGGAAAAGACCTACTTGACTGATTATCAAAATTGTATGGATGGTTATGTGACTTTTGGAGATGGAAAGAAAGCTTCCGTGATTAGGAGAGGAACATTATGCGTGGACAGTTTGCCTCCTCTCAAGAATGTACTTCATGTCGATGGATTGAAGGCAAATTTGGTAAATATAAGCCAACTATGTGATGATGGTTTGCTAGTTAAATTTACAAGTGATGAATGCAGGGTACTTACCAAACAAGGCGAATGTATTGTGAGTGGCAAGCAATTAGCCAACAATTGCTACATATTGCAAGTCATGACTATGTGTAAGTCAACCACTCATGAAAATAACATTGATTTATGGCATCAAAGGCTTGGGCACATGAATTTTGATCTCATAAGTAAATTGACAAAATTGGAGGTTGTGAAGGGTTTAGCCAAAATAAACAAAGAAGGGAAATCAACTTACAAAGCGTGTCAAATGGGAAAACAATTGAGAGTGCCACACAAAAAGGTTAGATATGTTACCTCATCTCGTATACTTGAATTGGTTCACTTGGATTTAGTTGATCCAACACAACATGAGAGCATTGATGGAATGATATACTTTCTAACTTGTGTTGATGATTATTCGAGATATACTTGGGTAGTATTTTTGAAAGAAAATCATATGCATTTAAGGCTTTCAGAAGCCTATGTGTGCAGGTGATGAATCTGAAAATTTTGACTATATTGAGAATTCAATTGGATCATGGAAAAGAATTTGAGAATGGAAGCTTTAATGAGTTCTGTGATGAGTATGGCATCTCACAAGAATTTTCAGCTTCCAAAACTCCACAACAAAATGGAGTTGCAGAGAGGAAAAATAGAACACTTCAAGAAATGGCCAGATCTATGCTGAA
>JANSVA010000218.1:1219413-1230584 GCA_025504915.1 Erythroxylum reticulatum | reverse complement strand
CGTGAACGGTGTGATTGAGTTTGGAACTTGAAAGAACTTCTTCGCAGACCCTTTGATGAGTTGGCTAAGATGATTCCGGTACTGGAGGTCCAGGGGATCGGTGATTGAGAGGGAGTGATTGTGATCGCCGTCATCATAAGTTACATCATTGAATCATCCAGAGCACGTTCCACATAATATATGATAAGTTATAAATTATTTAGTTATGCAAATTAAAGAATTAAACAAGATTAATAGTGATGATCTATAATATAAAGATCTCATAAATTCTAAACCTTACTCTTCTGTACAAATTCACGGGAGAATTCCTAGGATTCTAACTAGTGACTTTGATTTATATAACATGCTGGAAACTTTAGTTAAATGATAAGAGATGGACTCCACTTAATAGAGCAAACACACCAATTAAAAAAATTGAGATAAAAGGGACACACAAGATTTAACGTGAAAAATTCCTTAAGGAATATGGAGAAAAGTTACGGACAATAATGGAACACAAATATTACAAAAGGAAGATCTCACAATCCACACCAAGAATTATACACAAGGTTATGGGAAAGAGATTTTTGGTATGTGTAAAACCTTAAACATATACCTCCTTATATAGCCTTAATGGAGGCTTCTATGTTCTCTCTTTACTAATATGAGATTTAAGCCAACAATCTCCCACTCGAAGTTGAAAGCCAATCAATCTCTATATCATTATTTCTATCTTGCCATTTCTAAGTCTTCTATGCCTCTGCCAAGTCATACAAGGATCTACACTATATGAATTTATCAGTGTTGATTGACCTTATTAGTGCATCTACTAGGTTCTCTTTTGTGTGAATTTTTTGCATGCCCACACTTCCATCTTCCATCACTTCACAAACAAAATGATATTGGACTCGTATATGATTAGTGCTGGCATGAAAAGTTGGATTCTTTTGTAATATGCAAGGCAATCTGATTATCACAATATAAAGGGATTTTCTCTTGTTGGTGTCTAAGCTCCTCCAAAAACTTTTTTTTTATCCAGATCAATTCCTTGCATATACTCAGCTTCTGTTATAGATAATGCTACAACTGTCTGTAGTTTAGACACCCAACTCACAACTCCTCCTGCAATAGTTAAAACATAGCCTGTAATGAATTTTCTTTTATCAAGATCACCTGCAAAATGAGAATCAACATACCATTTGACAATAAATTCAGATCCTTCATAACATAGAGTAATATTTGAGGTCTCTTTAATATATCTTAGGATCCTTTTTACATCCCACCAGTGTTCTTGACCAAGATTCGCCATGTAACGTCTAACCACTCCCACTATATGTACAATGTCTGATCTTGTGCAAATCATAGCGAACATTAAACTTCTTACAACTGATGCATACGGTACTCAAGATATCACATTCCTCTCTGCTTCACTGCTAGGGTTTTTACTTTAGGATAACTTAAAATTAACAGGAAAAGGGAGAGAAATTGACTTACATTCTTGCATATTGAAGCGTTGCAAGATTTTCTTCAAGTAATTCTTATGAGAAAGTCAAATCTTCCTGTTATTTCTATCTCGGTAAATTTGCATCCCTATAATCTTGTTTGCTGGTCACAAATCCTTCATTTCAAACTTCCCAGCTAATTAAGCCTTCAAATCTTAAATACGATCTTTGTTGGGGCTTGTAACCAACATGTCATCAATGCATAATATTATTATCAAACCTCTTGAAATATGAACAAGGATCTGCACTAAATTTGTTGAATCCACGACTAATTATGAAGGAATCAAATCTTTTGTACTAACATCTTGGCACCTGTTTTAAACCATACAAAGATTTGTTCAACCTACAAACCAAGTCCTCTTTCCCTGGTTCTTCAAAACCTTCTGGTTGATGCATGTAAATTTCTTCTTCAAGATCTCCACGAAGAAATGTATTCTTTACATCTAACTGCTCTAAATGTATATCAAATGTAGCACACATAGCTAGGACAATTTAAATTGTATTAAGACAAACTACAGGAGAAAAAATTTCAATAAATTCATACCTTCTTTCTGAGCATATCCATTTATCACTAACCTTGCACGATATCGCTCCACTTGATCATCCCTATTACATTTGATCTTGTACACCCATTTGTTGCTAATGGGTTTTCTCCCTTATGGTAATGGCACAAGCTTCCATGTCTTATTCTTATGAGGAGCTTCTATTTCTTCTTGCATTGATGCCATCCAAAGTGATGCATCTGAGCTATTTGTAATGTTAATGGTTCACCATCTTCTGTTAGGAAACAGTATGCAACATTGCCCTCTATAATATAATCAGACTGTCAGGTTGGGATTCTCCTTTCACAGGTTGACCGTGGAACTTTTGCATTTTCATATTCAACCGGTTCTTGCTCATCGTGATCTGATATAGCTTCAATAGAATCTTTTTGTTCAGTATTCCTTTCCTCCTGAATCGTTACAACTTCAAAATTTTCTTCAGACGTTTTATATTGATCTTTCTCTTGCAGTTTATCTTCTGCAAATATGACATCTCTGTTAATGACGAGCTTGTGGGAAGTGGAATCTCACAGTCGATACCCCTTGACTCCATCAGCATACCCTATAAATCTACTTTTTTTGGATTTGAATCTTGTTTTGTAATATCTTGGGTATTATGTACATCACGAACACATGACTTCCAAATGTGTGTAACTGAGAATAGTCTGTTGGTTTACTGGTCCACTTCTTCATCGGTGTCTTCAGATCAATTGAACTTGTTAGTGATTAATTACATAATAGGAGGTCTTCACTACTTCTACCCAAAAAGACTTTGCCAGACTTGTAGTTCTTAACATGACTTTACTTCTTTCAATCAAAGTTCTGTTCATTCGCTTTGCCACTCCATTTTATTGACGAGTCTAAGGCACTATGAATTGATATTTGATACCTTCTTGATTAGAAAAACCAATAAACTCATCACCAGTTTATTCTCCACCATTATCAGTCTTGAGGCACTTGATTTTCTTCCCCCTCTCTAACTCAATTTATGCTTTAAATGTTGTGAAGGTTGGAAATGCATCTCCCTTTCTCTTGATAGGATACACACAACGTCTTCTAGAATAATCATCAATAAAGGTTATAAAGTACTTTGCTCCACCCAGAGATATAATCGGTGCTTGTCATATATCAGAATGAATCAATTCTAGAATATCTTTACTTCTAAAATTTGACGCAATAAATTTCAGTCTATACTTCTTACTTGTAACATAGTGCTCACAGAAGGATAATGATACATTCGAAAGACAAGGGAGTAGTTTCTGCACAGTAAGAATCTTCATCTGACATGTGACCAAGTTTATGGTGCATAATTTTGTTGCATTTTTTGTAGAACTAATTGATGTAATCGATGCATTTGCTTCCATGTACGTCTCTCCCATAAGCTTGTATAAGTTTGCAGCTATCCTTTCTGCCTTCATAACTACAAGCACTCCTTTGATCACCTTCATGACTCTATTTTGAATGGACGCCTTACACCTAATTTCATCCAATTGTCCTCAAGACAATAAATTCTTCTTCAAGCCCCCACATGTTGCACATTTTGTATAGTGTGAACTGTACCATCATACATCTTCATCTTGATGGTGCCAATCCCAGCAATCTCCAAGGCATGATCATTTCCTATATACATAGATCCTGAAGAGATAGATTTATAAGTGTGAAACCAATCTCTATAAGAAGTCATATGCCACATTGCTCTTGAATCCATTATCCAAGCATTAGTGAGCTCTACTCTATCCTTGAACATCATTGCTACTTCACTGTATAAGATTTCTACATTGGCAACACATCCCTGAGAAGTTGATGCTTCAGAGGCCTTGTCTTCACCTTTCCTAAATCGACATTCACTTTTAAAGTATCATCTCTTACCACAGTTATAACACTTGATATTTTCTTACTTCTGGATTTCAACCTTCCTTATTTGTGACTCTTAGTGGAATCACGCTCTATTGACCGTCCTCTCATCATCAATAAGGCTTCTGCTTGATGGAAACTTGTCAACCTTTCTTCCTTGTTGATGTGTCTATTTTCTTCTTCAAGAACCAAAGCAGCAACATCATCAAATAGCAAAGTATCTATGAAGATATTATTGATTAAGTTAATAATGAGTTAGTCATATGAATCTGGAAGACTTTGAAGTAGAATCTCTGAACGTTCAGTTGAATTTACATTATGTCCCAACTTTGAAAGTTGAGAGCATGAAGAGGTCAGAGTATTGATATGCTTTGTTATTGAAATAGATTCAGACAATCGGAGTGTGTAAAGTCTCCTCTTCAGAAAAATTTTATTATAAAGAAACTTAGCTTCATATAACTTTATAAGATGATCCCATATCTCTTTGGTTTTTTTCTTTTCCTCTACACCTTACAAGATATCATTTGATAGACTAAGATGTAAATCTGACATGGCCAAAGCATCTATTTGTTTCCATTTAATGTCTGTTAAGATATATTATATATAACTTTTATTTAATTTTGGCATCTTAATTGGACATATAAAATATTATTTGCTGTGGGATTCAAAAAGATGTGGATGTCACACTTGTAGTTATGAAAGAATCCTACACTATATTGAAGTCTATTATCATGTTGCTACTTAAAGTGTTTTACTACTAGACATGTTGGTAATTGAATGGTGTTAATGCTCGATTGTATGGATTTTGCGGATAGAAGAAAATAAAGGGAAGTGGTTGTCGCGTGTTGGAATTAAGACGTTGTTATTATGTGGTTGAAGTGGGATTCTTTTTGCTTAAATATATTGTGCACGTCTCAAAACATAGTTGAAGTTAATCTCATGCTAAGGTGGTATAATGACGGTGGAGAGTGCACTAATTGTTATTGAAAATCACTGCTGCACGTGCATGTCTTTGTGGATCGCTATACACTGTAGGTTAAAGTGTTGATTTTTCCATATTTGTTTATTTAGGGTTGTGCACATGTTCTGAGTGAAAAACACCGTGGGTTAGCTTCTATTTTTCATACTTGGTCTTCTAGGTTTGTGCGTGAGATATACATGCTTTGTGGAGTATCCCGTATGGTTTAATTGGAGTTATTGAAGCTGGGATGAATCAATTCAACTGGTAGATAGATTTTCAGATATATTTCGACAAGCTAAAACCATATGGAAGTCTTTCTTTTATCTCAAGTATGTCGTTGTTTTGTTCTTAGTTGATTGAGTACTTGAGTTATTTTTATTAATTGTCGTTTAAGTAAAAGTAGTTTAGAAAAAATCCTCTGATGAGGTTAACACGAGTCGGTCGTGTTATTAGGTATGAAAATCTTTCACGGGAAATAAGGTTGAGAGATAGTTACAAAGATTGAGCGGTGTTGCTTCAGTGTGATCTTGTGTAAATCTATTTCACTTTCTTGAAAGTATTAATCTGGGTTAAGGCCCCGCAGATGTAGATAAGATGTGTCGAACTGCATTGCCAAATTTCTGGTATTTTTATTATTTCGTTTTGATTTTTTTATTTTTTGTTTGTGCTAGAGAAATCTACGAAAAATTGGAAGTTTGCGAAAGAATTATCACCTTCAATTTTTCAATTGGTATCAGAGCAACGTCACTGATTCAGAACTTAGTAGCAAATTGGTGCAAATCCTAGTTTTGTGAAAATAGCTATAAGAGAGGGTGCTTCAATCACCAGACCACCACTATTGGATGGATCTAACTATCCTGCATAGAAATCATGGATGAAAGTCTTCATCCAAGCTCAAAGCATGAAAGCTTGACATTCGGTAGTACATGGGTGGACACATCCGATGATCGCTGATGATAAAGGAGAGGCATTTCAAAAAGATCCATCTGAATGGACAAGAGTCGAAGAAGAAAGTGCACTTGGAAATTCACAAGCAATGCATGTGATATTCAGTGTTGTTGATGAGGGACACTTTTCAATGATATCGACCTGTTAATCAGCTAAAAAAGTGTGGGATGCCTTGCAAACTATTCATGAAGGGTCAAAATCTGTGATAATATCAAAACTATAGATGTTAGCTGTAAGGTTTGAAGAACTGAAGATGGATGAAAATGATAATATTGGAGACTTTAATGAAAGATTGCGAGACATAGAAAATCAGGCACATCAACTGGAGAAGAAATATTCCAATCTGAAATTAGTTGGAAAACGTTAAAATCACTACCTTCGAGATTTATTCAGAAAATTGTAGCAATAGAGAGGCCCAAGATATTAATGATCTGTCATTGAAAAAAGTAGTTGGAATTCTTACAAATTTCGAAATGAATCTTTTAAGGGATAAGCAAGAAAGAAGCAAAAGATTGGCACTACAGGTAGAAGCTAGAAAAAGTGTGAATGATGAGGAAGATGAATCGAATGAAAATGAAGACTTGCTACTACTCACACGAAATTTTGATAAATAGCTGAAAAGAATGAAAAAGGGTAAACCCAACTTTAGACAATATGGTGGGAGTTCATCGAGTAACAATTTAAAACAACAAGTTAAAACACAAAAGGGTGAAAGGAAGTTAAGGAGAATCCAATGTTATGAATGTCAAGGTTTCGGGCACATTCAAGTTGAATGTGCTAATACCTTAAAGAAGAGAAAAGGAAAATCCTTTATGAGTACTTAGAGTGAGACTGATTCTAAGAGTGAATATGGTAGCGAAGAAGAAATCGCTAATGGTGTTGTGTTAGTTGCTTTGTATAGCAAAAGTCTAGTTACATACTTAACACTAATTGAGAAGGAAGTAACTGAAATCAGAAAAGGGAGAAAATCATAAAATTTCAAAAACAACTCAGCTCAAGACCTAATATCAGATTATGAAAGCAATGAAAGTGGCCTAGATGATAAAAGGGAATATTTGCGAGGATTACAAAGCTATATATGAAAAATGGGTGAAAACGTATAGAAAGAATGAAAGATTAAAAGAAGATAATCTTTCCATGAAGAACACCATATAAGAGTTAGAATGAAATTGGTAAGTATTGGAAAGGGATTAAGAATGTTGAATGGAGGCACAGAAAAACTAGAAAAGTTTATAGAAATTGGTAAAGTTAAAGGGAATCTTGAAGGCGTCGGCTATAAGGGTGAGTGCTCTAAAGTGAATGAGGAGAAAAATGATATGTCTAGATCTGTCCATAAGGTAGAAAAATCAAAAAAAGAACCAAAGATTTGTACCCACATGTCATGTTTGTGGAGTTATTGGGCATATAAGGTCAAAATGTTATTAGTTGCTACAGATGTTATTTCAAAGAAGGTAAAGCCAAAAAATTAGACATCCTTCACAAAAATTTCAACATCAGCTCTTAGTATCGAAATCTACTTAGGTAAAAAAGAGTGAATTGCAAGCTCTCGTAGTTCTTGCATCAATGAAGGTAACTTTGCAACATGGTTGGTACTTTAATAGTGGATGTTCACTCCACATGACAGGGGAAAGAATTACTAAACTAATTATCAGAATTGTATGGATGGTCATGTTACCTTCAGAGATAGAAAGAAGGCTTCGGTGATCAGTAGAGGAGCATTATGTGTGGATGGTCTGCCTCCTCTCAAGAATGTGCTCCATGTCGATGGATTAAGAGCAAATTTGATAAGTATAAGCCAACTTTTTGTTGATAGTTTGTTAGTTAAATTTATAAGTGATGAATGTAGGGTACTAATTAAACAAGGAGAATGTCTTGTGAGCGACAAGCGATTAGCTGACAATTGCTAAATGTTGCAAGTCATGACTACTTGTAAATAAGCCACTCATGATAATAACATTGATTCATGGCATTAAAGGCTTAGGCACATAAATTTTGATCCCATCAGTAAATTGACAAAATTGGAGGCTGTGAAGGGTCGAGCCAAAATGAACAAAGAAGGAAAATCAACTTATAGTATGTGCCAAATGGGAAAACAGATAAGAGTGCCACATAAAAAGGTTAGACATGTTATCTCATCTTGCATACTTGGATTAATTCACATAAATTTAGTTGGTCCATCACAACATGATAGCATTGGTGGAATGAGATATTTTCTAACCTGTGTTGATGATTATTTGAGATATACTTGGGTATTATTTTTGAAAGAAAAATTATATGCTTTTAAGGCTTTTAGAAGCCTATGTGTGTAGGTCATGAATCTAAAAAATATGACTATATTGAGATTTCGATTAGATCATGGAAGGGAATTTGAGAATACAAGCTTTAATGACTTTTGTGGTGAGTATGACATCATACAAGAATTTTCAGCACCCAAAACTCCACAACAAAATGGAGTTGCCGAAAGGAAAAATAGAACACTTCAAGAAATGTCCATATCTATGTTGAATGGAAGTAAATTGTTTATGCGATTTTGGGCCGAATCAGTTAATACAGCATTTTACATATGTAACAAAGTGTATCTTCGAAGCATCTTGAATAAGACATCCTATGAACTTTGGAAGGGAAAGAAACTAGATGTAAGTTACTTACATGTTTTTTGAAGTAAATGTTATATTCTTATAGATCTGAAACAACTTGGAAAATTCGAGAGAAAAAGTGATGAAGGAATTTTTATTAGCTATTCAACGCACAACAAAGCTTGCCGAGTGTATAATCAAAGAACCAAGAAAGTGCTAGAGTCCATTAAATGTTGTGATAGTGTATCTTTGTTAAATGGTCAAGTGGCAAAAGAAAATCAACATAACTGACCCTCTAAACCAACTCAAACAAGCAATGAGATGAGATTGAAAAATTGCCCAAATTTGTAGTTAGCTGCTGCTAAGGAAGTAATTGCGCAAATTGAAGAACTTTCAGTTACTTTAAATGATGAATCAACCAAAACACTAGAAGCGAAAATTATTCCTTTAAATGTTCAAAACTTGAGAGAAGCTGATTTGAATCATGATTCTCCATCTCCAATCTGAAGAAATCATCCATTAGAGAACGTCATTGGAGATGTTAGTGAAAGAAGAAAAACAAGAGAAAGAAAACGGATTGATTATCGAGAACTTGCAAGATACTTATGCTACACATCTTCATTCGAGCCAAAGAATGTTAAAGAAGCTCTACAAGATGAGTTCTAGACAACAACTATGTAAGATGAATTGATTTAATTTGTATGGAATAATGTATGGGAATTAGTGCCAAATCCATCAGATACTAATGTAATTAGAACAAAATGGGTGTTTCGGAATAAAACAGATGAACAAAGTAATGTCACCAGAAATAAAGAAAGGTTAGTAGCTCAGGGATACTCTCAGGTGGAAGGAATAGACTTCGACAAAACGTTTCAACCACATAACTTGAATCTATCAGATTATTATTGGGTATAGCATGTGTGAAGGGATTTAAGCTTTATTAGATGGATGTAAAGAGTGCTTTTTAAAATGTGTTTATACAGGAAGAAGTGTATATCGAGCAACCAAAAGGATTCATTGATTCAGCCTATGCAGATCACATCTATAAGCTAAAGAAAGCTCTTTACACTCTCAAACAAGTACCAAGGGCTTAGTACGAAAGGCTCACACAGTATCCTATTAAGCAAAGGTATAAACGAGGTAGTGTTGACAAAACTTTGTTTATTAAAAAGTTCAAATATGATTTTGTGATGGTCCAGATCTACATTGATGATATTGTATTTGGTGCTACACATCCAAAGATGGTAGGTGAATATGTCAAGTTAATGACATCCGAATTTGAAATGAGTATAATAGGTAAGCTGAATTTCTTTTTGGGTTTGCAAGTTAAACAAGTGAATGATGAAGTTTTTATATCACAAACCAAATATGCCAACAACATAATAAAGAAGTTTGGTCTTGAGAATGCAAGAACACCTATGGGTGTCTCAACGAAACTAAGTAGAGATGAGAATGGTAAAGACGTTGATGACAGTTTATATTGTAGCATGATCGAAAGTTTATTATACTTGATTACAAGTAAGCCAGATATTTATTATCGTGGAGGTGTATGTGCTCGCTATCAAGCCAACCCAAAAGAAACACATCTGACAATGGTCAAGAGAATTATCAGGTATGTAAGTGGAACATTTGATTTTGGGATATGGTATACATCAAACTTGACATCTTATCTAACTGGATGTAGTGATGCGGATTGGGCTGGAAACTTAGACGATCGCAAAAGTACTTCAGGAGTTTGTTTCCGTTTCTTTTTAGGAAACAATTTGATCTCTTGGTATAGCAAGAAGCAGAATTCAATTTCACTATCGACTGTTGAGGCAAAATACATAGATATAGGTAGTTGTTGTTCACAACTTCTTTGGATGAAACAGATGTTAGAAGATTATGGGATTGATCAAAATGTGTTAAGTATCTTATACGATAACAAGAGTGTCATAAACATCTCTAAGAATCCAATTCAGCATTAAAAAACGAAACATATTGATCTTAGGTATCACTTTATTTGATAGCTTGTGGAAAGCAAAGCAGTCATCTTGTCACATGTATCTACGGAAAAGTAGTTGGTAGATGTCTTTACGAAATATTAGAGAATCGCTGAATTAGTGGGTGTTGATTACGTGCTACCTTATTTAGTTCATTTATTTAGGAAATCTTGTACATATCTTTACTTACCTTTTGTTGTATGATTTGTCAATATTTTAGGTAGTGTAGCCTTATTTAGGAATTCTCTAATTAGGTCTTTCTACTTGTATATATTTCTGATTTTTCGGGTTAATAGGAGTAAAATTCTGATTCCAAAATCACTTAGTTCTTTACATGGTATCAAAGCCATGGGCGATGGAAAGAAAAACGAGGGTTCTGAATTAGATAAGAAAATGTCTAGTCCTTACACACTGAGCTCGAATGACAATACGGGTAACTTGATTACCTAAGTTCAGTTGAAAGGCGAGAACTATGAAGAATGGGCACGAGCCATATGAACAACATTGCAAGCCAAGAAAAAATATGGTTTTGTTGATGGATCTGTCAAGCAACTAGCAGAGGATTCACCGGAAATTGAATATTGGTGGACAATTACAGTAAAACCTCTATAAATTAATATTGTTGGGATCATGATATTTATTATTTTATAGAGATATTAATTAACCTATAAATTAATATGTACTAATTTAAAGAGATTTTTGTAATTGATTGAATCTAATGAATTTAAGCTTTGAATGAATCTAAAACAAAGATTCATTGTACATAATATTAATGAAAACTAATAAATAATGTTCATTGTTTCTTAATAATTAAGTATTATTCATTG
>JANSVA010000218.1:1179392-1219313 GCA_025504915.1 Erythroxylum reticulatum | reverse complement strand
AAATGAATTCTTCTCACGGATTTCGCTCTTACACTCAAGTGTTTGAGGGCAAAGTGTTTCTCTCAAATCTCACTCTAGCATGTTGCACTACCATAGGCTTGTAATTTCACCAATTATCATTCATTCAGATCACATGAGCTAATAGATCATAAGGACCTTATTCAAGGTTGTAATGGGGCTAGGTTCACAAGTTAGGTAAAAACATGGCAAAGGGTTAATCACAAGCATTCACAAAGCATCAAGTAAAAGGGATACGCAACTAAAATTCTGAGATAAACATGAATGAACTACAACTACTCATTACTAACTAGTACCACTATACTTTTTTCTTTTTATTTTTCTTCTTTTTTATTTTTCTGATTTTTTTCTTTCTTTTTCCTTTTTTTCTTCTTTTTTTCTTTTTCTTTATATGAGTAGAAGTACCTATAAAAATACCTCAAAATATAATACAAAACAAAAGTCCCAAATTACTCATTACTTCATTCAAATTGTGATAGGGAAAGGCTAATGGAGTTTTTGGTTTTAATGTGAGGTGATTAATTGAAAAACAAGGTTAAAGGCTCAAATGTGTTTACAAAAGGAAAATAAATAGGTGGGTCAATTTTAAGCTAAGGGTGTAAAAACAAAGAAGGCTTTAATCATTTCTATATCACATGTGATCAAACAAATTCAAACCGATTCCATGCAAGTTCTGAAGGCAACATGAATAGAGGAGCATCACACAATTCAAACAAATAGCATGACATAAAGATGATGTCATTTAGGCTTAAACTTCGCTCACAGGTTTAATGCAAGAATTCACCTTACTTCTACAATTTATCTCATCACTTAAATGTCAAAATTTTAACCAAGCTTATAAGATTAATTAGTGCAATCAATCAACATGCTTCACCTTAAAACTCACTTAGCCAAATTTAATGTCATGCATATACCCAATCTCATCCAAACTACTATGACAAAGCTTCATGGCTTAACATGCACAACTGCACGCAAAAATCAAGAAAAACCACACAAAAATCGAAAATATTCACACATCAAAAGTCCAATTCTTTCCCCCACACCTAGACCAATATTATCCTCAATGTTAAGAAGCATAAAGACAAAGGAAAAGGTGAAAGAAAGCTTCTCTATTGTAGAAGTTCCGAATCAAGGAGTTAGCAGATGTGGCGATTGAAATCCTTCATGCTCCCAGTAGGCCATCAAAAACATGATTGGAGTAGCCAACCTTCGTGACTCACTTGTTTCTCCTTGGCATTGTGTTGTTGCTGTAAAGACCACCTGCAATTTCACAAAATTCAATCACAAAAACAAAAGTGGGGGTTAATGGGTGAGTGGCCAATGAAAGATAAAAGTTGCGTGTATTCTTGGTAGGAAGATGAAATTGATTGGCTAAAGTGGGTGTGTGTAGAGTATCGGCCTGGAAAGTGAGGAGGGGAGAAGGAATATGGGCAAAACAAAAAGAAGGACAAAAATTAGAGAGGGAGTGGCGATAAGCCAAAAATTTTCATTTTTTTCATTTTTTTCGTTTTTTTAATTTTATTGTTATTTTCGTTTTTTTGTTAATTAAAATGAAAAGATGAAAATTAAAATTGCAAAATCAAAAATATTAAATTAAATTCCTAATTAAATTGAATTAAACCTACAAATGAAAATAAAAGAAATTTTCTATAAAAAAACACTTTAAAAAAGGATACGAATGGGATGCCTCCTATTAAGCGCTTATCAAAGGCCATAAGCTTAACCATTAGCAAATATACATCATCCATTATTGACTGGATGCTTGAGTCCAACAGGAAACATGTTCAAACTCTGTGAGGGGCCTAAAACAACTTCCTTTGAAGTAGGCTCTTTATCAGCACAATGCTCCATGACTTCTGATGAGTGGAACGTCATTGCTTCACCATCATACTCTAATGTCTACTCATCTTTTGGGGCATCGCTCTTCTCACACCAGGATGGTCTCTATAAAAGTAAATCCAATGGTTGTGGAGACTCGACATCCTGCTTATCACCTTCAGTTTTCAGCTCGCTTGCCCACAGCTCTCCTAAAAACTGTACTTCTTGCGGCTCATCCTGTTCTTGAACTGCATCACTTACCTTAGGAGGTTGCATATCCTTCATCTTTTCTTGAGCTATAATCTCTTCCTCTTCTAACTATGCTTGCTCTTCCTTCTTTACCGTGAAAAATCGACTTGAAAAAGGGGGTGGAAGCACCTTGTTTTGCACCCCTTTTTGCGTCAATTCAGGTTGTGAAGGTATTATGTGCGTAATTTCTTCCTCTTCTTCTCTTCTGGAATTTTTTGGAAGCGGTTCTTGTAGTTCCTTACCACTTCGCAATGTGATAGCCTTTGCACTTTCTTTGGAATTGATTTCCGGTTATGCTGGAAAATTTTCAAAACTTTGTGCCTCCAATCGATTAATGACTATTGCCATTTGACTCATTTGATTTTCAATGTTTCCGATAGTTGCTTCAGTATCTCGCTGAAACATCAAAGTGTTAGCGGCCAAAGATTGAACTGCTTCTTCCCAAGAGGACTTACCTTCAGAATTGGATGTTATATTTGGATTTTGTTCAGGCACGTACGGTTGTCTAAACTGTTGGAATTGAAGAGTGCTCGTCTCCAAACTCATTATGATCTCCTCCAAAGACTTCTCATTAGCTTGTGGTGGCAACGGTGGAGGTGGAGGTGGAGGCTCGACGTAGGACTGCTCTTCATAGTAGCTCAGTAGAGAAGTGAATCCGTACTTTGTATCCTGCAAAAAGGAACATGTACAAAAAGAATAACCCAAAAATGAGCAAACTTCACATACCTTAGCTTGTTGGTTATCCCTCGGTACCTGCGCGACTAAGGGTGTGAAATCTGCCACTTGATGGTCAAACCTGGAAGTCACAACAGATGGAAACTCATTATCATAATAAGGATAATATGAATAATCAGAATTAAAAGCATACTGATAGTGAGCCATACCGTTAAAAGATCGAAAAATCAGAAAGAGTTGTGAAACTGAAACAAACAGAAGACAAGGTAACCGAGCGCAACGATACCAAAAACACAAAGTAAAACAAAAACATCACTAACAAAAACCGTTAAGAAATTCCCCAACAACGACGCCAAAATTTGGTGATGCTGTCGTCTGCAGCCAAATTTAAAAGAAATCACTTCCGTTAATACAATTTAATATAGTAGTGGTAAGTGGATATCATTCCCACGAGGAATTTTTAATGGTAAAGGTTAGCGAGTTTAAAACCCAAACAAAGTAACAAAATGGGGGGGGGTTGATTCATGAAAGTACAAGAAAAAGTATAAGGAAAATCATAAATAAAAAAGAAATAATTGAATATGAAAAATTAAGAGACAAACCTTGGTTTTGGGTCATCGATGTTATCACGCTAAAATGGATCCTCGACATAAAATTGCAGTCATTAACAAACATTCATTGGGGATATTTTCTCTTAAAAGTAATGACTAGAAACATGTATCCTAGCATTCTTATTAAACAACAACCTAAATATAATCATAGGTTTAATTGAATAATAGCTTTACGAATCAAGAACCAATGAGCAAGCGAAATACATATCGGCATGCAATCAATCAAGCGAATATCTCCTTAGAATTTTCTAACTTTAACATAGAGAAGACAATCCTAATTGATACTTATGATTCGCAAAACTGAACGTCATATTTTGTTAATCTAGCGGTTGAACACATTAATCCCTAGTTGCGCACCTAGAAACTAATGAATTAATTTAAAAGAGCATATCAAAAGATATTCAATGTTTATTAACGACGAAAACTTTATTCAAAACATCTCACCATACTAGCGGATAACACAGATCCCATAAACCAAGAAAAGAAGTTTAGCTATTCATAACGAAAATAGAAATCAATGAAATAAAATCATAACAAGTCTCCATCCCTGGTCTTTCTTGAAGAAAATGAAAATGTAAAAGAAAAAGTGCATAAACACAAGAAAAAACAAAGAGAAAAACTGCAGAAATTGAAATCCTATTCTAAAACCTAGACTTCCAGTGCGTGAACCACCATCCTCCCTCTTTTATGCTTGTTTTTCCCCTTATCTTTTCTTGATTCTTGTCTGATACTGTAACCCCCAATTTTAGGTAGTCAATCCCCTTGAAAGATGGCAATATAATCTTCAAAGATTTTGAGAATCTCGATTTTGACTTTTGAAAGTTGATCTGTAGATTTATTCCATCCTTAGACGTGCCCACACTTAATCATTGCTGTCAAATTAGGATTTTCATATTTTCTTCATTCTTTTGCATCTTTTTGATTCAATTTCGTCTCTAATGTGTTGAAAACTATCTATAAACAATTGTAAGACAATTACATTAATTTCGGATAATAATTTCAACACATTAACGATAATTAAGTACAAAAAAAGTGCAAATTGATGACTTAATAGTAGCTTAGGGATACTCTCAGTTGGAAGGAATAGACTTCGATAAAACGTTTGCACCGGTGGCATAACTTGAATCTATCTGATTATTATTTGATATAGCATGTGTGAAGGGGTTTAAGCTTTATCAGATGGATGTAAAGAGTGCTTTTTTGAATGTGTTTATACAGGACGAGGTGTATGTCGAGCAACCAAAAGGATTCATTGATTCAGCATATGCAGATCACATCTATAAGCTAAAGAAAGCTTTTTACGATCTTAAACAAGTACCAAGGGCTTAGTACGAAAGGCTTACACAGTATCCTATTAAGCAAGGGTATAAACGAGGTAGTGTTAACAAAACCTTGTTTATTAAGAAGTTCAAATATGATTTTGTGATGGTCCAGGTCTACGTTACTGATATTGTGTTTGGTAATACACATCCAAAGATGGTAGATGAATTTGTCAAGTTAATGACATCAGAATTTGAAATGAGTATAGTAGGTGAGCTGAATTTCTTTTTGGGTTTGCAAGTTAAACAAGTGAATGATGGAATTTTTATATCACAAACCAAATATGCCAACAACATAATAAAGAAGTTTGTTCTTGAGAATGCCAAACATCCAAGAACACCTATGAGTGTCTCAACAAAACTAAATAGAGTTGAGAATGGTAAAAATGTTGATGACAGTTTATATCGCAAAATGATCAAAAGTTTATTATACTTGATTGCAAGTAATCCAGATATTTGTTATCGTGTTGGTGTATATGCTCGCTATCAAGCCAACCCAAAAGAAACACATCTGACAACGGTCAAGAGAATTATCAGGTATGTAAGTGGAACATCTGATTTTGGGATATGATATACATCAGACTCAGCATCTTATCTAGCTGGATATAGTGACGCGGCTTGGATTGGAAACTTAGACGATTGCAAAAGTACTTCAGGAGGTTATTTCTTCTTAGGAAACAATTTGATCTCTTGGTATAGCAAGAACCAGAATTCAATTTCACTGTCAACCGCTGAGGCAAAATACATAGCTGTAGGTAGTTGTTGTTCACAACTTCTTTGGATGAAATAGATGTTAGAAGATTATAAGATTGATCAAAATGTGTTGAGTACCTTATATGATAACAAGAGTGCCATAAACATTTCTAAGAATCTGGTTCAACATTCAAGAACAAAACATATTGATCTCAGTTATCACTTTATTTGAGAGCTTGTGGAAAGCAAAGCAGTCATCTTGTCATATGTATCTACGGAAAACCAGTTGGCGGATGTCTTTACGAAATATTGGAGAATCGCTGAATTAGTGGGTGTCGATTATATGCTGCCTTATTTAGTCCATTTATTTAGGAAATCTTGTACATATCTTTACTTACATTTTGTTGTATGATTCGTCAATATTTTAGGTAGTGTAGCCTTATTTAGGAGTTCTCTAATTAGGTCTTTCTACTTGTATATATTTCTGATTTTTCGGGTTAATGGGAGTATAATTCTGATTCCAAAATCACTTGGTTCTTTACATGGTATCAGAGCCATTGGTGATGGAAAGAAAAACAAGGGTTCTGAATTAGATAAGAAAATGTCCAGTCCTTGCACACTAAGCTCGAATGACAATACGGGTAACTCGATTACCTAAGTTCAGTTGAAAGGCGAGAACTATGAAGAAAGGGCACGAGCCATATGAATGGCATTGCGAGCCACGAAAAAAATATGGTTTTGTTGATGGATTTGTCAAGCAACCAGCAGAGGATTCATCAGAAATTGAAGATTGGTGGATAGTTAACTCTATGTTGGTTTCTTTGGTGTTTAACACCATTGAACCCACACTTCGTTCAACGATTTTTCACATGTAGAACGTAAAGGATCTATGGAAGGATATTAAACAAATATTTTCTATTAGGAATGGTCCACGAATGCAACAATTGAGATCAAATTTGGCAAATTGTAGGCAAGATGGTCAATCCATTATCTGTTATTTTGAAAAACTCAAAATGTTGTGGGATGAGATAAACAATTATGATCAAATGCCAGTTTGTGTTTGTACTAGTTGCAGATGCAATCTTACCATGGAATTGGAAAGAAAGTGAGAAGAATAGAGAGTTCATCAGTTTCTGATGGGCTTGGATGAAAAAGGATACAGAACGGTCCGCTCTAATATATTGAGCATTAAACCTTTACCTAATCTGAATTGTACCTATGCTATGGTTATACAGCAAGAGCGGGTGCAAACCATGACACGAACAAAGGAAGAAAGAGGTAATCTTATGGGTTTTGCAGTCCTTGTTGATGGTAGACATTCAAAGGGGGATAAAGATAAAATCTCCATTTGCTCTAATTGTGATAAAGAGGGACATAAAGCTAGAAGTTGTTTCCAGTTGATTGGTTATCCACAATGGTGGGATGACAAGCCATGTGGAACTTCTTCGAAATGAGGAGGTGGTAAAAAATGTGGCAATGGAGGTGGACAATATAAGGGAGGAACTGCTCGTGCCAACGCCACACAAGTAACTAGAGCTAATGGTAGGCATAGAATCGTGACAACTTCATATCGTAAAGGCCTTAGTGGATTGAACAATGAGCAGTGGTCAACTTTACTAAACATGTTGATCACTCAACAGAATGATACCAAGGAAATATTGGCAGTTACGCAGAGGACATTTCCTTGGATTATTGACACAAGAGCTTCTCATAATATGATAGGAACATTTTCATTTCTAAAAGAATTGTGTGATATTGTACCATGCTTAGTCGAGTTACCTAATGGAGAAAGGGCCATGGCGATGAAAGAAGGAACTGTGTTGATTAGAGGAGACCTGAAATTGCAACGAGTTCTTTATGTGCCCAATTTGAATTGTAATTTAATTTCCGTGTCACAAATGCTTGATGATACAAATTTGATTATCCAACTTACTAAGAAAATTTGTGTTATACAGAACCTAAGTTCGAGGAATCTGATTGGAGCGTATAAGCAACGCGAAGGTTGTACTTTCTCAAGATAGTGGTGTCAGTAAAGGCTTATAAGGTAGCTAATGAGGGATCTTTTAAGTTTTGGCATAAGAGAATGGGTCATCCTTCTCCTAAAGTGGTGGAATTAATTTCGGAAGCTAGTAGTGTAGGTAGGAAAATCAACAAAACTTGTGAGGTTTGTTCTAGAGCAAAACAAACAAGAGAGATTTTTTCTTCTAATGATAATAAAGTTGAAAGTTGTTTAGATTTGATACATTGTGATTTGTGGGGACCTTATAGAGTCCCACCATCATATGGAGCAATTTGTTTCTTAACAATTGTTGATGATCATTCTCGTGTTATGTGGATATATTTGCTAAATGGAAAACATGAAGTGGCTTATGTTCTTAGAAATTTTATTGTGATGATTAAGTGTCAATTTGGAAATAATGTGAAAGTTGTTAGAAGTGATAATGGAAGTAAATTCATGTGGATAAAGGAATATTTTGATTAACAAGGGATATTGCATGTAGGAATACCTCAACAAAATGGTCGAGTAAAAAGAAAACATCGCCATATTGTTAATGTGGCAAGAGCCATACATTTCCAAGCAAATTTACCTATAGAATTTTGGGGAGAATGTGTGCTTACATTTGGATATTTGATTAACAGGACTCTATCTATGTTGTTAAATGGTAATCTATATGAGATGATCTTTGGGAAAGTGCCATCTTATAAGAAGATTCAGGTTTTTGGTTGTTTGTGCTTTGTGCATAATCTGAATAAGGATAAGGGCAAGTTTGCTAGTAGGAGTCATAGGTGTGTATTTGTTGGGTATCCATTTGGTAAGAAAGGATAGAGATTGTATGATTTGGAGACTAATGAATTCATTGTGTCAAGAGATGTGGTGTTCGTTGAAATAGCCTTTCCATATGATAAAATAATAGGTGATGAAATCAATAATAATGGAATTGTGGAGTTGGGTAATGAAATTGGGAGTGACAAAGCAGAGGAACGTGATGAAAATGTACGAAGAGCTGATGAGGTGAGCCAAGAAATAGAGGAGTTAAGCATCGAAGATGGAGAAGAAGTGGAAAGAAATGAAGTAGTGGCAGAGGAACTTTGTAGAGGACAACAAGTTAAGCAACCTTCTATTCGTTTGAGGGACTATGTAACAAATAACGTCATAGTAAAACCCCTCGGAATGCTCACCTTCCCAATCTAATTCCTCAGGTATGCCTTACTCTTTAGCACATTATGTGAGTTATGATAAATTTTTTGCACAACATTGATGTTTCTTGGTAGCCATTACAGTAGGACATAAATCAAATTCTTATGCCAAGGGCATGAAAGATGAACGATGGAAAGAATCCAGGTGAACAGAAATACAAGCTTTGGAAGATAATGGTACATGGATTGTTAAAAGTTTACCATCTAGGAAGAAAGCTATCGAGAGCAAATGGGTGTATAAAATTACATACAACTCTGATGGCAGTGTTGAACGGTACAAGGCTCGATTAGTGATACTGGGAAATAATCAAATTGAAGGGATAGCTTATCAAGATACTTTTGCTCCCACCGCGAAAATGGGTACTGTGCGCACTTTTCTTGCCATTAAAGTTGCGCAGAATTAGGAACTTCATCAAATGGACGTCCAAAATGCCTTCTTACACGGTGATTTGGAGGAAGAGGTTTACATGAAGATGCCACCTGGATTTACTTCTCCATCACCGGGAAAGGTTTGTCGACTTCACAAATCTTTGTATGGTTTACGACAAAAACTTAGATGTTGGTTTGCGAAACTAGCTACATCTCTTGAAGCTTATGGGTTTCAGCAATCATGTTCATATTACTCTTTATTTATTTTTCGAGCTAAGCCTGTCCATTTGAATGTCCTTGTTTATATTGATGATCTAATTATCTCTGGCAATGATGTCTCAACTGTGCAACAGTTCAAACACTATTTGAGTCGTTGCATTCATATGAAGGACTTAGGAAAGCTGAAATTTTTCTTGAGACTTGAATTGGCCAGAAATTCAAATGGTATTTTCTTGTGCCAATATAACTATGCATTAGATGTGATTGCTGATGCTGGATTACTGGATTCTAAGCGGGCTGTTACACCTCTTGAACAAAATCATAGGCTCGCCTTTACTAAGAGTAATGATATGGATGATCCTGCTTGATATAGAAGGTTGGTGGGGTGGCTTATCTATCTTACCATCATTCAACCCGAGTTGACCTATTGTATGCATATTCTTGCTCAATTCATGCAACAACTGATGCAAGCACATTGGAAGGTTATTCTTCGTGTGGTTTGTTATTTGAAAGGTAATTCAGGACAGGGTATTTTGTTACATGCCAATTGTGATCTCAAGTTGACTGCTTACTGCTTATTGCGATTCTAAATAAGTTACTTGTCCGTTAACGAGACGATCTTTAACTAGATATTTTGTTTTTTTGGGAAACTCACCTATCTCTTGGAAAACTAAAAAGAAACACACAGTGTCTCATTCTTCTACTGAAGCTGAATATCGATCTATGACCACCACGACTTGTAAACTGAAGTGGCTGAAAGGGTTATTGGACTGCCTTAGTGTAACACTTTCTAAACCTATGCATTTGTTTTGTGACAGTCAGGAAGCTTACATATAGCTGCTAATCTTGTATACCATGAACATACTAAACACATTGAAGTGGATTGTCATTTCATTCGACAGAAGATATTAACCGGTAACATTCGCCCCGCATATATACGAACTTTCTTACAAATTGCTGATATTTTCACCAAGGCACTGGGAAAGGATTAGTTTCGTTTTCTTCTTTGCAAGTTGGGCATTCGAGATTTCCACGCTCCCACTTGAGGGGGGAGGGTATTGGAGAATCGCTGAATTAGTGGGTGTTGATTTCATGCTGCCTTATTTAGTCCATTTATTTAGGAAATCTTATACATATCTTTACTTACCTTTTGTTATATGCTTCGTCAATATTTTAGGCAATGTAGCCTTATTTAGGAATTATCTAATTAGGTTTTTCTACTTGTATATATTTATGATTTTTCACGTTAATGGGAGCAGAATTCTGATTCCAAAATCACTTGGTTCTTTACACGAAACCTCTTAATGCAGTAAGCTTTGAACTTCTCAAAGAGGCTTTGGGACTTTGTGCTCTACATTATTGATGTATTTTATTTAAACAAAAAGAAAAAGTAAAAAAAGGGGGCGCCTTTCATCCGAGGGATTAAGAAATCCCTAAATGTCTTATCAACTCCTTTCTACACATACCGTTGTCGCACCTGCCTCTGCTCCTTCAACCCACAGTCTCTGTAGCTGTTCCAAGCATGAAGACATCGTTACTTCTGCTTCTGTTCCTTAGCCCAACATTCCATCACTATAGTTGCTTCACGCTAGAAGACTATGTCGGCAATTTTCTAGAGTTTGGCAATAATCTAGTCCTCTCCATATTCAGTTGTATCTACCACAACATATCTTACAACTTCTATTAGAGACATACATTCCATATCTATGTTGGCGTCTTTCTCTTCGTGTACGTTGGTTTATGGTGGATTTAATAAACATTATCACTGCAGTGTTGTCTTCTCCTTATTGGGGCTATTTTTCAAGATCTAGACCCGAAATTGGTTCCCATTTTTCTCCACCATAAACTAAAACCCATATCAGTATTGTCTCCTTTCCTCTCTAGATTGATTCAACTTGATTGATTGTGGTTGGAATTTGATTGATTTATTGTGGTTGGAATTTGGATGATTGTGGTCAACAAATATGGGAAAGAACAAAGAGAAGAAATTATCTTTAGTTTTTGACAAAAAGACAGCTGCTCCAACACGATGTACAAGTCATTTAATGTTGAATCCGACACCTAGTAGGAGTTTCACTGGGGCTGGGTCACCTTCTGCAGCTCTTATTGACATTCTCGAAACTACCTCCATTCGGGATACAACAGATCCAGATTATGATGTTACACAAGTCATATTATCTGTGGTTGAAGATTCTACTTCACATTCCAATGAAACTCCCACAGTATCTATTCTACCAACGGCGCATCCCACAACTCCTCCAAAGTGTACAAAGATGCGACGTTGGAAAACAGTTCGCCCACCTCGATATCATTCTTCTATCCGCTTGATAGTGGATGATGCAATTTCCTTCCAGTTTTACTCTTTTGCAACTGAACAAAAATGGACGACTCTCAATACTGTTGGATTTGTTTTCGATCGTCCAATCAACTTAGAGGTGTTTTAACAACATGGTTTGCACACTTTACTATTGGAACGCTCTTTATTGCAAGCTTCACTGCTTCCAAAGCACTATGACTCCAATCTGGTAAAGGAATTTTACTGCAACTTATCTTGTGGCATTCTGAATGAGGATGCTATTACTTATGGAGTAGTATATGTGAGGGGTCGGGTAGTTCGTTTTGATGATGCTCGTTTAAATTTGTTTCTGAGATTTGATAATTTGATTGGTGATCTTCTTTGTGATGATGAATGGACTGTGTCAAATGATTTAATTGCTACGGTGCTAACTGGTGGTAAATTGACTGCATGGCCATTTAGCTCTGTACATCACTCTTCTATGCTTACTCAAAAATATTTTATGCTCTTTAAATTGATTGTGGCTAACTGGATTCCAAGCACACATGTTGTTTCTGTCTACTTAGCACAGGCCAAGTTGATTTATGTGATCGGTACTAGGGTGAGATTCAATCTTGTCGTCTCATCATTAAAGGTATGTTGGCTATGGAGAGTAAGCCACATTCTTTGTTATATCTTCCATGCTTAATCTCATAGTTTTTATATGCAAATGAAGTTCCCAGGATAAAGTCGAGCATACTTAAGTTGGTGGCTTTGATGAATATATCTCCAAAGATTTTTCGGTAACCACAAGTTGTGGGTTTGCCATATACCACTTCGGGTCTCTCGGATGTCACGGGGACAACTTCTGTAAATCCTCATACAGCTCCCTTTATTGAAATTGAACAGATTGAAGGCATCGTTCAAGTAGCTGCTGATGCTCTTTGCAATTTAAAGCTGTGAGTTCTTCGCTTCCCTGGTACTTCTTGAATTCATCTTTTTGGCATGTATTGTCTCAAAGGGGGAGAATAATTAAGATAAGGCTTTTCTATTGCAGTTGTATTTTTTTCTTCTCTCTATATTTTGTTGACTGAAGTTGACTTATGCTTGTGTAATTGAATTTTACATTAAGGGGGAACATTGTGGATTTCATCTTTATATGTCTAATTATGTTATTTAGTGGAAGTTTAAAAGTTGTTACAAAAATGTCAAAAAGGGGAAGATTGTTAACATATATTATATATACCTTTTATTTAGTTTTGGCATCTTAATTGGACATATAAAATATTAATTGTAGTGGGATTCAAAAAGATGTGGTTGTCATACTTGTAGTTGTAAAAGAATCCTACACTATATTGAAGTCTATTATCATGCTGCTACTTGAAGTGTTTTACTGTTGGACATGTTGGTAATTGAATGGTGTTAACGTTGGATTGTGTGGATTTTACGGATAGAAGAAAATAAAAGGAAGTGGTGGTTGTGTGTTGGAATTGGGACGTTGTTGTTGCATGGTTGAAGTGGGATTCTTCTTGCTTGAATGTATCATGCACGTCTCAAAACATAGTTGAAGTTAATCTCATGCTAAGATGGTATAACGACAATGAAAAGTGAGTAAATTGTTATTGAAAATCACTGCTACACATGCATGTCTTTGTGGATTGCTATACACTGTGGGTTAAGGTATTGATTTTTCCAAATTTGTTTATCTGGGGTTGTGCACGTGTACTGAGTGAAAAACACTGTGGGTTAGCTTCTATTTTCCAGACTTGGTCTTCTGGGTTTTGTTTGAAATATACATGGTGTGTGGTGTATCCCGTATAGTTTAATTAGAATTATTGAAGCTATGATGAATCAGTTCAACTGGTGGACAGATTTTCAGATGTATTTCGAGAACTTGAAACCATAGGGAAGTCTTTCTTTTATCTTAAGTATATCGTTGTTCTGTTTTTAGTTTATTGATTACTTTAGTTATTTTTATTAATTGTCGTTTAAGTAAAAATGGTTTAGAAAAATCCTCTAACAAGGTTAACACGAGTCAGTCATGTGATTGGGTGTGAAAATCTTTCACGGAAAGTGAGGATGAGAGATAGTTACAAGGATTGAGCGATGTTGTTTCTGTGTGACCTTGTGTAAATCTATTACACTTTCTTGAAAGTATTAATCTGAGTGAGGGCCCCATAGACTTAAGCAAGAAGTGTCGAACTACGTTACCAAATTTCGAATGTTTTTATTATTTCATTTTGATTGTTTTATTTTTTATCTGTGCTACAGACATTTACGAAAAATTGGAATGTTTGCAAAACAATTATCACCTTTAGTTTTTCAACGTCAACTATGAAATCTATCGGTCTAGCATTAATGGCCTCCAAGCAATTATTTTTTACTAATATTGCCTTCATCTTTAATTTCTATAACGAGAACTTTGTCCCGTTAAACTTTGTAATATCAAATTTTGTCTGACATTACTTTAATCATAAAAATTAACACCTACTCTCTCACGTTAAAAACGAAAACCATCTCAAATTACCTCCACTTAGTATGTAATAAGATTTTAGTATACCAAGAAAGTTCCCAAAAAAAAGTTACGGAAAATAAGGCAGTAGGTCAGCGAAGGCAAGAACAATGGCTACTTGAGAAAAGATGGACAGCCGTTTAATATTGCGAGACTTTGGATATGCCAAAAAAGACCTCTTCGAGACCAAGTTGAAGCCAATATCACCACCAAACCCTACGCACCCATAATCATAAAGCTTGGTGTAGTTCCCACCGTAAAGGATCAAATGCTACTTTCTTTTCCTTTTTATTGTTGTCTGTTAAATTTTCTATAATAAATTTAATAAAATAATATTTTTTATCTTTAATTCGAATTTTTAAAGCAAATTCAGACAATTTTCTTAAGGGTCTATAAATAGAGCCACATGGAACAAAAGAAACCACAGTGCTCTGTCAAACTCTTTCCTTTCGTTATAGGTATACCCTCCCTTGCGGCATTAGATTTTAAGTTTATGGTCCTTTTCATTTATATTTCATCTCTTTTCTAAAGTGAGATTCCTACTTACAATTAACATCCCAACACTTCCATGAAAAATCTAAGAGCAAAGCAACTTGTATCTGTCTTCATGATTGTGTTCATGATTCTAGTTTGCAGCAGATCATCTGATGCAAGAGTCATGGTTACTTCGAAGAAACTTGACAGCCAGCGCCTGTTGAGTGAACTAGGGTTTACCCAACCAAAAATGGCTTCTCTTCAACACTTCAGCCGTAGATACCGCTGGGTCCTTCGCGTTAGAGCACCCTCAATACCGAGTCTCGCACGTAGGTATGCAGATCCCGGTGGACCTGGTCCCGAGAAGTAGGACTTGTGCTAACTCTTTCATGGTTGTCTCTGAATCAGTTTACATATGTACAGCAGTGTATGTCTTACCGTTGAACTTGGATGCATGAGTGTTTGATTGTGAGATTCTTGTGTATTTAGCACATAAATAGGTTAAGTTTCGAGATGAAAGAGGTGGGGTTGGTTTTGAAGAGCTAAATATTGTTATAAAAAAAAATTTCTATTGGTTTGTATTTATAATTATGAATATTATAAATAAATAAAAATATATTTGTATTCAATAATATAATTACTAATAATCATTAAATAATGACTATATAACTAATCTTTAATATCATCTCAGTACATGTATGATATATGAAAATTGTATTATTAAATAATGCATTTTCTGTCTTTTTATGTTTAAATACAAAAAGGGGGAAATCTCAGCCTTGAGTTAGATCTATATTGGATATTACTTAAATGGTTTTGGCGAAGTATGAACTTGTAATTATGAAATCAATTCGACTATAGTCCTAAATTCTCCTATTTTATTGTCATTTTGATTTTTGAATGGAATAAACTTACTAATTTTTTATTGTAATAAATTATTTATTTTTTTCTCACTTTTTGTTGCAATAAAAATTTAAAGGATAATTTTAATGGTTGTCTTATATAGATAATTATTTGGAAAAAATCGAAAAAATAGTTAAACTTAAATTCTATTTTTTGTTTATAAATAACTTAAAAGTCGTATTGAAATCAAACTTAAATTATTAAATTTGAATATGACCAAGATTTAAATTAATCTACAAAGGCATAAATGTTGATTGAATTTTAATTTTTTTAAAACCTTTTTAAATTAGATTTTAATGTGTTCAAATTAAATTTAAACTTTAGGCTTTTTAAACTCAAATCTCAAGATATCATATGTTCTTAATCTTAACATTTTGACTTAATCTTTTCATTTTTTATCGTGAGAGTTGAAATTAGAATGTACTATTATCATTCAACAATACTTTTGTACTTTTGCTAAAATAAAAAGTCCTAAATGTTTAAAACTATTCAACTAAAAAGAAATATACTAAAATCTTGTTATTTATATGACTAGGCTTACCATGATTTTTAAATAAATTAAAGAACAAATATATCAAATTCACATATTTGATTATTTTTAAGAAATAAATATAAAATCAAATATATCAAGCAATTATGTTCAATAAATACAACTACATATTTTTTCTATAATTTTTAATTTTTCTAACCCTTCGACCCACCACATATTCTAATCATTGATTAATATTTCATGTTGATTTTATTAAATTTTGTAAATTTATTGATATTTACATCTTATATATCATTAGAAATTATTTTTAGTATTATAAGATATTATTTTATAAAAGGAATAGCGAATTACAATATTATTTTTAATATGTTTATTGAATTATTGAATTTTTAATTTTTAGAAGATTATATTTATTGACATTTTACTAATATGACTGGTAGTTAAAAAATAATAACAAAGTTAAAACAATGACATTTGGTTGATAGAATTTTGATCGAGCCGACTCTAGCTTTATGGACCGACTTTACTACCGACGGAGGAGGATGTGAAGGCTTATGTTTAAAGAAGATATGTAACTGTTCATTTTCGTTAAAATAATTTTTGAATACTTCATTATCTATTCGAAATATGATCACTTATTTTATATAAAAATTCTTGTAAAAAAGATGACACTTTACTTATATAACTATTAATCTTTATGTGATTTTTCAATCATATAACTAAAATATTAACAACAAATACAATTTTAAACTAAATTATCTTATTTTTAAGTCAAACGTTAAAATAAAATTTCTTACTTTTAATTCGTCATCCTCCATTAAAATAGACACTTCCCCCACAACTGAGGGAATTCTAATACCATGAAGAAGAGAAAAGGAAAATCCTATATAAGCACTTGGAGTGATAATGAATCCCGAAGTGAAGAATAAATAGCAAACAATGCTGCATTAGTTGCATTACACAGTAAAAGTCCAGTTACTTGTTTAACAGTAACTGAGAAGGAAGTAACTGACAGTAAAACAGGAAGAAAATTTGAAGATTTTGAAATCAGTTCAGCTCAGGATTCTATATCAGACTATGACAGTGACAGAAGTGGTCTTGATGATAAAAATGGGATATTTATAAGGATTATAAGGCTTTGTATGAAAAATGGGTGAAAATGTATAAAAAGAATGAAAGATTGAAAGAAGAGAATCTTTGCCTGAAAAATACCATACAAGAATTAGAAAAGAAGCTGACATTGACTTCGGATGAGCTTGGTGAAGCTAGGATGAAATTGGTAAATACTAAAAAGGGATTGAGGATGTTGAATGGAAGCACCAAAAAACTTGATAAACTAATTGAAACTGGTAAGGCTAAAGGGAATTTTTAAGGCATTGGTTATAAGGGTGAGTGCTCTAAAGTAAATGAGAAGAAAGATGACATATCCAAATCTGTCCGAGAAGAAGAAACATCGAGAAAGAATCGAAGATTTATACCCACGTGTCACTTTTGTGGAGTTATTGGACATATAAGGCCAAGATGTTATCAATTACTACAGATATTGTTTCAAAGAAGACAAAATCGAAAATCTAGACACTCTCTATTAAATTTCCAGCAGCATCCCATGATATCGAAGCAAGCTTGCATTAGAAAAAGTCAAGTACAAACACAAAAAAAGTAGTGAAGGAAAAACAAGAAAATGCCCAGATTTGCAGTTAGTTACTGCAGATGAAGTAACTGCAGACAGTGACTCACAGCTAGCTACTACAGATGGCGTAGCTGTAGAAAGTGGTTTACAGTTAGTTACTGCTGAGGAAGTAACTGCAAAAACTGAAGAACTTTCAGTTACTTCAGATGATGAATCAACTAAAATAATGAAAGCTGATTTGAACCGAGGTTCTTCATCTCAAATTCGAAGAAATCATCCAGCAGAAAATGTTATTGGAGATGTGAGCGAAAGAAGAAAAACAAGAGAAAGAAAAAGGGTTGATTATCAAGAACTTACAGGAAACTTGTGTTATACATCTTCATTCGAGCCAAAGAAAAACACCAAGTTGGAGATTCTTCGAAGGGCACGGGGACAGTGTGCTTTACATTTTTAAAGTTTGTTTGAGTGTTGTTTAAAAAAAAGAAAAAAAAGAAAACGAAAAAGAAAAGAAAATACTTTTTTAGTTCTTTAGTTTTATGTTGCTATTGTCGTCTCATCTTTTTAGTAGTTTGCTTTGTGACTTTTTTTGGCTCTACCGAAGACTTTTCAGCTCTCGCATCAGTATGGATCTCTTTCGAGTATCTCTCTCTCTTTCGAGCATATCTTTCAGTGTTTTGAATGGTAGTAAATTGTTATCTTGACATACTTATGATTTTTTCGCTGCACCTATGGTTGATTACTATGATTATATTTTTGTCCCAAGGAGGAGACATCAAATTGTTTATGGTGAATGTTCCATTCAGGGGGAGATTTAAGATATATGTGTAACTATTTGTCTTGCTTTTTGGCATCTTTTTGTCCTAAGGGGAGAATTTTGGATGAATGGTGTTCTTTGGAACTTGATGTTTGATGAAGCGGGAGCATTGTGAATCTCATCTTTATATGTCCAAATATGATTATTTATGTAGAGTGCTAGAGTTGTGACAAAAATGTCAAAAGGGGGGGGGGATTGTTAGAATATATTTTATATTTCTTTTTGCTTTTGGCATTTTTAAATTGGACATATAAAAAATGGAGTTTGTGTTTTATTAGAAATCCATGTAGTTGTTGCCTCCTTATTTGATTTTAAAAAGGAATATATGAGATACACGTGATAAGGATGAAATCCTAAAAAATTCCATCTGCAACTCTTTGGTTATTGTATGAGTGTGGCACAGTGATGATAGGCATGATTCTGTGATGATGTGGCACCTTGATGATGGACAGTGAATATTCCTCCTATATTTAGTGGATTCTTTGAGATCTTCTAATATATGTGTATATCTCCTAATTATGGAAGGTGTCTAACTGTACACGGAAGTTGGAAAAAATCTGCAGTGGGGTATTTTGTTCAAGTAGTGTTAGTCATATGTTAATATAAGTGGGCTGCGCAATTTTCTTTTGGAGTTGAATATTTGTGTCTTTGAAAATAACCTTGGCTGGCTGCGCATGGTTTTTTGGAGTTGAATATTGGATCTTACGTTTTATATACGGTAGTAGTTGAGGTGTGTGGATTTATTGCAGCTGGGTTGTGCAGTGATGGGATATTGATAAAACATTGCAATGGGTGTCTTTTGGTGGATCCTGCGTGAGTATATGTGTGCATCTAAATGTGCAGTGGGTGTTGAGTTAATTGAAACAAAGTGGGTTAAGTAAATCCTGTGCGGATGTATTATTATGTGTGCACGTTTCCCATCAATAGTGGAAGTGATTTTCTAATGTGGCATCTTGCGTTGGGTGAGAAAAAGTTACGGTGAAGTGAATGTTAGCCACGGTGCAGTGGGTGTCAGCTTATTAATTTTCCAGACTTGGTCTTCTGGGTTTGTGCATGAGATATACATGGTGTGTGGAGTATCCTACATGGTTTAATTGGAGTTGCTTAAGCTATACATTCAGCTTTGTGAAGTGGTTCTTGGGTGGACTGCTTTTCTATTATTGTTGCGACGATTTCCAGATTCAATTCAGTGGAGCTTAACCTTTCAGGAAGTTGTCTTCTTTTTCTCAAATGTATTATTATTTTGTTCTTAATTGATTGATCACTTGAGTTGTTTATTTCTTATCTTTATTGTCAAATATTGGGTTGATTGAAAAAATCCTCTGTTAAGGTTAGTACAAGATGGTCGTACTATTGGGTGTGAAATTTTTTCACGGGAAGTGAGGTTGAGAGATAGTGCTAAGGGTTGAGTAGTATCGGCTCAGTAAAGCCTTGGGTAAAACTATTGTACTTCGGTGAAAGTGATTAAGCTGGGTGAGGGACCCGCAGACGTAGGCAAAGTGTGCCGAACTGCATTACCAAATTTCTAGTGTTTTTACTATTTCGGTTTTGCTTGATTTATATTTTTATTGGTGCCAAAGAAGTTTGCGGAAAGTTTGCAAAATTATTAACCCCCTTCAGTTTTTCATGTATATTAATAAATTTATCAAGTAAATCATTAATCTAAAAGCTCAGATTCCATATGTGAACTCTGACAGCCTGCGAATGAAATTGGTCTACACTCTCGAAATGGTCAAATATTCCATTATCGTCATGGGGACCTGCCCTAGCCATCGGACTTGTTTGGAAGAAGTAACATGGAAACTGCTTTGTCTTTGCTTGTAAAAAAAACTGGTCTTCTTTTACTTTAAAAAAATTTGAACGTTTGACAAAGTACTCATAAATGTTTTGAAGGCACATATTAAGAAAATAAAGGAATTTTCAAGATTTATTTTTGGCAATAAATATAGGACTTAAAATAATGACGTTATTGTCTATTAATATATTAGTTATTGTCAATAAAAATTGAATAATAGTAAGATTAATAAAATAATAAGAAATTTATTTTAAAGTTTCATCTAAATAATAATTGATTTATAAACATATATTAATATTAAGTATTAACTAGAAAATGTAAGAAATTTCAAGAGTATATTTACATTTTTATGAAAATTTTAAGAACTAGTTCATATATTATAACTTTTAAATATAGAGATGAAAATTCTCCATTTTTTTTTTACATTATAGGATCTTAATGTGGCTATGAGTTTTGTTTTAGCTAATGATATCAAAGATGAGCTATTTATAAGTTCTCGATGTGATTACCATGATGAATTTAATGCATATGAAATGTCCGTAGGACCAAATCCATATAATGCTAGTATATCTAAGAGTTCGTATTTGAAAATTCCTGTTTTCAAAATTATCTATCGACTCTTAGCATATAATTTTTCAAGGCATCGGAATTCTGCAAGAACACTTTCTAAAGTTAAATTTTACTTTTTATGGTGTATGGATAGAAAAGTTCCTCTTAATTTAGGTTTTTGGTTTCTGATGCAATTTCAATCTGTGTTGACTAAAAAATCTAAACCTTTGATATTAGAATCCTACATCACTCGATTGGCCATCAATTTGGATTTATTGGACGCTAACAATAGTGACATAATTGTGGCTTGTGCTATAGAACCCTTGGATATAGAATGTTTGTACAGGATGAGAATCGCGGTCCTAAGTCATGGACGGATATCTTTCACTGATCGGAGTCCAACTATCCCTTTCAATCCATGTCCAGCTATAAGAAGTCAGGTTGTAACAGATGCACTGCATAGCCACCAACCTCCCCAAGCCAATTTGGCGATCGTCTCAGTTGACCAAAACACTGAATGCATCGAATGGAGCATAGTTTGATGGCATATGGGGAGCATCAAGGATTCCAATCTCCTTACCCACCAACTCCATGATATCGAACTTCAATAAATAGAGAAGCATTGTTTTCTCACTCCTTTTCTATTTTTGCTTATTTAATCTTATGTCATAACAATGAGAACAATGTTGGTCTAGGTGTGGGGGAAATTAAAGATATGGAAAACATGTGTGTGACTATGTGATCTTGCCTTTGCATGCTTGTGAAAAATAATTTTGAAAACAGGCTTTTTCAAATATGAACTCTTAGATATACTAGCATTATATGGATTAGGGTCTACGAAACATTGAGTCCACAATTCATATGCATTAAAATCTTCATGATAATCACATCGAGAACTTATAAATGACTCATCTTTAACATAATTAGAAGGATAAATTTTGCGTTGGCTAAATTGTTGAAATCTTTCATTGTCTTTCAGGAGCTGAAAAGAAGTAAAGCCTCCGCTTTTTTAGTTCCATTGGCTACGGTTCTCCACTTGTTTACCTTCCTTGTTCGATTTCGTATTGAGGGGCCTGGTGTTGGCACCGAAATTGGTGGTACGGATGGGGTTGATGTTGCAACCGTGGGTGCAATTATAGTGGTGTTCAATGGAGATTGGATGTCTACAAATGACGTGATTGGTGAAGCTAACCTGTGGGATTCAGTCTTCTTCCGTGGCATGACTCCAATCTCTGTGAATTTGCAATCCTAACACTCAAAGAAAGAACACAAAACCAACAAAACTTGCAATTGAGAAATGGATAGTTAATGGAGAAGAAGAGGATAGAAGGTTGGGTGTTGTATGGGAATGGTATGGGTGTTCACGAATTCAACAATAGTTGTGTAGAATCAGAAGTTAGTGAAAATGGAAAGAAGAGGTGAGTGAAAGAGGGAAAGCAAAAATGATGGGTAATAAAATGGTGGTAGCAGTAGGAAGGAAAATTGGAAATGCTAAATGAAATGAAATTCATAACTGGAATAAAACAAACTTAACAAAATAAAATAAAAATGAGAACTATTTAATAATAAAATTTTAAAAATAAAAATAAAACTGAAATAGAACCTGAAATTTTTGGGTTGCCCCAAATGCGCTTCTTTTAAGTCGTTAGCTGGATGTATTTGACAACCTACCTCATTAGAGATAGGTTGGGGATACCAACTTTATCTCTTCCACATGCTCGACTAGAGAGTTCTCATAGTATAGTTTCAGACAGTGTCCATTAACTGTAAATACCTTGGAAGTATCTAAACTTTGAATTTCTATCGCACCATGAGAAAATATGTTAGTAACAATAAATGGTCCAAGCCAGCGAAATCATAATTTCCTTATAAATAACTTAAACTTTGAATGATAAAGAAGAACTTTTTGTCCTATTGAAAATTGTTTATGAGAAATCATTTTATCATGAAAAGCTTTAGTTTTTTCCTTATAAATTTTTGCATTTTCATATTCTTCATTACAAATCTCTTCTAACTCTTGCAATTGCAACTTCCTATTGTTACTAACCTCTACCCGATCCATATTCAACTGCTTTATAGCCCAATAAGCTCAATGTTCTATTTCCACAAGTAAACGACAAGGCTTACCGAAAACTAACCTATATGGCGACATGTGTCTATTGGAGTTTTGTAAGCAGTCTGGTACGCCCACAAAGCATCATCTAATTGTAAGCTCCAATTTTTTTTGCTTGGATTCACCACTTTTTTAATATGGACTTAATCTCCCTGTTGGACACTTCAGCTTGTCCACTTATCTGCGAATGATAGACTGTAGAAACCCGATGTATGACATCACATCTTTTTATCAAAGCCTCAAAAATCTTATTGCAAAAATGGGTCCCTTGATTGCTAATGAAAGCTTGAGGTATTCCGAATCTAACAAAAATGTTAGATTTAACAAAATGTTTAAGAATTTTAGTATCGTCAAACAAAGTAGCCTTAGCTTTAACCCATTTCAAAATGTAATCCACAGCAAGCAAAATATAATTCTTACCAAAGGAAGAAGGAAAAGGACCCAGAAAGTCTATTCCTCATACATCAAAATCTCACATACCAGGATGTTAGTAAGTGGTATTTGATCTCTTAATCCCAAACTAACTATTCTTTGACAAGGATCACAAGACTTGTAAAACATGTAAGAATTATAAAATAGCTTAGGCTAAAATAATCCACATTCAAGAATTTTTCGAGCTGTTCTTTTGGGACCAAAGTGTCCCCCACACACATATGAATGGAAACAATTTAATATGGAAGAAATTTCATCATTTGTAACACATCTTCTAATAATCTGATTAGCACAAAATTTTCAAAGATGAGGTTCATCCCAAATTTAATATTTAACATCTCATTTAATTTTTATCTTTTTCAGCTCTAGATAAGTCATTAGGTAAAGACTTAGTCACCAAAAAGTTTACTATGTTAACCATGGAATTACCTGTTGAATTACGAAGAGACTTTCATTCAGAAATTTGTCTTAAAGAACATCAGATTCATTGGTTGGAATGATCTTGCTGAGATGATTGGCCACCAAATTTTCAGCTCCTTTCTTGTTGCGTATTTCCAAATCAAAATTTTGGAGAAATAAGATCCATCGAATCAATCTTTGCTTTACTTCTTTCTTAGTCACCAAATACTTTAGAGTTGCATGGTCTAAATAAACGAGCACCTTTGTGCCTCATAAGTAGGACCGAAACTTCTCCAACCCAAAAACTACAGTCAAAAACTCTTTCTCCATCGTGGAATAATTCTTCTGAGCATCGTTAAGTGTCATGGAAGCTTAGTAAATGACATGAGGTACTTTCTCCACTTTTTAGCCCAGCACTACTCCAACTACATAATCTGAAACATCGTACATTAGCTCGAATGGAATGTCCCATTTCGGTGGTTAAATAATTAGAGATGTAGTAAGTCATTCCTTGAGTTCATCAAACGCAATCTTGTATGACTTATCAAAATCAAACTTCACATCTTTTTGGAGTAGTCTACATATGGTTGCGCAATCCTTGAAAAATCCTTAATAAATCGCTGATAGAATCCTGCATGACCAAGAAAAGAACAAACTTCCTGCATAGTTGCGGGATAAAATAAAGATTGAATAACATCTATCTTAGCCTTATCGACTTCAATGCCCTTAGAAGAGACTGTATGACCCAAAATTAGGCCTTGATCCACCATAAAATGACACTTTTTATAATTTAAAAACAAATTAGTCTCAATGCAACATTTAAGTACTTTTTCAAGGTTCATAATGCATGTTTCAAAAGACTCTCCATAAACCGTGAAATCATTTATAAAAACTTCCATACAATTCTCCACAAGGTTAGAGAAAATACTTACCATACACCTTTGAAATGTCGTTGGTGTGTTACATAACCCAAATGACATTCTTTAGTAAGCAAAGGTGCCAAATAGACATGTGAAGGTTTTTTTCTCTTGGTCTTTAGGTGTAACCAAAATCTGGTTATTGTTAAGATATCAATTTGTGCTTATTTTGTATTTAATTCTCTTTAATGTGTTGAAATTATTATTCAAAATTAATGGAATTGTCTCATTATTGTTCTCATATGATTTTCAACACCTTAGAGATGAAATTGAATCAAAAAGATGCAAAAGAAACAAAGAAAATATGAAATTCTAGGTTGAAAGCAATTCAATGACTAAGTGTGGGCATGTGCAAGAATGAAAAAAATCTGCAGATCTGATTTCAAATTTAAATCTGATTCGTTTGAGATTTTCATAATCTTTTGAGATCATATTTATAGAGATTCACAATCTGAACACGTGAGAGATGTGATCTACAAGAGAGGATGGAAAAGGAAGGGATTGGGAGGCATTAAAGTTGGAAAAACATGAATGTTCATGTTAGCTATAGTTTTAGGATAGTTTGACAAATTCTGCAGAGTTTTTCTTAGGCTAGCTTTATGTTTTTGTTTCATTTTTATGGTAATTTTGGATTTCTAAGAAAGACTAGGGATGGAGACTCTTTGTTTTGTTATTTCTTTGATTTCTATTTTCGTTATGAATAGCTAAACTTCTTTTCCTGGTTAAGGGGAACCTTGTTATCATCTATTATCCGTGAAATGTTTCAATAAAGATTGTTCATTAATGAATATTAAATATCTTCTGAATTACTTTTTATAATTAAATTGATTGATTTCTAGGTGTTCAACTAGGACTTGATTCGTTCAATAGCTAGATTAATGAAATATGACGTTCAATTTTGTTAATTGCAAGTAGCAATTAGGATTACCTTCTTCACGTTAGAGTCGAAAATTCTAAGAAGATATTCATCTTGATTAATTGCATGTCGTACATGTATTATTTTGTTCATTGGTTTCTTGGTTCTTAAAGCTATAATTCAATTGACCCTACGATCATATCTAGGTTGTTGCTTAATAAGAATATTAGGATACATGTTTCTAGTTATTTACACTTAAGAGAAAACATACCGCAATGAATGTTTATTGATAACTAAAATTTTCTATCGAGAATCCATTTTAGCGTGATAACATTAGTGACTCGAAACCAATGTTTTTTCTATTAAATTTTCATATCCAATTACTTCTATTGATTTTCGATTTTTATCATCTTTTTCCTTAAATTGTCGTGAATTGAAACCCCCCATTTTGTTACTTTGTTTTTTTTTGAATTTATAATTTCTTTATCGTCAAGATTCTTCGTGGGAACGATATCTACTTACCACTCCTACATTAATTTGTGTTAAGGGAAGTTGGCTTCTTTTTGAATTTGGTTGCAGGCGACAGTAGTACCAAATTTTGGTGCTGTTGTCGAGAAATTTCTTAACAGATTTTTTAGTGATGTTTTTGTTTTCGTTTTTGGTTTCGTTGCTCTTGGTTAATAGGACTTAGATTTGCATATATCTGTTATGTATATCTGCACTGCTACTCTATCATTCGTGTATATCCTCATAGATACTTAGTATATAGTTTGTACAACAATCTTCTGTATATATATTTTCATACACATTACGCAATACACAACACTTCTGCTGGAAACTATTCCATACTCTTTATGGTATCAGAGCCTCTGTCTTAATGGCAGTATTTTTTTCCTCTTTACTCATTTTCTGTTCGTTTATCCTCCACAAACACAACCATGTCTCATGATACTGAATCTATTGCAACCGCTATGCTTGCTGCCAATACCGAAGCCTCTATTCCTCAAAACCTGATCATGTTCACCACATGTTTTTCATCTGACTCCAAATTAAATGGAGCAAATTTCCCTACCTAGAGAGTCCAGGTTAGTGCCCTACTCATTGGCTATAATGTGAAGGGGTATGTTGACGGCACTATACCTTGCCCAGTTACAACAGGTTCGGAACTAGACATCTGGATCAGACAAGATCAGTTTGTTCTCCACGCCTCGATGACCACTGTTACGCCAAATATAGCTACTCTCCTTGGCGCTATTCACTCCTCCAAAGAGGCCTAGGATCTTGCCAAAACATATGCAGGTACATCTCGTTCTCGACTAATGTCCTTAAAAGAAAAACTAATCTGTATTCGGAAGGGTGGCAGAATAATATTTGAATATTTGAAGGAAATCAAGAGCCTTGCGGATGAGATAGCCCTTGTCAGTTCCCTCATCGATGATACGGATTTGGTAATCCACACCCTGAATGGCTTGACTACTGATTTCAAAGATGTCAATGCTGCTATCCGTGCTCGCGAAACTCCAATTGGTTTCGATGATTTGAATGAAAAACTTGTCAACTTTGAGAGGTTTCTAGAATGGCAAACACGGCTTGAAGATTCGGTTCCAGTCCCATCTGTGCATGTCTCAAGCAAACAACGTTCTAGTTCTCAATGTCGCTATGGTCAATCCAATACCAATGGTTCTTCTAGTCGACCACCAGGTATCAAACTCCACACTCCTAGCTCAATCGTTGCCTCTGGAATACCTGACCAGTCCGAGATCATATGTCAATATTGTGACAAACCTCGTCACACAGCCAAAACCTGTTGGCTACTGCATGGGAAGCCCATAAGAAATCAAAACTAGCATATGTCGTCCTCTCTACATCCACATCGTGGTCTCGGAGCTTACACTATTCATATGGATGGATCATCCTCCAAAGGCCAGTGGATTCTTGATTCGGGTGCTACTCATCATGTTACCAATGACTTGAAAAATTTGTCCATGCACTCCCAGTATAGAGGTCCTGATAATCTGCAGGTTGGCGATGGCTATGAAGTACCCGTCGATCACACGCGTAGTTTCTCTCTTCCCACTACATCCAAATCGATTGTCTTTGATAATGTTCTGCATGTACCCAAAATAAACAAAAATCTCCTCTCAGTTAAACAGTTGTGCACCAGAAATAACGTATCTATTGAATTTTTTCCCAACTGTTTTCAGGTGAAGGATCTACTGAGCAAGACAGTGCTTCTTACAGGTTCTTGCCACAATAATCTTTATGAGCTATGTCTCTCGCTCCTCAAACCAGTTGTTTTCCACACCAGTTTTCGTAGTCCTCTAGTACTCCATCATATATTAGGTCATCCATCAAATAAGGTGTTTAATTTCCTTCAGTCGACCCACAAGTTAGGATCCCGTATGGATTCCTCGGCTGTGTGTGTCTCTTGTCAGTGTGCAAAGAGTCACAAACTTCCTTTTTCAACTCTTCGCCTACAAAGTTCGAAGCCTTTAGAAATAATATTTTCTGATGTTTGGGTCCCTGTTCCATTGGTTTCTATCGATGGATTTCACTACTATGTTGTTTTTGTTAATCACTTCACCAAATTTACATGGGTTTACCTGTTAACGAACAAATCTGATGCTTTCTCTACTTTTAACAACTTTCACAAGCATGTTGAAAATCAATTTGACATTCCTATTAAAACCCTCTACTCTGATAATGAAGGGGAGTTTATCAAACTCAAACCATTTTTGTCCACACATGGTATAAATCACCTTACCACTCCACCCCACACACCTTAACAAAATGGGTTATCTGAACATCGTCACTGTCACATTATTGAAACCACCAAAGCCCTCCTCCATTAAAGCAAACTTCCTGCTAATTATTGATCCTATGATGTCCAAACAGTTGTTTACCTTATCAATAGGTTAGCCACACCAACACTACATACGCACTCTCCTCTTCAATAACTATTTCATCAGCCACCCAGTTACAAACATCTACACTCCTTTGGTTGTCTTTGTTTCCCTTGGATACGTCCCTACACCAACAATAAACTTCAACCCCGATCTACCCCATGTATATTTGTTAGCTACTCCTCCAATCAGTTTGCATATCTCTATCTTGACCTGAGTACCAACAAAATATACACTTCCCACCATGTTGTTTTCATTAATGATCACTTTCCATATACATCACAAGATCGACTATTTGTCTCCTCCATTTGTGATACAAATAACTCTCCACCCTTATCTCATCAACTTATTCCCATTGTGGCTTTGCCCGTACGACTAGCACTGTTGGACCCTGCAGAATCTTCATCATCACTTCCTCCACAGCCTTCCTGTTCATCACAACTATCACCATCTACCATTCCCTCCTCATCATCTAGACAACAAACTCTATCTACCAATCTCCATCCCATGATCACTCGTTCTAAAAACAACATCCACAAACCAGAAACTTTTACGGCTACCTGTCACCCTCTACCGCCAACAGAGGAACCCCGAAAAATTCAACAAGCACTTTAAATACCTCATTGGCGTGATTCTGCTCTTTCAGAATATGATGCCTTGTTACGGAATGGAACTTGGACTCTTGTCCTACCACAGATGCTTTAAATGTTGTCGGGTGTATGTGGCTTTTCAGAACAAAATGCCATTCGGATGGCTTAGTGGCTCGATATAAATCTCGATTGGTTGTGAAAGGCTATAGACAAAGTCCCGGGATTGATTACAGTGACACCTTTTCTCCTATGGTGAAACACCAAACCATCAAAATATTTCTCACTTTAGCGCTGGCCAACTCTTGACCTCTACATCAAATGGACGTGAATAATGCGTTCCTACAGGGTCAACTCCATGAAACTGTTTACATGAAGCAATCGCCGGGTTTTGTTAGCAAGGAGCATCCAACGTATGTCTACAAACTCCATAAAGCCATCTACGGCCTAAAGCAAGCTCCACGTGCCTGGTATCAGGAACTTCGTCTCTTCCTACTCCGATATAGCTTTATCAGCAGCACGTGTGACTCCTCTCTATTCATATATCAATGTTGAGGGATCACCATGTATTTTTTGGTATATGTCGATGATTTTTTGCTCACTGGCAGCTCTCCAACTGCATTTAATGGATTTATTAAAGAACTATCCCGCACATTCTCAATCAAACACATGGGCACTCCATCTTACTTTCTTGGCATTGAACTCATCCCCAATGTCGATGGTATTTTTCTCTCTCAACAACGTTATATACATGATTTACTCACAAAATTTCATATGGCAGACTGCAATCCATATGCTACTCCTATTTGTCCTTCAGCAACCCTCAAACTGGATGATGGTTCAACCACTACTGATGCGCGCCTCTATCGCAGTATACTAGGAGCATTACAATATGTTCTCCTGACGCACCCTGATCTCAACTTTGTAGTCAACAAGCTGTCTCAATACATGCATAAACCAATTGCACTTCACTTCTAATAGCTAAAACGTACACTCTGGTATCTCAAACATATGCATGCCTTTGGTTTTTAACTGCATCGCCCAACACATTTTCGACTTCAAGCCTTCAGTGATGCCGATTGGGGAGGCGATGCTGACACCAAAACTTCTGCATCTGCCTATGTTATTTATTTTGGAGGCAAACCTATTTCCTGGAGCTCTAAACGACAACGTACAGTTGCTAGGTCCTCTAACGAAGCAGAATATCATGCAGTCGCAAACACCGTTGTAGAGGTCATGTGGATTCGCAACCTTCTCCAAGAACTTCATGTTCATTGTTCGACAACACCAACGATCTACTGTGATAATTTGGGAGCTACGTATGTATGCTCTAATTCGGTCTTTCATTCCTGGATGAAACATCTTGCTCTGGACTATCATTTTGTTCGAGAACATGTGCAACAACAACATCTAAATGTCTCTCACATTTCTACATTGGATCAAACTGCTGATGCCTTGACCAAACCGCTGCCCAGACACAAGTTTGAAGCGTTTCGAATCAAGATGAATGCTACGTCCCGTGATTTCATCTTGCGGGGGTATAATAGGACTTAGATTTGCATATATCTATTATGTATATCTGCACTGCTACTGTATCATTCGTGTATATCCTCGTAGATACTTAGTATATAGTTTGTTACAACAATCTTCTGTATATACATTTTCATACACATTACGCAATACACAACACTTCTGCTGGAAACTATTCCATACTCTTTATTGGTTACCTTGTCTTCTGTTTATTTTAGTTACACAACTTTTCTGATTTTTTGATCTTTTACTGGTATGGCTCACTATCAGTATGCTTTTGATTCTAATTTTTCATATTATCCTTATTATGATAATGAGTTTCCATTTGTTGCTACTTCTAGGTTTGAGCATCAAGTGGCAGATTTCACACCCTTAGCCGAACAAGTACTGAGGGATGACCAACAAGCTAAGGTATGTGAAGTTTGCTCATTTTTGGGTTATTCTTTTTGTACGTGTTCCTTTTTGCAGGATACACAGTATAGATTTGCTTCTCCATCGAGCTACTATAAAAAGTAGTCCTACTTTTAACCAGAGCCTCTACCACACCACAAGCTAATAAGATGTCTTTGGAGGATATCGTAATGAGATTGGAGATGAGCACTCTTCAATTACAGCAGGTAATGAGGAGTAGCTTGAAGACTTTGGAAGATCAATTGGGCCACCTAGTAGAGAGAATAGAAGCCCAAGCGTTTCCAAGAGTTCTTATCCAACAGGAGAGTGATACGGAAGAGTTATGCATTCCTTCAGAGAGTGGAGATCATTTAGAGAACCCGAAAGCAATAAAAGAAGAGCAAGTAGAGTTAGGAGAGGAAGAGGTTATAGTTCAAGAAAAGATGAAGGATATGCAACCTCCTAAGGTAAGTGATGAAGTTCATGTTATCGCTAACCAAATTTCATTTCCTTTTCTTAGTTGTTTACATGTAAAAGAAGAAGAAGAACAAGAAGAGAAACAAGAAGAAGTAAAGCTGCTAATCACATATGAGTTGAACGAGTTGTGGGCAAGCAAGCTAAAGATCAAAGGTGGCAAGCAGGATGTTGAGTCTCCACAACCATTGGCGTTACTTTTACAGAGACCATCCTAGTGTGAGAAGGGTGATGCTTGAAAAGACGAGTGGACATTAGAGTATGATGGTGAAGCAATGAAGTTCCACTCATCAAAAGTCATAGAGCATCATGCTAATAAAGAGTCTGCTTCAAGGGAAGTTACTTCAGGTTCCTCATAGAGTCTGAACATGCTACCTGTTGCGCTCAAGCATCCATTTGATAATGGAAAATGTACATATGCCAAGGGTTAAGCTTCTGACCTTAAATAAGCACTTGATGGGAGGCACCCCATCCGTATCCCTTTCTTTTTTATGTTTTTCTTTTTTATGCATATCTTTTGAGTGTTTGCTTTGAGTGCTTTACTTGTTTTCTTTGGTTTGTTTTGTTTGTAGGCATTTGAAAAGGAAGTTGCAATCATTCATTTCAAAGCTGCATATGATGTCTTCAATCTAGGGGAGTACTTCTGTTCCCATCCCTCTTTTGTACTTTTATCATTTTTGGACATTGAGGATAATGCCCATTCTAGGTATGGGGAAAGGAATTAGAGTTTTTTGTGTGTAATTCTTTTCGATTTTTACATGCTTGTGTTGTGTGTTAAACCATAAAGCTTTATCATATTAGTTTGGATGAGATTAAATGTGTGCATGAAATTCAATTAGGCTATGTGAGTCTTAAGTGAATCATGTTGATTGATTGCAATAATTGATCTTATAAACCTAGTCAAAATTTTCATATTTAAGTGATGAGGTAATATGTGGAATTAATGTAAATTCTTAAGTTAAATATGTGAGCAGAATTGAGCTTTAATGACATCATCTTTATGTCATTATATTTCTTTGAATTATGTGATGCTCCTCTAATCATGTTTGCCTTCAGAACTTGCATTGAACCGGATTGAATTTGTTTGATTACATGGTTTATGGAAATGATTAAGGCTTTCTTTGTTTTTACACCCTTTAGCTTAAAAATGACCTACCTAGTTATTTACCCTTTGCAAACCCTTTTGAGCCTTTAACCCTATTTGTTTTTTTTAATTAATTACCTCATATTGAAACCCAAAAATCCCATTAGCCTGACCTTATCACAAGTTGAATAAAGCACTGAGTAAGCATTTGATTTTGAGACTTTTGTTCTGTATAGTATATTATAAGATATCTTTATAGATACTTCTACTTATGTGTTTGTTATTAGCCAAATAAAAAAAAGGAAAAAGGAAAAAGAAAGAAAGAAGAAAGAAAAAAAGAAAAAGAAAAAGAATAAGAATAAGAATAAAGCATGGCAACATTCTTTGTATTCATGTGTTTATCTCAGAATTTGAATTTGAGTGTCCCTTTTACTTTGCACTTTGTAAATGCTTGTGATTAACCCTTTCCATTTTTACCTTACCTTTGAACTTAGCCCCTTTACAACCCTTAATAAAGTCCTTATGATCTATTAGCTCATGTAATCCGAATGAATGATAACTGGTGAATTTACAAGCCTATGGTAGTGCAATATGTTAGAGAGAGATGTGAGTGAAACATTTTTACCTTAAACACTTAAGCGTAAGAGAGAAATCTGTGAGAAAAATTCACTCTGGTTTTATATTTACTTTTGAACAAAGATATCTTATTTTGACTTTGTTTATTTGTATCGGTGAAAAGTGATTATGATATGTGTTGCAACTTAAGTCTTACTGGCACAAGTTAATGGATTGTGTGCCCTTAATCTTATAAAGGATGAATTAATGGAGTGTAGCAGTTTGACATGTTTGCTCGAGGGTGAGCAAAGGATTGGTGTTAGGGAATTTGTTAAGTTATCAAAATAAAACTTCACGTCTTTTTGGAGTAGTCTACACATGGTTACACAATCCTTGAAAAATCCTTAATAAATCACCGATAGAATCCTTCATGACCAAGAAAAGAGTGAACTTCCTACACAGTTGCAGGGTAAGATAAAGATCAAATAACATCTATCTTAGCCTTATCGACTTCAATGCCCTTAGAACAGACTGTATGACCCAAAATTATACCTTGATCAACCATGAAATGACACTTTTCATAATTTAAAAACAAATTAGTCTCAATGCAATGTTTAAGTACTTTTTCAAGGTTCATAATGCATATTTCAAAATACTCTCCATAAACCGTGAAATCATCCATAAAAATTTCCATACAATTATCCACAAGGTTAGAGAAAATACTTACCATACTCCTTTGAAATGTTACTGGTGTGTTACATAACCCAAATGGCATTCTTCGGTAAGCAAAGGTGTTGAATGGACATGTGAAGGTTGTTTTCTCTTGGTCGTTAGGTGCAACCAAAATCTGGTTATACTCTAAATAACCATCTAAATAATAATAGTGAGATTTACCTGCAATTCTTTAAAGCATTTGATTAATAAACGGAAGCGAAAAATGATCTTTTCTAGTAATCGAATTTAGCTTCCTATAATCTATGCAAACTCTCCACCCATTTTGAACACAAGTGGGTATTAACTTACCATCACTATTTTCTATCACAGTTATCCCAATTTTCTTTAGCACTACCTAGATCGGACTTACCCAGTTGCTATCTGAAATTGGATAAATGATTCCAGCGTCAAGAAGCTTCAAGATTTCCTTTTTCATTACTTCCATTATGGGAGGGTTTAAACAACGTTGGGGTTGCCTTACCTCCTTGGCTTCATCTTCCATCAATATTTGGTGTATGGTGAGACTAATACCCTTTAAATCTACCACTGTCCAATTGAAAGCCTCCTTATGCTCCTTTAGCACTTGAATCAATTGATTTTCCAACAAAAGAGTAAGTTTATTAGAAATTATGATAGGTAATGTGTCTTGCTCACCCAAAAAATTGTATTTTAAATGGCCAGGCAAACTCTTCAACTCCAATGTTGGTGGCTGGATCAAAGACAGTAGAAGCTTGGAGTTATTGCGCGATAGCTCCATATACAGTAGCTTTTTCACCAATTGATTGGATTTCTCCAATTAACAAAACAACACCTCCAATTTAATCTTGGGAAATAATGATTCCTTGATGGCTTTCCATTGTGATGCATCTCCTATCTCCAAGGTTGTTTCAAGCTCATCTCTTCCACTCAATAATGAATTTTCCTGCACCCATGTGTCAATAAAATCCAAAGAAACAACAAATTGTTCATCATCCAAAAATTTCATGGCATTGTATATATTGAATTTAATTAATTCACCATCAAATTCTATAGTTAATAACCCATCATGAACATCAATTTTTGTTCTAGCCATTTTTAAGAATGGCCTTCCAAATAAAATTGGGGTTGAAAAAGATACATCATCATTCCCCATCTGCAAAATATAAAAATCAGCTAGAAAAGGCATATCCTCCACTTGAACTAAAATGTCCTCTAACACCCTTTGGATAAGCATTTGAACAATCCACTAATTGAATCACTACATTAGTTTCCTTGAGAGGTCCCACGTTTAAAGACTTACAAACTTTGTAAGGCATGACATTTATGGATGCACCCAAATCTAACATAGTTTTTTCAATTCTCAAATCACCAAATTGACATAAGATAGTGAACATACCTGGGTCTTGACACTTGGGCGGAAGCTTTTTCTTTTGCAAAATAACTGAGATATTCTCCCCCAATTGCACTTTCTCATTAAATTTCAATTTCTGTTTTGAAGTGCAAAGTTTCTTAACGAATTTCGCATAACGTGGGGTCTGTTTTATTGCATCAAGTAAAGGGATATTTACTTGGGCTTTCCTGAAAGTCTCTCATATTTCCTTCTCTTGCTCCTCCTTCCTTGCGTTGTTAAATCGACTAGGAAAAGGGGATTGTACAACTAGATTCTGTAGACATGTCTGCGGCTTTTCTGGCTGATCAGGTGCCCCCTTCATTGCTTCTTCTTTGACTTCTCTTTTGGAGATTTTTGGAGGTGGTTTCTTTAATTCCTTACCACTCCGCAACATGATAGCTTTAGCAATTTCTTTGGGGTTGATTTCTGTTTGTGCTGAAAATTTTTTAGAACTTTATGCCTCCAACTAATTAATGGCAGTTACCATTTAGCTTACTTGATTTTCAAGATTTTAGATACTAACTTGAGTATCCTGCTGAAATGTCAAGGTGTTATTAACCAAAGATTGAACTATATATTCCAAGGAAGACTTACCTTCAGAATTGGATGTCATTTGTTAACGTTGTCTAGGTACATATGGTTGTCTAATTTGCTAGAAATTTGTCGTAGCTTGTTGTCTTTGAGAGTTCCCATAACGTAAATTTGGATAATCGCGCCAACCCAAATTATAAGTGTTGGAGAATGGATCATATTTCCTTTGATTTAGTCCAATAACGGCATTCACTTGTTTTGTGTTTTCTTCCTACAAAACCAGACATACATCAGTGGAGTGTCCTAACGTCAAACATATTCCATATACCTTTGTTTCTTCTTTCTTTGTAATTGCAAGTTGTCGCACCAAAGATGTAAGGTCATCCAATCTTTTCTCCAATGTTATCACATTCACCTTATTTACGTGTTTTGAACTATACGCAGCACGTATCCCGAATTGCTGTGTATTGGAAACCATATTCGCTATCAAATCTCATGCGGCTATCGGTATTTTGTTAACTAAAGCTCCACCGCTTGCAGCATCAATCATACTCCTATCTATTAGCAAAAGACTTTCATAGAAGGATTGAATCAATAACTAGCCAGTTATTTGGTGATGGGGACAGGTAGTACAAAGTTTCTTGAATCTTTCCCAATATTTGTAAAGTGTCTCCCTCGTGTGTTGTTGAATGCCACAAATTTCCTTTCGAATGTTGGCAACTCTTGATGCTAGAAAGTATTTCTCAAAGAAGAATCTCTTCATTTCAGCCCATGTTTGCACATTTTCACTAGCTGAATAGTACAACCAATCTTGAGCATCATCTTTGAGAGAAAATGGGAAGGCTCTTAGTTTGATTTGCTCTTCTGTCACATTTGTTGGCTTCATACCCATACAAACCACGTCAAACTCTTTTAAATGTTTGTAAGGATCCTCTCTTAGTAGACCTTTAAAAATCGGTAATTAATGGATCAACCCAGATTTTAATTCAAAAGTGTTATTGTCCCCCAAATTTGGAAAGTTGATGTAATGAGGCTATTGAGCATCTTTCGGTGCAGCTAGTTCATGAAGAGTGCAATTTGCAGCCATCCTTTCCATTTTCTACACTTGTTGTTTTGTTTGTTTTCGTAACCTTTTGGTTGTCTTCTCAATTTCTGAATTAAATAGCAATTGAGTTGTCTTGTTTACTCGTGTAACATACATATACTGTTAAGAAATTTCCCATCAACGATGCCAAAATTTGATACTGTTGTCACCTGCAATCAAATTAATACCAACTCTAGCAATGAAAATGTAGTTAGTGAAGAGTTGAGATCGTTCCCACGAGAAATTTTAATGGTAAAAGATATATGAGTTTAAAACTAAAACAAATTAGGGGGTTTAATTCACATAAATTTAAGAAATTAAAAATGACAGAAATTGAAAATTAACAAAAATAATCAGATCTGAAAATTCAGTAAATAAACCTTAGTTTTGGGTCACCTACGTTATCTAACTAATATGGATCCTCAATATAAAATTAAGTCCGCTAACAAACATTCATTGAGTGATGTTTTCTCTTAAGATTAAATGAATAAAAACATGTATTCTAAACATTCTTCTTAGTCAACAACTTAGATACGATCTTAAGTTTAATTAATTAATAGCTTTAAGAACTAAGAAACCAATTAACAAGACAAAACACGTACGACATGTATTTAATCAAGTTAAGCATTTTCTTAGAATTTCCAAACTCTATCGTAAAGATAGTAATCCTAATTGCCACTTTGGATTAGCAAAATTGAATGTCAATTCTTAATAATCTGGCTATAAATTAAACAAATTAATTCCTAATTACGCACCCTAGAAATCAATCAATTCAATCATGAAAAGCAATTCAGAAGACACTTAATATTCATCAATTAAATAAACTTTATTCAGAAATTTCATACATACTAGATAATAATGTGGTTCCCTTCAACTAAGAAGAAAGATTTAGCTACTCATAATAAAAGTAAAAACCAACAGAAGAATAGCAAAATACAAAGTCTCTATTCCTAGTTTTTTTATAGAAAATACGAAAAATCCTCAAAAAACTAGAAACTATGCAGAAACGTAAAAACTTGCCAATGTTAACGTGAATAATGAATGTCTTCTTTAATGATTTTCAATGTTCTTCCTCTTCCCTCCTGTCATAATCTTCAGCAGATACACTCCCCCACATATTTAAGTCACAGATGCCCATCAATAAGGTAACAACTTGATTCCCAAAATCATGAAGATCTTAAGTAGATTGAATTTGATTTCAAATCAGATTCTGAAGATAATCTTTTTCCTTGCACGTACTCACGCTTAGTCAATTATTTTTCTACTAGTTGGGAATTTGAATTGTTTTGTTACTTTCCTTGCATCTTTTTGATCCAATTTTATCTTTCATGTGTTGAAAATCGTCTAATAATAATTTCAACACATTAAAGAAATTTATATCCAAAATTAACACAAAAATGACAACTTAACAATTAAGTATGCAAAACCTCGCAAATGAAGGTAAACCTTTATTTTGAGAACTATTTAGCAATGATTAAGAAATCTAATTGATTTGAGCAGTTAAACCGTAAAAATCTTGAATTATCTAACTTTTTGATTCAAATATCAACTTTCCGGTTTAATTTACTTTAATAACTTTTGTTATTAAAAATCGATCACAATCAATTTTTGTAAATTAAGAAGTTCTTATAAATCAAAATAAATTAATTAATTTTCATTTAACAATATCTTTTTTCAATTAAACTTTAAATTCACAATCTCTTTTAATCATATTTTAAATTATTTAATTTTATTAAATATTTAATTAGTTTTATAACAATCTAATACTAGTTGAACATTTTAAACTTCAAACATTTTATTTTACTAATTCAACTTTATATCCAATTTTTAAAACATCTATTTAGTTATACAAACATATGAAATTTAGAATATGTCGTTTACGTGTTAATTGTTGTCAATTTAATGTAGATAAAAATGTTAATTATTCGTCAATTTAACTCTGATTATAATTACTAGTTCCAGGTGTTAGCTCTTTAAATAATTTATTTAAATATACATAATTTTATAAATGATTATATAAATTTATTTTAAAATGAGTTAAATTTTAAATTTATCATTTATTTCCTATATCATTATTCAGTTTTCATATTTTTTATTAACTATATAATAGTTAAATAATTATCATAATATTTAGCTTTTAGAAAATTAAAATTAGAAAAAGATTCAAACAAAAAAATAATTCAGTGTAATTATTCTAAAAATATTAATTCTGCTTATATATATTTCTTGGTGAATGTGAAGTTTACCCAAAAGGGGCGAGGAAAATGAAAATACTATAAATCTAATCATTGCAATATTAATTTTTTAACGATTTGATACAATCGGTCTTTTTCTTTAATGGGTTCAATATTGGCTCCGGTTTTTTTGAAGATCTATAAATTCTGATGCTTTTGATTGCCACGACGAATGTGAAACGACGAACATGGCGAACGGTCGTCGTGCGTCCTTACACGAATGGCGGATTCGCATGGATGCTGGGATCGTAGGTGGGAGAAGTTTACCTGGCTTGGTTCACAGGGTCCCTGAACAGTTTCGGCAGAAAGAATCATGCAATAGCTGCTTTGATCCTATGGTTGTTTCTATAGGTCCTTATCATCATGGAAAGAGCGAGCTTCAGGAGGTGGAGAAACTCAAGCATGCTATGATGTTTCGGTTCATCGAAGCTTGTCAAAGGGAGATTTCTAACATTTACAACGCGGTGGAACAAATCTCTGGTTACGCAAGACAATGCTATCCTGATGAGGAGAGAGTGTCGAGGTTCGACGCGACGCAATTCACCAGACTGATGCTTGTCGACGGATGTTTCGTTCTCCAGTTCATCGACAACTTCCTGAACAAAGATGAAGAAGAGCACATGATCAGAAGCGACGTTGCAGATTTTGTTAGAAGGGACTTGATGTTGCTAGAGAACCAACTTCCTTATATAGTGCTAGAGACGCTAATGACATTGAGGTTCGGGGCAAATGATGGAGACGAATTAATTAAAAACTTCATCAGCAGCTTTCGTGGTGATTTGTCTTCACAAACTACCTGCATACAAGCTACTTTCAATTTTTTTGATAAATGCTGTTCAATATTCAAACACCCATCGAGTATATGCCAAGAACCCAATAATAGCGATAAACCACTTCATCTTCTTGATATTTTCCTGAGAAGATACGTCAACACAAGAGATCTGGGGATAACATATTTCCAAGGAAGACAAGGCCGTGATTCGTATTTATATCCAGCAGCCAAGGAGCTTGAGGCATTGGGGATTCACTTCAGGCCAAGCGCAGGTGAACATTTCACAGACATCGAGTTCAGATCAACACTTGCTGCTGGATGGCTCTTCCTTCCCCAAATCATGATAGATGACACGACCAAGTCCAT